>OU898282.1:40143021-40208881 GCA_918026665.1 Diabrotica balteata | reverse complement strand
AAATATAGTAAAATTATCAATGTTTACAATAGCATCGGGAATAGAAGAATTAAGCCACGTTTCTGTTAGGAGAATAATGTGAGGATTTAAAAGTTGAACAGTACTTATAAATTCATTAAATTTGGACATAAGAGAGTTTAGATTAGTATACATAAGAAGCCAATCCGTAAATTTTAGTGCAGAAGAATTATGAGCGAAATTTTATTATCTTTGGACAGCCATTCACATATTTAATCGTAAGGTCATTTTCTCCATTATTTTACGAGCTTCAAGCTCAGTACGAAGTTCCTTTAAACAAAGTTGCTGCATAGGTGTCTTGTCATTAATAACAGAATACGTTTCAGTAGATTTGGTTTCCAAAAGTTTATTTTTGTTACGAAGAATTTTTCGAGTGTGGTGTTCAGAACTCCTTATCACTTTTATCATTCGGGCATAACGTTTATTTTCATTTGGTTTACCGACTCTATAAAATGTAACAGGACTTTCTTGTCATCCAATGACTTCTAGGGCTAAATGTATTTTATTCTTATCATGATCTTTTTTATTTTGTGCGTCTCCTTTAGGTTCGGGGACGCCTCTAACCAAAAAATTTTTGGAACGAGATATGCGGTCAGCGGCTTCATTGACAATGCTGTCGGTAAATTCTGTTGTTGTAATAGAATCGAGTTGATTTAATTTATTCCTGAATTCAGATAGTTTAATATCAAAATCTTTAATTTCCTTCTTAATGTCCGCTTTAAACTCGACAAGTAGATTCTTGATTTCAGTAATATTCGTAATGTTTAAACTGCATGCATTGCATAGTATACATATACCACGTACTTTTTGCCTCGTAACTCGATCATCGAACGACAGATCCGTACAAGCAATGTGTATTGGTTTCTTACAGCCATCGCACTGGAGCTTTCTATCGGAGGTAGAAGTTAGCTTTAAACAATTAGCACAAAACGATGTATTAGGCATGATTAACTTTGTGCTAGTTTTGAATATGAATTATATTTATTGGATTTATAAATAAACAGCAAATTTGTCGTTATCACCTACTTCAATATTCAAAAACACAATCACACACACACACAGTTCTAACACAACTTCAATTAAACCATCAAATATTTCAGCATAATAATTTTTTTAAATGTAAACATAACAAAACACAACAATAGAAAATTACCAGGAGAGGACAGAATACCGAACGACCTCATGAAGTACAGAGGACAAGATCTGACCAAACAACTACTAAAACTAATCCAAAAAATTATAGAACAAAACAGAATTCTTCAAGAATTTCCATGTTTTATTTTCAAATTTATATTGAGATAGAAGATTTTTTTTTCTCGAAAATGAAAAAGACACTACACAAATAGCCGAGATAACTGATATTCCAAAAGAAAGATTCAGTGTTTACCAATCTTAGGTTTCTAGTGAAACATTTCGGCGTCGAATGTCGCTGTGGACCGAGCGCCTGCGACTGGCTCCCTACTAAAGGTTTTTTCTAGAATACTATTTACCAGCTGTCTGTAAGCATCTATAGGGTCAAATTTTTAATCTAGGAAGAAGGACAAATTCGAACTTCTTTTATTTAATATTAATAATGACGAGATAATAAGAAAATGCCTAAAATAAGGTTAAATAAAATCGGAGAAGTATGTTTTAGAAACAAGCAACAATATTGTAATTTACTAGTTCTAACACAACTCCAATTAAACCATAAAATTTTTTAGCATAATGATTTTTTAAAATGTAAACATAACAAAACACAAAAATAGAAAATTACCAGGAGAGGACAGAATACCGAAAGACCTCCTGAATTACAGAGGACAAGATCTGACCAAACAACTACTAAAACTAATCCAAAAAATTATAGAACAAAACAGAATTTTCAAGAATTTCCAAGTTTTATTTTCAAATTTATATTGAGATGGATGATTTTTTTTCTTGAAAATGAAAAAGGCAGTACACAAAGAGCCGAGATAACTGATATTCCAAAAGAAAGATTTAGTGTTTACCAGTCTTAGGTTTCTAGTGAAACATTTCGCCGTCGAATGTCGCTGTGGACCGAGCGCCTGCGACTGGCTCACTACTAAAGGTTTTTTCTAGAATACTATTTACCAGCTGTCTGTGAGCATCTATAAAGTCAGATTTTTAATCTAGGAAGAAGGACAAATTCGAACTTCTTTTATTTAATATTATTAATGACGAGATAATAAGAAAATGCCTAAAATAAGGTTAAATAAAATCAGAGAAGTATGTTTTAGAAAAAAGCAACAAAATTGTTATTCACTAGTTCTAACACAACTCCAATTAAACCATCAGATATTTCAGGATGATAATTTTTAAAATGTAAACATAACAAAACACAACAATAGAAAATTACCAGGAGAGGACAGACACCGAACGACCTCCTGAAGTACAGAGGATAAGATCTGACCAAATAACTACTAAAACTAATCCAAAAAATTATAGAACAAAACAGAATTCTTCAAGAATTTCCATGTTTTATTTTCAAATTTATATTGAGATAGAAGATTTTTTTTTCACGAAAATGAAAAAGACACTACACAAAGAGCCGAGATAACTGATATTCCAAAAGAAAGATTCAGTGTTTACCAATCTTAGGTTTCTAGTGAAACATTTCGGCGTCGAATGTCGCTGTGGACCGAGCGCCGGCGACTGGCTCACTACTGAAGGTTTTGTTTTAGAATACTATTTACCAGCTATCTGTGAGCATCCATAGGTTCAGATTTTTAATCTAGGAAGAAGGACAAATTCATACTCCTTTTATTTAATATTTAATGACGAGATAATAAGAAAATGCCTAAAATAAGTTTAAATAAAATCAGAGAAGTATGTTTTAGAAACAAGCAACAATATTGTTATTCACTAGTTCTAACACAACTCCAATTAAACCATCAAATATTTCAGGATAATAATTTTTTAAAATGTAAACATAACAAAACACAACAATAGAAAACTACCAGGAGAGGACAGAACACCGAACGACCTCCTGAAGTACAGAGGACAAGATCTGACCAAACAGCTACTAAAACTAATCCAAAAAATTATAGAACAAAACAGAATTCTTCAAGAATTTCCATGTTCTATTTTCAAATATATATTGAGATAGACGATTTTTTTTTCTTGAAAATGAAAAAGACACTACACAAAGAGCCGAGATAACTGACATTCCAAAAGAAAGATTTAGTGTTTACCAATCTTAGGTTTCTAGTGAAACATTTCGGCGTCGAATGTCGCTGTGGACCGAGCGCCGGCGACTGGCTCACTACTGAAGGTTTTGTTTTAGAATACTATTTACCAGCTGTCTGTGAGCATCCATAGGTTCAGATTTTTAATCTAGGAAGAAGGACAAATTCATACTCCTTTTATTTAATATTTAATGACGAGATAATAAGAAAATGCCTAAAATAAGTTTAAATAAAATCAGAGAAGTATGTTTTAGAAACAAGCAACAATATTGTTATTCACTAGTTCTAACACAACTCCAATTAAACCATCAAATATTTTAGCATAATGATTTTTTAAAATGTAAACATAACAAAACACAAAAATAGAAAATTACTAGGAGAGGACAGAAGACCGAACGACCTCCTAAATTGCAGAGGACAAGATCTGACCAAACAACTACTAAAACTAATCCAAAAAATTATAGAACAAAACAGAATTCTTCAAGAATTTCCATGTTCTATTTTCAAATTTATATTGAGATAGACGATTTTTTTTAAAAATGAAAAAGACACTACACAAAGAGCCGAGATAACTGATATTCCAAAAGAAAGATTCAGTGTTTACCAATCTTAGGTTTCTAGTGAAACATTTCGGCGTCGAATGTCGCTGTGGACCGAGCGCCTGCGACTGGCTCACTACTAAAGGTTTCTTCTAGAATACTATTTACCAGCTGTATGTGAGAATCTATAGGGTCAGATTTTTAATCTAGGAAGAAGGACAAATTCGAACTTCTTTTATTTAATATTAATAATGACGAGATAATAAGAAAATGCCTAAAATAAGGTTAAATAAAATCGGAGAATTATATTTTAGAAACAAGCAACAATATTGTTATTCACTAGTTCTAACACAACTCCAATTAAACCATCAAATATTTCAGGATAATAATTTTTTAAAATGTAAACATAACAAAACACAACAATAGAAAACTACCAGGAGAGGACAGAACACCGAACGACCTCCTGAAGTACAGAGGACAAGATCTGACCAAACAGCTACTAAAACTAATCCAAAAAATTATAGAACAAAACAGAATTCTTCAAGAATTTCCATGTTCTATTTTCAAATATATATTGAGATAGACGATTTTTTTTTCTTGAAAATGAAAAAGACACTACACAAAGAGCCGAGATAACTGACATTCCAAAAGAAAGATTTAGTGTTTACCAATCTTAGGTTTCTAGTGAAACATTTCGGCGTCGAATGTCGCTGTGGACCGAGCGCCTGCGACTGGCTCACTACTAAAGGTTTCTTCTAGAATACTATTTACCAGCTGTATGTGGCATCTATAGGGTCAGATTTTTAATCTAGGAAGAAGGACAAATTCGAACTTCTTTTATTTAATAATATTAATGACGAGATAATAAGAAAATGCCTAAAATAAGGTTAAATAAAATCGGAGAAGTATGTTTTAGAAACAAGCAACAATATTGTTATTCACTAGTTCTAACACAACTCCAATTAAACCATCAAATATTTCAGGATAATAATTTTTTAAAATGTAAACATAACAAAACACAAAAATAGAAAATTACCAGGAGAGGACAGAATACTGAACGACCTCCTAAATTACACAGGACAAGATCTGACCAAACAACTACTAAAACTAATCCAAAAAATTATAGAACAAAACAGAATTCTTCAAGAATTTCCATGTTCTATTTTCAAATTTATATTGAGATAGACGATTTTTTTTTCTTAAAAATGAAAAAGACACTACACAAAGAGCCGAGATAACTGACATTTCAAAAGAAAGATTTAGTGTTTACCAATCTTAGGTTTCTAGTGAAACATTTCGGCGTCGAATGTCGCTGTGGACCGAGCGCCTGCGACTGGCTCACTACTAAAGGTTTCTTCTAGAATACTATTTACCAGCTGTCTGTGAGCATCTATAGGGTCAGATTTTTAATCTAGGAAGAAGGACAAATTCGAACTTCTTTTATTTAATATTATTAATGACGGGATAATAAGAAAATCCCCTAAATAAGGTTAAATAAAATCGGAGAAGTATGTTTTAGAAACAAGCAACAATATTGTTATTCACTAGTTCTAACACAACTCCAATTAAACCATCAAATATTTCAGGATAATAATTTTTTAAAATGTAAACATAACAAAACACAACAATAGCTACCAGGAGAGGACAGAACACCGAACGACCTACTGATGTACAGAGGACAAGATCTGACCAAAGAGCTACTAAAACTAATCCAAAAAATTATAGAACAAAACAGAATTCTTCAAGAATTTCCATGTTCTATTTTCAAATTTATATTGAGATAGACGATTTTTTTTTCTTGAAAATGAAAAAGACACTACACAAAGAGCCGAGATAACTGATATTCCAAAAGAAAGATTTAGTGTTTACCAATCTTAGGTTTCTAGTGAAACATTTCGGCGTCGAATGTCGCTGTGGACCGAGCGCCTGCGACTGGCTCACTACTAAAGGTTTCTTCTAGAATACTATTTACCAGCTGTCTGTGAGCATCTATAGGATCAGATTTTTAATCTAGGAAAAAGGACAAATTCGAACTTCTTTTATTTAATATTATTAATGACGGGATAATAAGAATATCCCCAAAATAAGGTTAAATAAAATCGGAGGAGTATGTTTTAGAAACAAGCAACAATATTGTTATTCACTAGTTCTAACACAACTCCAATTAAACCATCAAATATTTCAGGATAATAATTTTTTAAAATGTAAAAATAACAAAACACAAAAATAGAAAATTACCAGGAGAGGACAGAATACCGAATGACCTCCTAAATTACACAGGACAAGATCTGACCAAACAACTACTAAAACTAATCCAAAAAATTATAGAACAAAACAGAATTCTTCAAGAATTTCCATGTTTTATTTTCAAATTTATATTGAGATGGATGATTTTTTTGCTTGAAAATAAAAAAGACACCACACAAAGAGCCGAGATAACTGATATTCCAAAAGAAAGATTCAGTGTTTACCAATCTTAGGTTTCTAGTGAAACATTTCGGCGTCGAATGTCGCTGTGGACCGAGCGCCTGCGACTGGCTCACTACTAAAGGTTTTTTCTAGAATACTATTTACCAGCTGTCTGTGAGCATCTATAGGGTCAGATTTTTAATCTAGGAAGAAGGACAAATTCGAACTTTTTTTATTTAATATTATTAATGACGAGATAATAAGAAAATGCCTAAAATAAGGTTAAATAAAATCAGAGAAGTATGTTTTAAAAAAGGGCAAAAATATTATTATTCACTAGTTCTAACACAACTCCAATTAAACCGTCAGATATTTCAGAATAATATTTTTTTTAAATGTAAACATAACAAAACACAAAAATAAAAAATTACTAGGAGAGGGCAGAATACCGAACGACCTCCTGAAGTACAGAGGACAAGATCTGACCAAACAACTACTAAAACTAATCCAAAAAATTATAAACAAAACAGAATTCTTAAAAGAATTTCCATGTTCTATTTTCAAATATATATTGAGATAGACGATTTTTTTTTCTTGAAAATGAAAAAGACACTACACAAAGAGCCGAGATAACTGACATTCCAAAAGAAAGATTTAGTGTTTACCAATCTTAGGTTTCTAGTGAAACATTTCGGCGTCGAATGTCGCTGTGGACCGAGCGCCTGCGACTGGCTCACTACTAAAGGTTTCTTCTAGAATACTATTTACCAGCTGTATGTGGCATCTATAGGGTCAGATTTTTAATCTAGGAAGAAGGACAAATTCGAACTTCTTTTATTTAATATTATTAATGACGAGATAATAAGAAAATGCCTAAAATAAGGTTAAATAAAATCGGAGAAGAATGTTTAAAAACAAGCAACAATATTTTTATTCAATAGTTCTAACACAACTCCAATTACACCATCAAATATTTCAGCATAATGATTTTTTAAAATGTAAACATAACAAAACACAACAATAGAAAATTACCAGGAGAGGACAGACACCGAACGACCTCCTGAAGTACAGAGGATAAGATCTGACCAAATAACTACTAAAACTAATCCAAAAAATTATAGAACAAAACAGAATTCTTCAAGAATTTCCATGTTTTATTTTCAAATTTATATTGAGATAGAAGATTTTTTTTTCACGAAAATGAAAAAGACACTACACAAAGAGCCGAGATAACTGATATTCCAAAAGAAAGATTCAGTGTTTACCAATCTTAGGTTTCTAGTGAAACATTTCGGCGTCGAATGTCGCTGTGGACCGAGCGCCTGCGACTGGCTCACTACTGAAGGTTTTTTTTAGAATACTATTTACCAGCTGTCTGTGAGCATCTATAGGTTCAGATTTTTAATCTAGGAAGAAGGACAAATTCAACTCCTTTTATTTAATATTTAATGACGAGATAATAAGAAAATGCCTAAAATAAGTTTAAATAAAATCAGAGAAGTATGTTTTAGAAACAAGCAACAATATTGTTATTCACTAGTTCTAACACAACTCCAATTAAACCATCAAATATTTTAGCATAATGATTTTTTAAAATGTAAACATAACAAAACACAAAAATAGAAAATTACCAGGAGAGGACAGAAGACCGAACGACCTCCTAAATTACAGAGGACAAGATCTGACCAAACAACTACTAAAACTAATCCAAAAAATTATAGAACAAAACAGAATTCTTCAAGAATTTCCATGTTCTATTTTCAAATTTATATTGAGATAGACGATTTTTTTTTAAAATGAAAAAGACACTACACAAAGAGCCGAGATAACTGATATTCCAAAAGAAAGATTCAGTGTTTACCAATCTTAGGTTTCTAGTGAAACATTTCGGCGTCGAATGTCGCTGTGGACCGAGCGCCTGCGACTGGCTCACTACTAAAGGTTTCTTCTAGAATACTATTTACCAGCTGTATGTGAGAATCTATAGGGTCAGATTTTTAATCTAGGAAGAAGGACAAATTCGAACTTCTTTTATTTAATATTAATAATGACGAGATAATAAGAAAATGCCTAAAATAAGGTTAAATAAAATCGGAGAATTATATTTTAGAAACAAGCAACAATATTGTTATTCACTAGTTCTAACACAACTCCAATTAAACCATCAAATATTTCAGGATAATAATTTTTTAAAATGTAAACATAACAAAACACAACAATAGAAAATTACCAGGAGAGGACAGAACACCGAACGACCTCCTGAAGTACAGAGGACAAGATCTGACCAAACAACTACTAAAACTAATCCAAAAAATTATAGAACAAAACAGAATTCTTCAAGAATTTCCAGTTTCTATTTTCAAATTTATATTGAGATAGACGATTTTTTTTTTCTCGAAAATGAAAAAGACACTACACAAAGAGCCGAGATAACTGATATTCCAAAAGAAAGATTTAGTGTTTACCAATCTTAGGTTTCTAGTGAAACATTTCGGCGTCGAATGTCGCTGTGGACCGAGCGCCTGCGACTGGCTCACTACTAAAGGTTTCTTCTAGAATACTATTTACCAGCTGTCTGTGAGCATCTATAGGGTCAGATTTTTAATCTAGGAAGAAGGACAAATTCGAACTTCTTTTATTTAATATTATTAATGACGGGATAATAAGAAAATCCCTAAATAAGGTTAAATAAAATCGGAGAAGTATGTTTTAGAAACAAGCAACAATATTGTTATTCACTAGTTCTAACACAACTCCAATTAAACCATCAAATATTTCAGGATAATAATTTTTTAAAATGTAAACATAACAAAACACAACAATAGCTACCAGGAGAGGACAGAACACCGAACGACCTCCTGAGTACAGAGGACAAGATCTGACCAAACAGCTACTAAAACTAATCCAAAAAATTATAGAACAAAACAGAATTCTTCAAGAATTTCCATGTTCTATTTTCAAATTTATATTGAGATAGACGATTTTTTTTTCTTGAAAATGAAAAAGACACTACACAAAGAGCCGAGATAACTGATATTCCAAAAGAAAGATTCAGTGTTTACCAATCTTAGGTTTCTAGTGAAACATTTCGGCGTCGAATGTCGCTGTGGACCGAGCGCCTGCGACTGGCTCACTACTAAAGGTTTCTTCTAGAATACTATTTACCAGCTGTCTGTGAGCATCTATAGGATCAGATTTTTAATCTAGGAAAAGGACAAATTCGAACTTCTTTTATTTAATATTATTAATGACGGATAATAAGAAAATCCCCAAAATAAGGTTAAATAAAATCGGAGAAGTATGTTTTAGAAACAAGCAACAATATTGTTATTCACTAGTTCTAACACAACTCCAATTAAACCATCAAATATTTCAGGATAATAATTTTTTAAAATGTAAAAATAACAAAACACAAAAATAGAAAATTACCAGGAGAGGACAGAATACCGAACGACCTCCTAAATTACAGAGGACAAGATCTGACCAAACAACTACTAAAACTAATCCAAAAAATTATAGAACAAAACAGAATTCTTCAAGAATTTCCATGTTTTATTTTCAAATTTATATTGAGATGGATGATTTTTTTTCTTGAAAATAAAAAAGACACTACACAAAGAGCCGAGATAACTGATATTCCAAAAGAAAAGATTCAGTGTTTACCAATCTTAGGTTTCTAGTGAAACATTTCGGCGTCGAATGTCGCTGTGGACCGAGCGCCTGCGACTGGCTCACTACTAAAGGTTTTTTCTAGAATACTATTTACCAGCTGTCTGTGAGCATCTATAGGGTCAGATTTTTAATCTAGGAAGAAGGACAAATTCGAACTTCTTTTATTTAATATTATTAATGACGAGATAATAAGAAAATGCCTAAAATAAGGTTAAATAAAATCAGAGAAGTATGTTTTAAAAAAGCAACAATATTGTTATTCACTAGTTCTAACACAACTCCAATTAAACCATCAAATATTTCAGAATAATATTTTTTTTAAATGTAAACATAACAAAACACAAAAATAAAAAATTACCAGGAGAGGACAGAATACCGAACGACCTCCTGAAGTACAGAGGACAAGATCTGACCAAACAACTACTAAAACTAATCCAAAAAATTATAAAACAAAACAGAATTCTTAAAAGAATTTCCATGTTCTATTTTCAAATTTATATTGAGATAGACGATTTTTTTTTTTTGAAAATGAAAAAGACACTACACAAAGAGCCGAGATAACTGATATTCCAAAAGAAAGATTCAGTGTTTACCAATCTTAGGTTCCTAGTGAAACATTTCGGCGTCGAATGTCGCTGTGGACCGAGCGCCTGCGACTGGCTCACTACTAAAGGTTTTTTCTAGAATACTATTTACCAGCTGTCTGAGAGCATCTATAGGGTCAGATTTTAAATCTAGGAAGAAGGACAAATTCGAACTTTTTTTATTTAATATTATTAATGACGAGATAATAAGAAAATGCCTAAAATAAGGTTAAATAAAATCAGAGAAGTATGTTTAAAAAAAGCAAAAATATTATTATTCACTAGTTCTAACACAACTCCAATTAAACCATCAAATATTTCAGAATAATATTTTTTTTAAATGTAAACATAACAAAACACAAAATAAAAAATTACCAGGAGAGGACAGAATACCGAACGACCTCCTGAAGTACAGAGGACAAGATCTGACCAAACAACTACTAAAACTAATCCAAAAAATTATAAAACAAAACAGAATTCTTCAAGAATTTCCATGTTCTATTTTCAAATATATATTGAGATAGACGATTTTTTTTTTCTTGAAAATGAAAAAGACACTACACAAAGAGCCGAGATAACTGACATTCCAAAAGAAAGATTCAGTGTTTACCAATCTTAGGTTTCTAGTGAAACATTTCGGCGTCGAATGTCGCTGTGGACCGAGCGCCTGCGACTGGCTCACTACTAAAGGTTTCTTCTAGAATACTATTTACCAGCTGTCTGTGAGCATCTATAGGGTCAGATTTTTAATCTAGGAAGAAGGACAAATTCGAACTTCTTTTATTTAATATTATTAATGACGAGATAATAAGAAATTGCCTAAAATAAGGTTAAATAAAATCGGAGAAGTATGTTTAAAACAAGCAACAATATTTTTATTCACTAGTTCTAACACAACTCCAATTAAACCATCAAATATTTCAGCATAATGATTTTTTAAAATGTAAACATAACAAAACACAACAATAGAAAATTACCAGGAGAGGACAGACACCGAACGACCTCCTGAAGTACAGAGGACAAGATCTGACCAAACAACTACTAAAACTAATCCAAAAAATTATAGAACAAAACAGAATTCTTCAAGAATTTCCATGTTTTATTTTCAAATTTATATTGAGATAGAAGATTTTTTTTTCACGAAAATGAAAAAGACACTACACAAAGAGCCGAGATAACTGATATTCCAAAAGAAAGATTCAGTGTTTACCAATCTTAGGTTTCTAGTGAAACATTTCGGCGTCGAATGTCGCTGTGGACCGAGCGCCGGCGACTGGCTCACTACTAAAGGTTTTGTTTTAGAATACTATTTACCAGCTGTCTGTGAGCATCTATAGGTTCAGATTTTTAATCTAGGAAGAAGGACAAATTCGAACTCCTTTTATTTAATATTTAATGACGAGATAATAAGAAAATGCCTAAAATAAGTTAAAATAAAATCAGAGAAGTATGTTTTAGAAACAAGCAACAATATTGTTATTCACTAGTTCTAACACAACTCCAATTAAACCATCAAATATTTCAGCATAATGATTTTTTAAAATGTAAACATAACAAAACACAAAAATAGAAAATTACCAGGAGAGGACAGAAGACCGAACGACCTCCTAAATTACAGAGGACAAGATCTGACCAAACAACTACTAAAACTAATCCAAAAAATTATAGAACAAAACAGAATTCTTCAAGAATTTCCATGTTCTATTTTCAAATTTATATTGAGATAGACGATTTTTTTTAAAAAATGAAAAAGACACTACACAAAGAGCCGAGATAACTGATATTCCAAAAGAAAGATTCAGTGTTTACCAATCTTAGGTTTCTAGTGAAACATTTCGGCGTCGAATGTCGCTGTGGACCGAGCGCCTGCGACTGGCTCACTACTAAAGGTTTCTTCTAGAATACTATTTACCAGCTGTCTGTGAGAATCTATAGGGTCAGATTTTTAATCTAGGAAGAAGGACAAATTCGAACTTCTTTTATTTAATATTAATAATGACGAGATAATAAGAAAATGCCTAAAATAAGGTTAAATAAAATCGGAGAAGTATGTTTTAGAAACAAGCAACAATATTGTTATTCACTAGTTCTAACACAACTCCAATTAAACCATCAAATATTTCAGGATAATAATTTTTTAAAATGTAAACATAACAAAACACAACAATAGAAAATTACCAGGAGAGGACAGAACACCGAACGACCTCCTGAAGTACAGAGGACAAGATCTGACCAAACAACTACTAAAACTAATCCAAAAAATTATAGAACAAAACAGAATTCTTCAAGAATTTCCATGTTCTATTTTCAAATTTATATTGAGATAGACGATTTTTTTTTCTTGAAAATGAAAAAGACACTACACAAAGAGCCGAGATAACTGATATTCCAAAAGAAAGATTCAGTGTTTACCAATCTTAGGTTTCTAGTGAAACATTTCGGCGTCGAATGTCGCTGTGGACCGAGCGCCTGCGACTGGCTCACTACTAAAGGTTTCTTCTAGAATACTATTTACCAGCTGTCTGTGAGCATCTATAGGGTCAGATTTTTAATCTAGGAAGAAGGACAAATTCGAACTTCTTTTATTTAATAATATTAATGACGAGATAATAAGAAAATGCCTAAAATAAGGTTAAATAAAATCGGAGAAGTATGTTTTAGAAACAAGCAACAATATTGTTATTCACTAGTTCTAACACAACTCCAATTAAACCATCAAATATTTCAGGATAATAATTTTTTAAAATGTAAACATAACAAAACACAAAAATAGAAAATTACCAGGAGAGGACAGAATACCGAACGACCTCCTGAATTACAGAGGACAAGATCTGACCAAACAACTACTAAAACTAATCCAAAAAATTATAGAACAAAACAGAATTCTTCAAGAATTTCCATGTTCTATTTTCAAATTTATATTGAGATAGACGATTTTTTTTTCTTAAAAATGAAAAAGACACTACACAAAGAGCCGAGATAACTGATATTCCAAAAGAAAGATTTAGTGTTTACCAATCTTAGGTTTCTAGTGAAACATTTCGGCGTCGAATGTCGCTGTGGACCGAGCGCCTGCGACTGGCTCACTACTAAAGGTTTCTTCTAGAATACTATTTACCAGCTGTATGTGAGCATCTATAGGGTCAGATTTTTAATCTAGGAAGAAGGACAAATTCGAACTTCTTTTATTTAATATTATTAATGACGAGATAATAAGAAAATGCCTAAAATAAGGTTAAATAAAATCGGAGAAGTATGTTTTAGAAACAAGCAACAATATTGTTATTCACTAGTTCTAACACAACTCCAATTAAACCATCAAATATTTCAGGATAATAATTTTTTAAAATGTAAACATAACAAAACACAACAAAAATACCAGGAGAGGACAGAACACCGAACGACCTCCTGATGTACAGAGGACAAGATCTGACCAAACAGCTACTAAAACTAATCCAAAAAATTATAGAACAAAACAGAATTCTTCAAGAATTTCCATGTTTTATTTTCAAATTTATATTGAGATAGACGATTTTTTTTTCTTGAAAATGAAAAAGACACTACACAAAGAGCCGAGATAACTGATATTCCAAAAGAAAGATTCAGTGTTTACCAATCTTAGGTTTCTAGTGAAACATTTCGGCGTCGAATGTCGCTGTGGACCGAGCGCCTGCGACTGGCTCACTACTAAAGGTTTTTTCTAGAATACTATTTACCAGCTGTCTGTGAGCATCTATAGGGTCAGATTTTTAATCTAGGAAGAAGGACAAATTCGAACTTCTTTTATTTAATATTATTAATGACGAGATAATAAGAAAATGCCTAAAATAAGGTTAAATAAAATCGGAGAAGTATGTTTTAGAAACAAGCAACAATATTGTTATTCACTAGTTCTAACACAACTCCAATTAAACCATCAAATTTTTTAGCATAATGATTTTTTAAAATGTAAACATAACAAAACACAAAAATAGAAAATTACCAGGAGAGGACAGAATACCGAACGACCTCCTAAATTACAGAGGACAAGATCTGACCAAACAACTACTAAAACTAATCCAAAAAATTATAGAACAAAACAGAATTCTTCAAGAATTTCCAGTTTCTATTTTCAAACTTATATTGAGATAGACGATTTTTTTTTTCTCGAAAATGAAAAAGACACTACACAAAGAGCCGAGATAACTGATATTCCAAAAGAAAGATTTAGTGTTTACCAATCTTAGGTTTCTAGTGAAACATTTCGGCGTCGAATGTCGCTGTGGACCGAGCGCCTGCGACTGGCTCACTACTAAAGGTTTTTTCTAGAATACTATTTACCAGCTGTCTGTGAGCATCTATAGGGTCAGATTTTTAATCTAGGAAGAAGGACAAATTCGAACTTCTTTTATTTAATATTATTAATGACGGGATAATAAGAAAATCCCCTAAATAAGGTTAAATAAAATCGGAGAAGTATGTTTTAGAAACAAGCAACAATATTGTTATTCACTAGTTCTAACACAACTCCAATTAAACCATCAAATATTTCAGGATAATAATTTTTTAAAATGTAAACATAACAAAACACAACAATAGAGCTACCAGGAGAGGACAGAACACCGAACGACCTCCTGAAGTACAGAGGACAAGATCTGACCAAACAACTACTAAAACTAATCCAAAAAATTATAGAACAAAACAGAATTCTTCAAGAATTTCCATGTTCTATTTTCAAATTTATATTGAGATAGACGATTTTTTTTTCTTGAAAATGAAAAAGACACTACACAAAGAGCCGAGATAACTGATATTCCAAAAGAAAGATTTAGTGTTTACCAATCTTAGGTTTCTAGTGAAACATTTCGGCGTCGAATGTCGCTGTGGACCGAGCGCCTGCGACTGGCTCACTACTAAAGGTTTTTTCTAGAATACTATTTACCAGCTGTCTGTGAGCATCTATAGGGTCAGATTTTTAATCTAGGAAAAGGACAAATTCGAACTTCTTTTATTTAATATTATTAATGACGAGATAATAAGAAAATGCCTAAAATAAGGTTAAATAAAATCGGAGAAGTATGTTTTAGAAACAAGCAACAATATTGTTATTCACTAGTTCTAACACAACTCCAATTAAACCATCAAATATTTCAGGATAATAATTTTTTAAAATGTAAACATAACAAAACACAAAAATAGAAAATTACCAGGAGAGGACAGAATACCGAACGACCTCCTAAATTACAGAGGACAAGATCTGACCAAACAACTACTAAAACTAATCCAAAAAATTATAGAACAAAACAGAATTCTTCAAGAATTTCCATGTTTTATTTTCAAATTTATATTGAGATGGATGATTTTTTTTCTTGAAAATGAAAAAGACACTACACAAAGAGCCGAGATAACTGATATTCCAAAAGAAAGATTCAGTGTTTACCAATCTTAGGTTTCTAGTGAAACATTTCGGCGTCGAATGTCGCTGTGGACCGAGCGCCTGCGACTGGCTCACTACTAAAGGTTTTTTCTAGAATACTATTTACCAGCTGTCTGTGAGCATCTATAGGGTCAGATTTTTAATCTAGGAAGAAGGACAAATTCGAACTTCTTTTATTTAATATTATTAATGACGAGATAATAAGAAAATGCCTAAAATAAGGTTAAATAAAATCAGAGAAGTATGTTTTAGAAACAAGCAACAATATTGTTATTCACTAGTTCTAACACAACTCCAATTAAACCATCAAATATTTCAGAATAATATTTTTTTTAAATGTAAACATAACAAAACACAAAAATAGAAAATTACCAGGAGAGGACAGAATACCGAACGACCTCCTGAAGTACAGAGGACAAGATCTGACCAAACAACTACTAAAACTAATCCAAAAAATTATAGAACAAAACAGAATTCTTCAAGAATTTCCATGTTTTATTTTCAAATTTATATTGAGAGAGACGATTTTTTTTTCTCGAAAATGAAAAAGACACTACACAAAGAGCCGAGATAACTGATATTCCAAAAGAAAGATTCAGTGTTTACCAATCTTAGGTTTCTAGTGAAACATTTCGGCGTCGAATGTCGCTGTGGACCGAGCGCCTGCGACTGGCTCACTACTAAAGGTTTTTTCTAGAATACTATTTACCAGCTGTCTGTGAGCATCTATAGGGTCAGATTTTTAATCTAGGAAGAAGGACAAATTCGAACTTCTTTTATTTAATATTATTAATGACGAGATAATAAGAAAATGCCTAAAATAAGGTTAAATAAAATCGGAGAAGTATGTTTTAGAAACAAGCAACAATATTGTTATTCACTAGTTCTAACACAACTCCAATTAAACCATCAAATATTTCAGGATAATAATTTTTAAAATGTAAACATAACAAAACACAACAATAGAAACCAGGAGAGGACAGAACACCGAACGACCTCCTGAAGTACAGAGGACAAGATCTGACCAAACAACTACTAAAACTAATCCAAAAAATTATAGAACAAAACAGAATTCTTCAAGAATTTCCATGTTCTATTTTCAAATTTATATTGAGATAGACGATTTTTTTTTCTCGAAAATGAAAAAGACACTACACAAAGAGCCGAGATAACTGATATTCCAAAAGAAAGATTCAGTGTTTACCAATCTTAGGTTTCTAGTGAAACATTTCGGCGTCGAATGTCGCTGTGGACCGAGCGCCTGCGACTGGCTCACTACTAAAGGTTTTTTCTAGAATACTATTTACCAGCTGTCTGTGAGCATCTATAGGGTCAGATTTTTAATCTAGGAAGAAGGACAAATTCGAACTTCTTTTATTTAATATTATTAATGACGAGATAATAAGAAAATGCCTAAAATAAGGTTAAATAAAATCGAAAATCAGAAGTATGTTTTAGAAACAAGCAACAATATTGTTATTCACTAGTTCTAACACAACTTCAATTAAACCATCAAATATTTCAGGATAATAATTTTTTAAAATGTAAACATAACAAAACACAAAAATAGAAAATTACCAGGAGAGGACAGAATACCGAACGACCTCCTAAAGTACAGAGGACAAGATCTGACCAAACAACTACTAAAACTAATCCAAAAAATTATAGAACAAAACAGAATTCTTCAAGAATTTCCATGTTTTATTTTCAAATTTATATTGAGATAGAAGATTTTTTTTTCTTGAAAATGAAAAAGACACTACACAAAGAGCCGAGATAACTGATATTCCAAAAGAAAGATTCAGTGTTTACCAATCTTAGGTTTCTAGTGAAACATTTCGGCGTCGAATGTCGCTGTGGACCGAGCGCCTGCGACTGGCTCACTACTAAAGGTTTTTTCTAGAATACTATTTACCAGCTGTCTGTGAGCATCTATAGGGTCAGATTTTTAATCTAGGAAGAAGGACAAATTCGAACTTCTTTTATTTAATATTATTAATGACGAGATAATAAGAAAATGCCTAAAATAAGGTTAAATAAAATCGGAGAAGTATGTTTTAGAAACAAGCAACAATATTGTTATTCACTAGTTCTAACACAACTCCAATTAAACCATCAAATATTTCAGGATAATAATTTTTTAAAATGTAAACATAACAAAACACAACAATAGAAAATTACCAGGAGAGGACAGAATACCGAACGACCTCCTGAAGTACAGAGGACAAGATCTGACCAAACAACTACTAAAACTAATCCAAAAAATTATAGAACAAAACAGAATTCTTCAAGAATTTCCATGTTTTATTTTCAAATTTATATTGAGATAGAAGATTTTTTTTTCTCGAAAATGAAAAAGACACTACACAAAGAGCCGAGATAACTGATATTCCAAAAGAAAGATTCAGTGTTTACCAATCTTAGGTTTCTAGTGAAACATTTCGGCGTCGAATGTCGCTGTGGACCGAGCGCCTGCGACTGGCTCACTACTAAAGGTTTTTTCTAGAATACTATTTACCAGCTGTCTGTGAGCATCTATAGGGTCAGATTTTTAATCTAGGAAGAAGGACAAATTCGAACTTCTTTTATTTAATATTATAATGACGAGATAATAAGAAAATGCCTAAAATAAGGTTAAATAAAATCGGAGAAGTATGTTTTAGAAACAAGCAACAATATTGTTATTCACTAGTTCTAACACAACTCCAATTAAACCATCAAATATTTCAGGATAATAATTTTTTAAAATGTAAACATAACAAAACACAACAATAGAAAATTACCAGGAGAGGACAGAATACCGAACGACCTCCTGAAGTACAGAGGACAAGATCTGACCAAACAACTACTAAAACTAATCCAAAAAATTATAGAACAAAACAGAATTCTTCAAGAATTTCCATGTTTTATTTTCAAATTTATATTGAGATAGACGATTTTTTTTTCTTGAAAATGAAAAAGACACTACACAAAGAGCCGAGATAACTGATATTCCAAAAGAAAGATTCAGTGTTTACCAATCTTAGGTTTCTAGTGAAACATTTCGGCGTCGAATGTCGCTGTGGACCGAGCGCCTGCGACTGGCTCACTACTAAAGGTTTTTTCTAGAATACTATTTACCAGCTGTCTGTGAGCATCTATAGGGTCAGATTTTTAATCTAGGAAGAAGGACAAATTCGAACTTCTTTTATTTAATATTATTAATGACGAGATAATAAGAAAATGCCTAAAATAAGGTTAAATAAAATCGGAGAAGTATGTTTTAGAAACAAGCAACAATATTGTTATTCACTAGTTCTAACACAACTCCAATTAAACCATCAAATATTTCAGCATAATAATTTTTTAAAATGTAAACATAACAAAACACAACAATAGAAAATTACCAGGAGAGGACAGAACACCGAACGACCTCCTGAAGTACAGAGGACAAGATCTGACCAAACAACTACTAAAACTAATCCAAAAAATTATAGAACAAAACAGAATTCTTCAAGAATTTCCATGTTTTATTTTCAAATTTATATTGAGATAGAAGATTTTTTTTTCTCGAAAATGAAAAAGACACTACACAAAGAGCCGAGATAACTGATATTCCAAAAGAAAGATTCAGTGTTTACCAATCTTAGGTTTCTAGTGAAACATTTCGGCGTCGAATGTCGCTGTGGACCGAGCGCCTGCGACTGGCTCACTACTAAAGGTTTTTTCTAGAATACTATTTACCAGCTGTCTGTGAGCATCTATAGGGTCAGATTTTTAATCTAGGAAGAAGGACAAATTCGAACTCCTTTTATTTAATATTATTAATGACGAGATAATAAGAAAATGCCTAAAATAAGGTTAAATAAAATCGGAGAAGTATGTTTTAGAAACAAGCAACAATATTGTTATTCACTAGTTCTAACACAACTCCAATTAAACCATCAAATATTTCAGCATAATAATTTTTTAAAATGTAAACATAACAAAACACAAAAATAGAAAATTACCAGGAGAGGACAGAATACCGAACGACCTCCTAAATTACAGAGGACAAGATCTGACCAAACAACTACTAAAACTAATCCAAAAAATTATAGAACAAAACAGAATTCTTCAAGAATTTCCATGTTTTATTTTCAAATTTATATTGAGATAGACGATTTTTTTTAAAATGAAAAAGACACTACACAAAGAGCCGAGATAACTGATATTCCAAAAGAAAGATTCAGTGTTTACCAATCTTAGGTTTCTAGTGAAACATTTCGGCGTCGAATGTCGCTGTGGACCGAGCGCCTGCGACTGGCTCACTACTAAAGGTTTTTTCTAGAATACTATTTACCAGCTGTCTGTGAGCATCTATAGGGTCAGATTTTTAATCTAGGAAGAAGGACAAATTCGAACTTCTTTTATTTAATATTATTAATGACGAGATAATAAGAAAATGCCTAAAATAAGGTTAAATAAAATCGGAGAAGTATGTTTTAGAAACAAGCAACAATATTGTTATTCACTAGTTCTAACACAACTCCAATTAAACCATCAAATATTTCAGCATAATAATTTTTTAAAATGTAAACATAACAAAACACAACAATAGAAAATTACCAGGAGAGGACAGAATACCGAACGACCTCCTGAAGTACAGAGGACAAGATCTGACCAAACAACTACTAAAACTAATCCAAAAAATTATAGAACAAAACAGAATTCTTCAAGAATTTCCATGTTTTATTTTCAAATTTATATTGAGATAGACGATTTTTTTTTCTCGAAAATGAAAAAGACACTACACAAAGAGCCGAGATAACTGATATTCCAAAAGAAAGATTCAGTGTTTACCAATCTTAGGTTTCTAGTGAAACATTTCGGCGTCGAATGTCGCTGTGGACCGAGCGCCTGCGACTGGCTCACTACTAAAGGTTTTTTCTAGAATACTATTTACCAGCTGTCTGTGAGCATCTATAGGGTCAGATTTTTAATCTAGGAAGAAGGACAAATTCGAACTCCTTTTATTTAATATTATTAATGACAAGATAATAAGAAAATGCCTAAAATAAGGTTAAATAAAATCGGAGAAGTATGTTTTAGAAACAAGCAACAATATTGTTATTCAATAGTTCTAACACAACTCCAATTAAACCATCAAATATTTCAGCATAATGATTTTTTAAAATGTAAACATAACAAAACACAACAATAGAAAATTACCAGGAGAGGACAGAATACCGAACGACCTCCTGAAGTACAGAGGACAAGATCTGACCAAACAACTACTAAAACTAATCGAAAAAATTATAGAAAAAACAGAATTCTTCAAGAATTTCCATGTTCTATTTTCAAATTTATATTGAGATAGACGATTTTTTTTTTTCGAAAAAGAAAAAGACACTACACAAAGAGCCGAGATAACTGATATTCCAAAAGAAAGATTCAGTGTTTACCAATCTTAGGTTTCTAGTGAAACATTTCGGCGTCGAATGTCGCTGTGGACCGAGCGCCTGCGACTGGCTCACTACTAAAGGTTTTTTCTAGAATACTATTTACCAGCTGTCTGTGAGCATCTATAGGGTCAGATTTTTAATCTAGGAAAAAGGACAAATTCGAACTCCTTTTATTTAATATTATTAATGACGAGATAATAAGAAAATGCCTAAAATAAGGTTAAATAAAATCGGAGAAGTATGTTTTAGAAACAAGCAACAATATTGTTATTCACTAGTTCTAACACAACTCCAATTAAACCATCAAATATTTCAGCATAATAATTTTTTAAAATGTAAACATAACAAAACACAACAATAGAAAATTACCAGGAGAGGACAGAATACCGAACGACCTCCTGAAGTACAGAGGACAAGATCTGACCAAACAACTACTAAAACTAATCCAAAAAATTATAGAACAAAACAGAATTCTTCAAGAATTTCCATGTTTTATTTTCAAATTTATATTGAGATAGACGATTTTTTTTTCTTGAAAATGAAAAAGACACTACACAAAGAGCCGAGATAACTGATATTCCAAAAGAAAGATTCAGTGTTTACCAATCTTAGGTTTCTAGTGAAACATTTCGGCGTCGAATGTCGCTGTGGACCGAGCGCCTGCGACTGGCTCACTACTAAAGGTTTTTTCTAGAATACTATTTACCAGCTGTCTGTGAGCATCTATAGGGTCAGATTTTTAATCTAGGAAGAAGGACAAATTCGAACTTCTTTTATTTAATATTATTAATGACGAGATAATAAGAAAATGCCTAAAATAAGGTTAAATAAAATCGGAGAAGTATGTTTTAGAAACAAGCAACAATATTGTTATTCACTAGTTCTAACACAACTCCAATTAAACCATCAAATATTTCAGCATAATAATTTTTTAAAATGTAAACATAACAAAACACAAAAATAGAAAATTACCAGGAGAGGACAGAATACCGAACGACCTCCTGAAGTACAGAGGACAAGATCTGACCAAACAACTACTAAAACTAATCCAAAAAATTATAGAACAAAACAGAATTCTTCAAGAATTTCCATGTTTTATTTTCAAATTTATATTGAGATAGATGATTTTTTTTTCTTGAAAATGAAAAAGACACTACACAAAGAGCCGAGATAACTGATATTCCAAAAGAAAGATTCAGTGTTTACCAATCTTAGGTTTCTAGTGAAACATTTCGGCGTCGAATGTCGCTGTGGACCGAGCGCCTGCGACTGGCTCACTACTAAAGGTTTTTTCTAGAATACTATTTACCAGCTGTCTGTGAGCATCTATAGGGTCAGATTTTTAATCTAGGAAGAAGGACAAATTCGAACTTCTTTTATTTAATATTATTAATGACGAGATAATAAGAAAATGCCTAAAATAAGGTTAAATAAAATCGGAGAAGTATGTTTTAGAAACAAGCAACAATATTGTTATTCACTAGTTCTAACACAACTCCAATTAAACCATCAAATATTTCAGCATAATAATTTTTTAAAATGTAAACATAACAAAACACAACAATAGAAAATTACCAGGAGAGGACAGAATACCGAACGACCTCCTGAAGTACAGAGGACAAGATCTGACCAAACAACTACTAAAACTAATCCAAAAAATTATAGAACAAAACAGAATTCTTCAAGAATTTCCATGTTTTATTTTCAAATTTATATTGAGATAGACGATTTTTTTTTCTTGAAAATGAAAAAGACACTACACAAAGAGCCGAGATAACTGATATTCCAAAAGAAAGATTCAGTGTTTACCAATCTTAGGTTTCTAGTGAAACATTTCGGCGTCGAATGTCGCTGTGGACCGAGCGCCTGCGACTGGCTCACTACTAAAGGTTTTTTCTAGAATACTATTTACCAGCTGTCTGTGAGCATCTATAGGGTCAGATTTTTAATCTAGGAAGAAGGACAAATTCGAACTTCTTTTATTTAATATTATTAATGACGAGATAATAAGAAAATGCCTAAAATAAGGTTAAATAAAATCGGAGAAGTATGTTTTAGAAACAAGCAACAATATTGTTATTCACTAGTTCTAACACAACTCCAATTAAACCATCAAATATTTCAGCATAATAATTTTTTAAAATGTAAACATAACAAAACACAACAATAGAAAATTACCAGGAGAGGACAGACACCGAACGACCTCCTGAAGTACAGAGGACAAGATCTGACCAAACAACTACTAAAACTAATCCAAAAAATTATAGAACAAAACAGAATTCTTCAAGAATTTCCATGTTTTATTTTCAAATTTATATTGAGATAGAAGATTTTTTTTTCTCGAAAATGAAAAAGACACTACACAAAGAGCCGAGATAACTGATATTCCAAAAGAAAGATTCAGTGTTTACCAATCTTAGGTTTCTAGTGAAACATTTCGGCGTCGAATGTCGCTGTGGACCGAGCGCCTGCGACTGGCTCACTACTAAAGGTTTTTTCTAGAATACTATTTACCAGCTGTCTGTGAGCATCTATAGGGTCAGATTTTTAATCTAGGAAGAAGGACAAATTCGAACTCCTTTTATTTAATATTATTAATGACGAGATAATAAGAAAATGCCTAAAATAAGGTTAAATAAAATCGGAGAAGTATGTTTTAGAAACAAGCAACAATATTGTTATTCACTAGTTCTAACACAACTCCAATTAAACCATCAAATATTTCAGCATAATGATTTTTTAAAATGTAAACATAACAAAACACAAAAATAGAAAATTACCAGGAGAGGACAGAATACCGAACGACCTCCTGAAGTACAGAGGACAAGATCTGACCAAACAACTACTAAAACTAATCCAAAAAATTATAGAACAAAACAGAATTCTTCAAGAATTTCCATGTTTTATTTTCAAATTTATATTGAGATAGACGATTTTTTTTAAAAATGAAAAAGACACTACACAAAGAGCCGAGATAACTGATATTCCAAAAGAAAGATTCAGTGTTTACCAATCTTAGGTTTCTAGTGAAACATTTCGGCGTCGAATGTCGCTGTGGACCGAGCGCCTGCGACTGGCTCACTACTAAAGGTTTTTTCTAGAATACTATTTACCAGCTGTCTGTGAGCATCTATAGGGTCAGATTTTTAATCTAGGAAGAAGGACAAATTCGAACTTCTTTTATTTAATATTATTAATGACGAGATAATAAGAAAATGCCTAAAATAAGGTTAAATAAAATCGGAGAAGTATGTTTTAGAAACAAGCAACAATATTGTTATTCACTAGTTCTAACACAACTCCAATTAAACCATCAAATATTTCAGGATAATAATTTTTTAAAATGTAAACATAACAAAACACAACAATAGAAAATTACCAGGAGAGGACAGAACACCGAACGACCTCCTGAAGTACAGAGGACAAGATCTGACCAAACAACTACTAAAACTAATCCAAAAAATTATAGAACAAAACAGAATTCTTCAAGAATTTCCATGTTTTATTTTCAAATTTATATTGAGATAGACGATTTTTTTTTCTCGAAAATGAAAAAGACACTACACAAAGAGCCGAGATAACTGATATTCCAAAAGAAAGATTCAGTGTTTACCAATCTTAGGTTTCTAGTGAAACATTTCGGCGTCGAATGTCGCTGTGGACCGAGCGCCTGCGACTGGCTCACTACTAAAGGTTTTTTCTAGAATACTATTTACCAGCTGTCTGTGAGCATCTATAGGGTCAGATTTTTAATCTAGGAAGAAGGACAAATTCGAACTTCTTTTATTTAATATTATTAATGACGAGATAATAAGAAAATGCCTAAAATAAGGTTAAATAAAATCGGAGAAGTATGTTTTAGAAACAAGCAACAATATTGTTATTCACTAGTTCTAACACAACTCCAATTAAACCATCAAATATTTCAGCATAATAATTTTTTAAAATGTAAACATAACAAAACACAACAATAGAAAATTACCAGGAGAGGACAGAACACCGAACGACCTCCTGAAGTACAGAGGACAAGATCTGACCAAACAACTACTAAAACTAATCCAAAAAATTATAGAACAAAACAGAATTCTTCAAGAATTTCCATGTTTTATTTTCAAATTTATATTGAGATAGACGATTTTTTTTTTCGAAAATGAAAAAGACACTACACAAAGAGCCGAGATAACTGATATTCCAAAAGAAAGATTCAGTGTTTACCAATCTTAGGTTTCTAGTGAAACATTTCGGCGTCGAATGTCGCTGTGGACCGAGCGCCTGCGACTGGCTCACTACTAAAGGTTTTTTCTAGAATACTATTTACCAGCTGTCTGTGAGCATCTATAGGGTCAGATTTTTAATCTAGGAAGAAGGACAAATTCGAACTTCTTTTATTTAATATTATTAATGACGAGATAATAAGAAAATGCCTAAAATAAGGTTAAATAAAATCGGAGAAGTATGTTTTAGAAACAAGCAACAATATTGTTATTCACTAGTTCTAACACAACTCCAATTAAACCATCAAATATTTCAGCATAATAATTTTTTAAAATGTAAACATAACAAAACACAAAATAGAAAATTACCAGGAGAGGACAGAACACCGAACGACCTCCTGAAGTACAGAGGACAAGATCTGACCAAACAACTACTAAAACTAATCCAAAAAATTATAGAACAAAACAGAATTCTTCAAGAATTTCCATGTTTTATTTTCAAATTTATATTGAGATAGACGATTTTTTTTTCTTGAAAATGAAAAAGACACTACACAAAGAGCCGAGATAACTGATATTCCAAAAGAAAGATTCAGTGTTTACCAATCTTAGGTTTCTAGTGAAACATTTCGGCGTCGAATGTCGCTGTGGACCGAGCGCCTGCGACTGGCTCACTACTAAAGGTTTTTTCTAGAATACTATTTACCAGCTGTCTGTGAGCATCTATAGGGTCAGATTTTTAATCTAGGAAGAAGGACAAATTCGAACTTCTTTTATTTAATATTATTAATGACGAGATAATAAGAAAATGCCTAAAATAAGGTTAAATAAAATCGGAGAAGTATGTTTTAGAAACAAGCAACAATATTGTTATTCACTAGTTCTAACACAACTCCAATTAAACCATCAAATATTTCAGCATAATAATTTTTTAAAATGTAAACATAACAAAACACAAAAATAGAAAATTACCAGGAGAGGACAGAATACCGAACGACCTCCTGAAGTACAGAGGACAAGATCTGACCAAACAACTACTAAAACTAATCCAAAAAATTATAGAACAAAACAGAATTCTTCAAGAATTTCCATGTTTTATTTTCAAATTTATATTGAGATAGATGATTTTTTTTTCTCGAAAATGAAAAAGACACTACACAAAGAGCCGAGATAACTGATATTCCAAAAGAAAGATTCAGTGTTTACCAATCTTAGGTTTCTAGTGAAACATTTCGGCGTCGAATGTCGCTGTGGACCGAGCGCCTGCGACTGGCTCACTACTAAAGGTTTTTTCTAGAATACTATTTACCAGCTGTCTGTGAGCATCTATAGGGTCAGATTTTTAATCTAGGAAGAAGGACAAATTCGAACTTCTTTTATTTAATATTATTAATGACGAGATAATAAGAAAATGCCTAAAATAAGGTTAAATAAAATCGGAGAAGTATGTTTTAGAAACAAGCAACAATATTGTTATTCACTAGTTCTAACACAACTCCAATTAAACCATCAAATATTTCAGCATAATAATTTTTTAAAATGTAAACATAACAAAACACAACAATAGAAAATTACCAGGAGAGGACAGAATACCGAACGACCTCCTGAAGTACAGAGGACAAGATCTGACCAAACAACTACTAAAACTAATCCAAAAAATTATAGAACAAAACAGAATTCTTCAAGAATTTCCATGTTTTATTTTCAAATTTATATTGAGATAGACGATTTTTTTTTCTCGAAAATGAAAAAGACACTACACAAAGAGCCGAGATAACTGATATTCCAAAAGAAAGATTCAGTGTTTACCAATCTTAGGTTTCTAGTGAAACATTTCGGCGTCGAATGTCGCTGTGGACCGAGCGCCTGCGACTGGCTCACTACTAAAGGTTTTTTCTAGAATACTATTTACCAGCTGTCTGTGAGCATCTATAGGGTCAGATTTTTAATCTAGGAAGAAGGACAAATTCGAACTTCTTTTATTTAATATTATTAATGACGAGATAATAAGAAAATGCCTAAAATAAGGTTAAATAAAATCGGAGAAGTATGTTTTAGAAACAAGCAACAATATTGTTATTCACTAGTTCTAACACAACTCCAATTAAACCATCAAATATTTCAGCATAATAATTTTTTAAAATGTAAACATAACAAAACACAAAAATAGAAAATTACCAGGAGAGGACAGAATACCGAACGACCTCCTGAAGTACAGAGGACAAGATCTGACCAAACAACTACTAAAACTAATCCAAAAAATTATAGAACAAAACAGAATTCTTCAAGAATTTCCATGTTTTATTTTCAAATTTATATTGAGATAGAAGATTTTTTTCTCGAAAATGAAAAAGACACTACACAAAGAGCCGAGATAACTGATATTCCAAAAGAAAGATTCAGTGTTTACCAATCTTAGGTTTCTACTGAAACATTTCGGCGTCGAATGTCGCTGTGGACCGAGCGCCTGCGACTGGCTCACTACTAAAGGTTTTTTCTAGAATACTATTTACCAGCTGTCTGTGAGCATCTATAGGGTCAGATTTTTAATCTAGGAAGAAGGACAAATTCGAACTTCTTTTATTTAATATTATTAATGACGAGATAATAAGAAAATGCCTAAAATAAGGTTAAATAAAATCGGAGAAGTATGTTTTAGAAACAAGCAACAATATTGTTATTCACTAGTTCTAACACAACTCCAATTAAACCATCAAATATTTCAGCATAATAATTTTTTAAATGTAAACATAACAAAACACAACAATAGAAAATTACCAGGAGAGGACAGAATACCGAACGACCTCCTGAAGTACAGAGGACAAGATCTGACCAAACAACTACTAAAACTAATCCAAAAAATTATAGAACAAAACAGAATTTCCATGTTTTTTTTTCAAATTTATATTGAGATAGACGATTTTTTTTTCTCGAAAATGAAAAAGACACTACACAAAGAGCCGAGATAACTGATATTCCAAAAGAAAGATTCAGTGTTTACCAATCTTAGGTTTCTAGTGAAACATTTCGGCGTCGAATGTCGCTGTGGACCGAGCGCCTGCGACTGGCTCACTACTAAAGGTTTTTTCTAGAATACTATTTACCAGCTGTCTGTGAGCATCTATAGGGTCAGATTTTTAATCTAGGAAGAAGGACAAATTCGAACTTCTTTTATTTAATATTATTAATGACGAGATAATAAGAAAATGCCTAAAATAAGGTTAAATAAAATCGGAGAAGTATGTTTTAGAAACAAGCAACAATATTGTTATTCACTAGTTCTAACACAACTCCAATTAAACCATCAAATATTTCAGGATAATAATTTTTTAAAATGTAAACATAACAAAACACAACAATAGAAAATTACCAGGAGAGGACAGAATACCGAACGACCTCCTGAAGTACAGAGGACAAGATCTGACCAAACAACTACTAAAACTAATCCAAAAAATTATAGAACAAAACAGAATTCTTCAAGAATTTCCATGTTTTATTTTCAAATTTATATTGAGATAGACGATTTTTTTTTTCTTGAAAATGAAAAAGACACTACACAAAGAGCCGAGATAACTGATATTCCAAAAGAAAGATTCAGTGTTTACCAATCTTAGGTTTCTAGTGAAACATTTCGGCGTCGAATGTCGCTGTGGACCGAGCGCCTGCGACTGGCTCACTACTAAAGGTTTTTTCTAGAATACTATTTACCAGCTGTCTGTGAGCATCTATAGGGTCAGATTTTTAATCTAGGAAGAAGGACAAATTCGAACTTCTTTTATTTAATATTATTAATGACGAGATAATAAGAAAATGCCTAAAATAAGGTTAAATAAAATCGGAGAAGTATGTTTTAGAAACAAGCAACAATATTGTTATTCACTAGTTCTAACACAACTCCAATTAAACCATCAAATATTTCAGCATAATAATTTTTTAAAATGTAAACATAACAAAACACAACAATAGAAAATTACCAGGAGAGGACAGAATACCGAACGACCTCCTGAAGTACAGAGGACAAGATCTGACCAAACAACTACTAAAACTAATCCAAAAAATTATAGAACAAAACAGAATTCTTCAAGAATTTCCATGTTTTATTTTCAAATTTATATTGAGATAGACGATTTTTTTTTCTCGAAAATGAAAAAGACACTACACAAAGAGCCGAGATAACTGATATTCCAAAAGAAAGATTCAGTGTTTACCAATCTTAGGTTTCTAGTGAAACATTTCGGCGTCGAATGTCGCTGTGGACCGAGCGCCTGCGACTGGCTCACTACTAAAGGTTTTTTCTAGAATACTATTTACCAGCTGTCTGTGAGCATCTATAGGGTCAGATTTTTAATCTAGGAAGAAGGACAAATTCGAACTTCTTTTATTTAATATTATTAATGACGAGATAATAAGAAAATGCCTAAAATAAGGTTAAATAAAATCGGAGAAGTATGTTTTAGAAACAAGCAACAATATTGTTATTCACTAGTTCTAACACAACTCCAATTAAACCATCAAATATTTCAGCATAATAATTTTTTAAAATGTAAACATAACAAAACACAAAAATAGAAAATTACCAGGAGAGGACAGAATACCGAACGACCTCCTGAAGTACAGAGGACAAGATCTGACCAAACAACTACTAAAACTAATCCAAAAAATTATAGAACAAAACAGAATTCTTCAAGAATTTCCATGTTTTATTTTCAAATTTATATTGAGATAGAAGATTTTTTTTCTCGAAAATGAAAAAGACACTACACAAAGAGCCGAGATAACTGATATTCCAAAAGAAAGATTCAGTGTTTACCAATCTTAGGTTTCTAGTGAAACATTTCGGCGTCGAATGTCGCTGTGGACCGAGCGCCTGCGACTGGCTCACTACTAAAGGTTTTTTCTAGAATACTATTTACCAGCTGTCTGTGAGCATCTATAGGGTCAGATTTTTAATCTAGGAAGAAGGACAAATTCGAACTCCTTTTATTTAATATTATTAATGACGAGATAATAAGAAAATGCCTAAAATAAGGTTAAATAAAATCGGAGAAGTATGTTTTAGAAACAAGCAACAATATTGTTATTCACTAGTTCTAACACAACTCCAATTAAACCATCAAATATTTCAGCATAATAATTTTTTTAAATGTAAACATAACAAAACACAACAATAGAAAATTACCAGGAGAGGACAGAATACCGAACGACCTCCTGAAGTACAGAGGACAAGATCTGACCAAACAACTACTAAAACTAATCCAAAAAATTATAGAACAAAACAGAATTCTTCAAGAATTTCCATGTTTTATTTTCAAATTTATATTGAGATAGACGATTTTTTTTTTCGAAAATGAAAAAGACACTACACAAAGAGCCGAGATAACTGATATTCCAAAAGAAAGATTCAGTGTTTACCAATCTTAGGTTTCTAGTGAAACATTTCGGCGTCGAATGTCGCTGTGGACCGAGCGCCTGCGACTGGCTCACTACTAAAGGTTTTTTCTAGAATACTATTTACCAGCTGTCTGTGAGCATCTATAGGGTCAGATTTTTAATCTAGGAAGAAGGACAAATTCGAACTTCTTTTATTTAATATTATTAATGACGAGATAATAAGAAAATGCCTAAAATAAGGTTAAATAAAATCGGAGAAGTATGTTTTAGAAACAAGCAACAATATTGTTATTCACTAGTTCTAACACAACTCCAATTAAACCATCAAATATTTCAGGATAATAATTTTTTAAAATGTAAACATAACAAAACACAACAATAGAAAATTACCAGGAGAGGACAGAACACCGAACGACCTCCTGAAGTACAGAGGACAAGATCTGACCAAACAACTACTAAAACTAATCCAAAAAATTATAGAACAAAACAGAATTCTTCAAGAATTTCCATGTTTTATTTTCAAATTTATATTGAGATAGAACGATTTTTTTCTCGAAAATGAAAAAGACACTACACAAAGAGCCGAGATAACTGATATTCCAAAAGAAAGATTCAGTGTTTACCAATCTTAGGTTTCTAGTGAAACATTTCGGCGTCGAATGTCGCTGTGGACCGAGCGCCTGCGACTGGCTCACTACTAAAGGTTTTTTCTAGAATACTATTTACCAGCTGTCTGTGAGCATCTATAGGGTCAGATTTTTAATCTAGGAAGAAGGACAAATTCGAACTTCTTTTATTTAATATTATTAATGACGAGATAATAAGAAAATGCCTAAAATAAGGTTAAATAAAATCGGAGAAGTATGTTTTAGAAACAAGCAACAATATTGTTATTCACTAGTTCTAACACAACTCCAATTAAACCATCAAATATTTCAGGATAATAATTTTTTTAAATGTAAACATAACAAAACACAACAATAGAAAATTACCAGGAGAGGACAGAATACCGAACGACCTCCTGAAGTACAGAGGACAAGATCTGACCAAACAACTACTAAAACTAATCCAAAAAATTATAGAACAAAACAGAATTCTTCAAGAATTTCCATGTTTTATTTTCAAATTTATATTGAGATAGACGATTTTTTTTTCTTGAAAATGAAAAAGACACTACACAAAGAGCCGAGATAACTGATATTCCAAAAGAAAGATTCAGTGTTTACCAATCTTAGGTTTCTAGTGAAACATTTCGGCGTCGAATGTCGCTGTGGACCGAGCGCCTGCGACTGGCTCACTACTAAAGGTTTTTTCTAGAATACTATTTACCAGCTGTCTGTGAGCATCTATAGGGTCAGATTTTTAATCTAGGAAGAAGGACAAATTCGAACTTCTTTTATTTAATATTATTAATGACGAGATAATAAGAAAATGCCTAAAATAAGGTTAAATAAAATCGGAGAAGTATGTTTTAGAAACAAGCAACAATATTGTTATTCACTAGTTCTAACACAACTCCAATTAAACCATCAAATATTTCAGCATAATAATTTTTTAAAATGTAAACATAACAAAACACAACAATAGAAAATTACCAGGAGAGGACAGAACACCGAACGACCTCCTGAAGTACAGAGGACAAGATCTGACCAAACAACTACTAAAACTAATCCAAAAAATTATAGAACAAAACAGAATTCTTCAAGAATTTCCATGTTTTATTTTCAAATTTATATTGAGATGAATAATTTTTTTCTCGAAAATGAAAAAGACACTACACAAAGAGCCGAGATAACTGATATTCCAAAAGAAAGATTCAGTGTTTACCAATCTTAGGTTTCTAGTGAAACATTTCGGCGTCGAATGTCGCTGTGGACCGAGCGCCTGCGACTGGCTCACTACTAAAGGTTTTTTCTAGAATACTATTTACCAGCTGTCTGTGAGCATCTATAGGGTCAGATTTTTAATCTAGGAAGAAGGACAAATTCGAACTTCTTTTATTTAATATTATTAATGACGAGATAATAAGAAAATGCCTAAAATAAGGTTAAATAAAATCGGAGAAGTATGTTTTAGAAACAAGCAACAATATTGTTATTCACTAGTTCTAACACAACTCCAATTAAGCCATAAAATATTTCAGGATAATAATTTTTTTAAATGTAAACATAACAAAACACAACAATAGAAAATTACCAGGAGAGGACAGAACACCGAACGACCTTTGAAGTACAGAGGACAAGATCTGACCAAACAACTACTAAAACTAATCCAAAAAATTATAGAACAAAACAGAATTCTTCAAGAATTTCCATGTTTTTTTTTCAAATTTATATTGAGATAGACGATTTTTTTTCTTGAAAATGAAAAAGACACTACACAAAGAGCCGAGATAACTGATATTCCAAAAGAAAGATTCAGTGTTTACCAATCTTAGGTTTCTAGTGAAACATTTCGGCGTCGAATGTCGCTGTGGACCGAGCGCCTGCGACTGGCTCACTACTAAAGGTTTTTTCTAGAATACTATTTACCAGCTGTCTGTGAGCATCTATAGGGTCAGATTTTTAATCTAGGAAGAAGGACAAATTCGAACTCCTTTTATTTAATATTATTAATGACGAGATAATAAGAAAATGCCTAAAATAAGGTTAAATAAAATCGGAGAAGTATGTTTTAGAAACAAGCAACAATATTGTTATTCACTAGTTCTAACACAACTCCAATTAAACCATCAAATATTTCAGCATAATAATTTTTTAAAATGTAAACATAACAAAACACAAAAATAGAAAATTACCAGGAGAGGACAGAATACCGAACGACCTCCTGAAGTACAGAGGACAAGATCTGACCAAACAACTACTAAAACTAATCCAAAAAATTATAGAACAAAACAGAATTCTTCAAGAATTTCCATGTTTTATTTTCAAATTTATATTGAGATAGACGATTTTTTTTTCTTGAAAATGAAAAAGACACTACACAAAGAGCCGAGATAACTGATATTCCAAAAGAAAGATTCAGTGTTTACCAATCTTAGGTTTCTAGTGAAACATTTCGGCGTCGAATGTCGCTGTGGACCGAGCGCCTGCGACTGGCTCACTACTAAAGGTTTTTTCTAGAATACTATTTACCAGCTGTCTGTGAGCATCTATAGGGTCAGATTTTTAATCTAGGAAGAAGGACAAATTCGAACTTCTTTTATTTAATATTATTAATGACGAGATAATAAGAAAATGCCTAAAATAAGGTTAAATAAAATCGGAGAAGTATGTTTTAGAAACAAGCAACAATATTGTTATTCACTAGTTCTAACACAACTCCAATTAAACCATAAAATATTTCAGCATAATAATTTTTTAAAATGTAAACATAACAAAACACAACAATAGAAAATTACCAGGAGAGGACAGAATACCGAACGACCTCCTGAAGTACAGAGGACAAGATCTGACCAAACAACTACTAAAACTAATCCAAAAAATTATAGAACAAAACAGAATTCTTCAAGAATTTCCATGTTTTTTTTTCAAATTTATATTGAGATAGACGATTTTTTTTCTTGAAAATGAAAAAGACACTACACAAAGAGCCGAGATAACTGATATTCCAAAAGAAAGATTCAGTGTTTACCAATCTTAGGTTTCTAGTGAAACATTTCGGCGTCGAATGTCGCTGTGGACCGAGCGCCTGCGACTGGCTCACTACTAAAGGTTTTTTCTAGAATACTATTTACCAGCTGTCTGTGAGCATCTATAGGGTCAGATTTTTAATCTAGGAAGAAGGACAAATTCGAACTTCTTTTATTTAATATTATTAATGACGAGATAATAAGAAAATGCCTAAAATAAGGTTAAATAAAATCGGAGAAGTATGTTTTAGAAACAAGCAACAATATTGTTATTCACAAGTTCTAACACAACTCCAATTAAACCATCAAATATTTCAGTATAATAATTTTTTAAAATGTAAACATAACAAAACACAACAATAGAAAATTACCAGGAGAAGACAGAACACCGAACGACCTCCTGAAGTACAGAGGACAAGATCTGACCAAACAACTACTAAAACTAATCCAAAAAATTATAGAACAAAACAGAATTCTTCAAGAATTTCCATGTTCTATTTTCAAATTTATATTGAGATAGACGATTTTTTTTTCTTGAAAATGAAAAAGACACTACACAAAGAGCCGAGATAACTGATATTCCAAAAGAAAGATTCAGTGTTTACCAATCTTAGGTTTCTAGTGAAACATTTCGGCGTCGAATGTCGCTGTGGACCGAGCGCCTGCGACTGGCTCACTACTAAAGGTTTTTTCTAGAATACTATTTACCAGCTGTCTGTGAGCATCTATAGGGTCAGATTTTTAATCTAGGAAGAAGGACAAATTCGAACTTCTTTTATTTAATATTATTAATGACGAAATAATAAGAAAATGCCTAAAATAAGGTTAAATAAAATCGGAGAAGTATGTTTTAGAAACAAGCAACAATATTGTTATTCACTAGTTCTAACACAACTCCAATTAAACCATCAAATATTTCAGCATAATAATTTTTTAAAATGTAAACATAACAAAACACAACAATAGAAAATTACCAGGAGAGGACAGAACACCGAACGACCTCCTGAAGTACAGAGGACAAGATCTGACCAAACAACTACTAAAACTAATCCAAAAAATTATAGAACAAAACAGAATTCTTCAAGAATTTCCATGTTTTATTTTCAAATTTATATTGAGATAGACGATTTTTTTTTCTCGAAAATGAAAAAGACACTACACAAAGAGCCGAGATAACTGATATTCCAAAAGAAAGATTCAGTGTTTACCAATCTTAGGTTTCTAGTGAAACATTTCGGCGTCGAATGTCGCTGTGGACCGAGCGCCTGCGACTGGCTCACTACTAAAGGTTTTTTCTAGAATACTATTTACCAGCTGTCTGTGAGCATCTATAGGGTCAGATTTTTAATCTAGGAAAAGGACAAATTCGAACTTCTTTTATTTAATATTATTAATGACGAGATAATAAGAAAATGCCTAAAATAAGGTTAAATAAAATCGGAGAAGTATGTTTTAGAAACAAGCAACAATATTGTTATTCACTAGTTCTAACACAACTCCAATTAAACCATAAAATATTTCAGGATAATAATTTTTTTAAATGTAAACATAACAAAACACAACAATAGAAAATTACCAGGAGAGGACAGAACACCGAACGACCTCCTGAAGTACAGAGGACAAGATCTGACCAAACAACTACTAAAACTAATCCAAAAAATTATAGAACAAAACAGAATTCTTCAAGAATTTCCATGTTTTATTTTCAAATTTATATTGAGATGAATAATTTTTTTCTCGAAAATGAAAAAGACACTACACAAAGAGCCGAGATAACTGATATTCCAAAAGAAAGATTCAGTGTTTACCAATCTTAGGTTTCTAGTGAAACATTTCGGCGTCGAATGTCGCTGTGGACCGAGCGCCTGCGACTGGCTCACTACTAAAGGTTTTTTCTAGAATACTATTTACCAGCTGTCTGTGAGCATCTATAGGGTCAGATTTTTAATCTAGGAAGAAGGACAAATTCGAACTTCTTTTATTTATATTATTAATGACGAGATAATAAGAAAATGCCTAAAATAAGGTTAAATAAAATCGGAGAAGTATGTTTTAGAAACAAGCAACAATATTGTTATTCACTAGTTCTAACACAACTCCAATTAAACCATAAAATATTTCAGCATAATAATTTTTTAAATGTAAACATAACAAAACACAACAATAGAAAATTACCAGGAGAAGACAGAACACCGAACAACCTCCTGAAGTACAGAGGACAAGATCTGACCAAACAACTACTAAAACTAATCCAAAAAATTATAGAACAAAACAGAATTCTTCAAGAATTTCCATGTTTTATTTTCAAATTTATATTGAGATAGACGATTTTTTTTTTCTTGAAAATGAAAAAGACACTACACAAAGAGCCGAGATAACTGATATTCCAAAAGAAAGATTCAGTGTTTACCAATCTTAGGTTTCTAGTGAAACATTTCGGCGTCGAATGTCGCTGTGGACCGAGCGCCTGCGACTGGCTCACTACTAAAGGTTTTTTCTAGAATACTATTTACCAGCTGTCTGTGAGCATCTATAGGGTCAGATTTTTAATCTAGGAAGAAGGACAAATTCGAACTTCTTTTATTTAATATTATTAATGACGAAATAATAAGAAAATGCCTAAAATAAGGTTAAATAAAATCGGAGAAGTATGTTTTAGAAACAAGCAACAATATTGTTATTCACTAGTTCTAACACAACTCCAATTAAACCATAAAATATTTCAGGATAATAATTTTTTTAAATGTAAACATAACAAAACACAACAATAGAAAATTACCAGGAGAGGACAGAACACCGAACAACCTCCTGAAGTACAGAGGACAAGATCTGACCAAACAACTACTAAAACTAATCCAAAAAATTATAAAACAAAACAGAATTCTTCAAGAATTTCCATGTTCTATTTTCAAATTTATATTGAGATAGACGATTTTTTTTTTCTTGAAAATGAAAAAGACACTACACAAAGAGCCGAGATAACTGATATTCCAAAAGAAAGATTCAGTGTTTACCAATCTTAGGTTTCTAGTGAAACATTTCGGCGTCGAATGTCGCTGTGGACCGAGCGCCTGCGACTGGCTCACTACTAAAGGTTTTTTCTAGAATACTATTTACCAGCTGTCTGTGAGCATCTATAGGGTCAGATTTTTAATCTAGGAAGAAGGACAAACTCGAACTTCTTTTATTTAATATTACTAATGACGAAATAATAAGAAAATGCCTAAAATAAGGTTAAATAAAATCGGAGAAGTATGTTTTAGAAACAAGCAACAATATTGTTATTCACTAGTTCTAACACAACTCCAATTAAACCATAAAATATTTCAGGATAATAATTTTTTAAAATGTAAACATAACAAAACACAAGAATAGAAAATTACCAGGAGAGGACAGAACACCGAACGACCTCCTGAAGTACAGAGGACAAGATCTGACCAAACAACTACTAAAACTAATCCAAAAAATTATAGAACAAAACAGAATTCTTCAAGAATTTCCATGTTTTATTTTCAAATTTATATTGAGATAGACGATTTTTTTTCTTGAAAATGAAAAAGACACTACACAAAGAGCCGAGATAACTGATATTCCAAAAGAAAGATTCAGTGTTTACCAATCTTAGGTTTCTAGTGAAACATTTCGGCGTCGAATGTCGCTGTGGACCGAGCGCCTGCGACTGGCTCACTACTAAAGGTTTTTTCTAGAATACTATTTACCAGCTGTCTGTGAGCATCTATAGGGTCAGATTTTTAATCTAGGAAGAAGGACAAATTCGAACTTCTTTTATTTAATATTATTAATGACGAGATAATAAGAAAATGCCTAAAATAAGGTTAAATAAAATCGGAGAAGTATGTTTTAGAAACAAGCAACAATATTGTTATTCACTAGTTCTAACACAACTCCAATTAAGCCATAAAATATTTCAGGATAATAATTTTTTTAAATGTAAACATAACAAAACACAACAATAGAAAATTACCAGGAGAGGACAGAACACCGAACGACCTCCTGAAGTACAGAGGACAAGATCTGACCAAACAACTACTAAAACTAATCCAAAAAATTATAGAACAAAACAGAATTCTTCAAGAATTTCCATGTTTTATTTTCAAATTTATATTGAGATGAATAATTTTTTTCTCGAAAATGAAAAAGACACTACACAAAGAGCCGAGATAACTGATATTCCAAAAGAAAGATTCAGTGTTTACCAATCTTAGGTTTCTAGTGAAACATTTCGGCGTCGAATGTCGCTGTGGACCGAGCGCCTGCGACTGGCTCACTACTAAAGGTTTTTTCTAGAATACTATTTACCAGCTGTCTGTGAGCATCTATAGGGTCAGATTTTTAATCTAGGAAGAAGGACAAATTCGAACTTCTTTTATTTAATATTATTAATGACGAAATAATAAGAAAATGCCTAAAATAAGGTTAAATAAAATCGGAGAAGTATGTTTTAGAAACAAGCAACAATATTGTTATTCACTAGTTCTAACACAACTCCAATTAAACCATAAAATATTTCAGGATAATAATTTTTTAAAATGTAAACATAACAAAACACAAGAATAGAAAATTACCAGGAGAGGACAGAACACCGAACGACCTCCTGAAGTACAGAGGACAAGATCTGACCAAACAACTACTAAAACTAATCCAAAAAATTATAGAACAAAACAGAATTCTTCAAGAATTTCCATGTTTTATTTTCAAATTTATATTGAGATAGACGATTTTTTTTTCTTGAAAATGAAAAAGACACTACACAAAGAGCCGAGATAACTGATATTCCAAAAGAAAGATTCAGTGTTTACCAATCTTAGGTTTCTAGTGAAACATTTCGGCGTCGAATGTCGCTGTGGACCGAGCGCCTGCGACTGGCTCACTACTAAAGGTTTTTTCTAGAATACTATTTACCAGCTGTCTGTGAGCATCTATAGGGTCAGATTTTTAATCTAGGAAGAAGGACAAATTCGAACTTCTTTTATTTAATATTATTAATGACGAAATAATAAGAAAATGCCTAAAATAAGGTTAAATAAAATCGGAGAAGTATGTTTTAGAAACAAGCAACAATATTGTTATTCACTAGTTCTAACACAACTCCAATTAAACCATAAAATATTTCAGGATAATAATTTTTTTAAATGTAAACATAACAAAACACAACAATAGAAAATTACCAGGAGAGGACAGAACACCGAACGACCTCCTGAAATACAGAGGACAAGATCTGACCAAACAACTACTAAAACTAATCCAAAAAATTATAGAACAAAACAGAATTCTTCAAGAATTTCCATGTTTTATTTTCAAATTTATATTGAGATAGACGATTTTTTTTTCTTGAAAATGAAAAAGACACTACACAAAGAGCCGAGATAACTGATATTCCAAAAGAAAGATTCAGTGTTTACCAATCTTAGGTTTCTAGTGAAACATTTCGGCGTCGAATGTCGCTGTGGACCGAGCGCCTGCGACTGGCTCACTACTAAAGGTTTTTCTAGAATACTATTTACCAGCTGTCTGTGAGCATCTATAGGGTCAGATTTTTAATCTAGGAAGAAGGACAAATTCGAACTTCTTTTATTTAATATTATTAATGACGAGATAATAAGAAAATGCCTAAAATAAGGTTAAATAAAATCGGAGAAGTATGTTTTAGAAACAAGCAACAATATTGTTATTCACTAGTTCTAACACAACTCCAATTAAACCATAAAATATTTCAGGATAATAATTTTTTTAAATGTAAACATAACAAAACACAACAATAGAAAATTACCAGGAGAAGACAGAACACCGAACGACCTCCTGAATTACAGAGGACAAGATCTGACCAAACAACTACTAAAACTAATCCAAAAAATTATAGAACAAAACAGAATTCTTCAAGAATTTCCATGTTTTATTTTCAAATTTATATTGAGATGAATATTTTTTTCTCGAAAATGAAAAAGACACTACACAAAGAGCCGAGATAACTGATATTCCAAAAGAAAGATTCAGTGTTTACCAATCTTAGGTTTCTAGTGAAACATTTCGGCGTCGAATGTCGCTGTGGACCGAGCGCCTGCGACTGGCTCACTACTAAAGGTTTTTTCTAGAATACTATTTACCAGCTGTCTGTGAGCATCTATAGGGTCAGATTTTTAATCTAGGAAGAAGGACAAATTCGAACTTCTTTTATTTATATTATTAATGACGAGATAATAAGAAAATGCCTAAAATAAGGTTAAATAAAATCGGAGAAGTATGTTTTAGAAACAAGCAACAATATTGTTATTCACTAGTTCTAACACAACTCCAATTAAACCATAAAATATTTCAGAATAATAATTTTTTAAATGTAAACATAACAAAACACAACAATAGAAAATTACCAGGAGAAGACAGAACACCGAACAACCTCCTGAATTACAGAGGACAAGATCTGACCAAACAACTACTAAAACTAATCCAAAAAATTATAAAACAAAACAGAATTCTTCAAGAATTTCCATGTTCTATTTTCAAATTTATATTGAGATAGACGATTTTTTTTTTCTTGAAAATGAAAAAGACACTACACAAAGAGCCGAGATAACTGATATTCCAAAAGAAAGATTCAGTGTTTACCAATCTTAGGTTTCTAGTGAAACATTTCGGCGTCGAATGTCGCTGTGGACCGAGCGCCTGCGACTGGCTCACTACTAAAGGTTTTTTCTAGAATACTATTTACCAGCTGTCTGTGAGCATCTATAGGGTCAGATTTTTAATCTAGGAAGAAGGACAAATTCGAACTTCTTTTATTTAATATTATTAATGACGAAATAATAAGAAAATGCCTAAAATAAGGTTAAATAAAATCGGAGAAGTATGTTTTAGAAACAAGCAACAATATTGTTATTCACTAGTTCTAACACAACTCCAATTAAGCCATAAAATATTTCAGGATAATAATTTTTTTAAATGTAAACATAACAAAACACAACAATAGAAAATTACCAGGAGAAGACAGAACACCGAACAACCTCCTGAATTACAGAGGACAAGATCTGACCAAACAACTACTAAAACTAATCCAAAAAATTATAAAACAAAACAGAATTCTTCAAGAATTTCCATGTTCTATTTTCAAATTTATATTGAGATAGACGATTTTTTTTTTCTTGAAAATGAAAAAGACACTACACAAAGAGCCGAGATAACTGATATTCCAAAAGAAAGGTTCAGTGTTTACCAATCTTAGGTTTCTAGTGAAACATTTCGGCGTCGAATGGCGCTGTGGACCGAGCGCCTGCGACTGGCTCACTACTAAAGGTTTTTTCTAGAATACTATTTACCAGCTGTCTGTGAGCATCTATAGGGTCAGATTTTTAATCTAGGAAGAAGGACAAATTCGAACTTCTTTTATTTAATATTATTAATGACGAATAATAAGAAAATGCCTAAAATAAGGTTAAATAAAATCGGAGAAGTATGTTTTAGAAACAAGCAACAATATTGTTATTCACTAGTTCTAACACAACTCCAATTAAACCATAAAATATTTCAGGATAATAATTTTTTAAAATGTAAACATAACAAAACACAAGAATAGAAAATTACCAGGAGAGGACAGAACACCGAACGACCTCCTGAAGTACAGAGGACAAGATCTGACCAAACAACTACTAAAACTAATCCAAAAAATTATAGAACAAAACAGAATTCTTCAAGAATTTCCATGTTTTATTTTCAAATTTATATTGAGATAGACGATTTTTTTTCTTGAAAATGAAAAAGACACTACACAAAGAGCCGAGATAACTGATATTCCAAAAGAAAGATTCAGTGTTTACCAATCTTAGGTTTCTAGTGAAACATTTCGGCGTCGAATGTCGCTGTGGACCGAGCGCCTGCGACTGGCTCACTACTAAAGGTTTTTTCTAGAATACTATTTACCAGCTGTCTGTGAGCATCTATAGGGTCAGATTTTTAATCTAGGAAGAAGGACAAATTCGAACTTCTTTTATTTAATATTATTAATGACGAGATAATAAGAAAATGCCTAAAATAAGGTTAAATAAAATCGGAGAAGTATGTTTTAGAAACAAGCAACAATATTGTTATTCACTAGTTCTAACACAACTCCAATTAAACCATAAAATATTTCAGGATAATAATTTTTTAAATGTAAACATAACAAAACACAACAATAGAAAATTACCAGGAGAAGACAGAACACCGAACAACCTCCTGAATTACAGAGGACTAGATCTGACCAAACAACTACTAAAACTAATCCAAAAAATTATAGAACAAAACAGAATTCTTCAAGAATTTCCATGTTTTATTTTCAAATTTATATTGAGATGAATAATTTTTTTCTCGAAAATGAAAAAGGCACTACACAAAGAGCCGAGATAACTGATATTCCAAAAGAAAGATTCAGTGTTTACCAATCTTAGGTTTCTAGTGAAACATTTCGGCGTCGAATGTCGCTGTGGACCGAGCGCCTGCGACTGGCTCACTACTAAAGGTTTCTTCTAGAATACTATTTACCAGCTGTCTGTGAGCATCTATAGGGTCAGATTTTTAATCTAGGAAGAAGGACAATTTCGAACTTCTTTTATTTAATATTACTAATGACGAAATAATAAGAAAATGCCTAAAATAATGTTAAATAAAATCGGAGAAGTATGTTTTAGAAACAAGCAACAATATTGTTATTCACTAGTTCTAACAAAACTCCAATTAAACCATAAAATATTTCAGGATAATAATTTTTTAAAATGTAAACATAACAAAACACAAGAATAGAAAATTACCAGGAGAGGACAGAACACCGAACGACCTCCTGAAGTACAGAGGACAAGATCTGACCAAACAACTACTAAAACTAATCCAAAAAATTATAGAACAAAACAGAATTCTTCAAGAATTTCCATGTTTTATTTTCAAATTTATATTGAGAAAGACGATTTTTTTTTCTTGAAAATGAAAAAGACACTACACAAAGAGCCGAGATAACTGATATTCCAAAAGAAAGGTTCAGTGTTTACCAATCTTAGGTTTCTAGTGAAACATTTCGGCGTCGAATGTCGCTGTGGACCGAGCGCCTGCGACTGGCTCACTACTAAAGGTTTTTTCTAGAATACTATTTACCAGCTGTCTGTGAGCATCTATAGGGTCAGATTTTTAATCTAGGAAGAAGGACAAATTCGAACTTCTTTTATTTAATATTACTAATGACGAAATAATAAGAAAATGCCTAAAATAAGGTTAAATAAAATCGGAGAAGTATGTTTTAGAAACAAGCAACAATATTGTTATTCACTAGTTCTAACACAACTCCAATTAAACCATAAAATATTTCAGGATAATAATTTTTTTAAATGTAAACATAACAAAACACAACAATAGAAAATTACCAGGAGAGGACAGAACACCGAACGACCTCCTGAAGTACAGAGGACAAGATCTGACCAAACAACTACTAAATCTAATCCAAAAAATTATAGAACAAAACAGAATTCTTCAAGAATTTCCATGTTTTATTTTCAAATTTATATTGAGATAGACGATTTTTTTTTCTTGAAAATGAAAAAGACACTACACAAAGAGCCAAGATAACTGATATTCCAAAAGAAAGGTTCAGTGTTTACCAATCTTAGATTTCTAGTGAAACATTTCGGCGTCGAATGTCGCTGTGGACCGAGCGCCTGCGACTGGCTCACTACTAAAGGTTTCTTCTAGAATACTATTTACCAGCTGTCTGTGAGCATCTATAGGGTCAGATTTTTAATCTAGGAAGAAGGACAAATTCGAACTTCTTTTATTTAATATTATTAATGACGAGATAATAAGAAAATGCCTAAAATAAGGTTAAATAAAATCGGAGACGTATGTTTTAGAAACAAGCAACAATATTGTTATTCGCTAGTTCTAACACAACTCCAATTAGGCCATAAAATATTTCAGGATAATAATTTTTTTAAATGTAAACATAACAAGACACAACAATAGAAAATTACCAGGAGAAGACAGAACACCGAACAACCTCCTGAATTACAGAGGACAAGATCTGACCAAACAACTATTAAAACTAATATAAAAAATTATAGAACAAAACAGAATTCTTCAAGAATTTCCATGTTTTATTTTCAAATTTATATTGAGATGAATAATTTTTTTCTCGAAAATGAAAAAGGCACTACACAAAGAGCCGAGATAACTGATATTCCAAAAGATTCAGTGTTTACCAATCTTAGGTTTCTAGTGAAACATTTCGGCGTCGAATGTCGCTGTGGACCGAGCGCCTGCGACTGGCTCACTACTAAAGGTTTCTTCTAGAATACTATTTACCAGCTGTCTGTGAGCATCTATAGGGTCAGATTTTTAATCTAGGAAGAAGGACAAATTCGAACTCCTTTTATTTAATATTATTAATGACGAGATAATAAGAAAATGTCTAAAATAAGGTTAAATAAAATTGGAGAAGTATGTTTTAGAAACAAGGAGCAATATTGTTATTCACTAGTTCTAACACAACTCCAATTAAACCATCAAATATTTCAGGATAATAATTTTTTAAAATGTAAACATAACAAAACACAACAATAGAAAATTACCAGGAGAGGACAGAACACCGAACGACCTTTAAAGTACAGAGGACAAGATCTGACCAAACAACTACTAAAACTAATCCAAAAAATTATAGAACAAAACAGAATTCTTCAAAAATTTCCGTGTTTTTTTTTTAAATTTATATTGAGATAGACGATTTTGCTTTCTTGAAAATGAAAAAGACACTACACAAAGAGCCGAGGTAACTGATATTCCAAAAGAAAGATTCAGTGTTTACCAATCTTAGGTTTCTAGTGAAACATTTCGGTGTCGAATGTCGCTGTGGACCGAGCGCCTGCGACTGGCTCACTACTTAAGGTTTTTTCTAGAATACTATTTACCAGCTGTCTGTGAGCATCTATAGGGTCAGATTTTTAATCTAGGAAGAAGGACAAATTCGAACTTCTTTTATTTAATATTATTAATGACGAGATAATAAGAAAATGCCTAAAATAAGGTTAAATAAAATCGGAGACGTATGTTTTAGAAACAAGCAACAATATTGTTATTCACTAGTTCTAACACAACTCCAATTAACCAATAAAATATTTCAGGATAATAATTTTTTTAAATGTAAACATAACAAAACACAACAATAGAAAATTACCAGGAGAGGACAGAACACCGAACAACCTCCTGAAGTACAGAGGACAAGATCTGACCAAACAACTACTAAAACTAATCCAAAAAATTATAAAACAAAACAGAATTCTTCAAGAATTTCTATGTTCTATCTTCAAATTTATATTGAGATAGACGATTTTTTTTTCTTGAAAATGAAAAAGACACTACACAAAGAGCCGAGATAACTGATATTTAAAAAGAAAGATTCAGTGTTTACCAATCTTAGGTTTCTACTGAAACATTTCGGCCTCGAATGTCACTGTGGACCGAGCGCCTGCAACTGGCTCACTACTAAAGGTTTTTTCTAGAATACTATTTACCAGCTGTCTGTGAGCATCTACATGGTCGGATTTTTAATCTAGGAAAGAGGACAAATTCGAACTCCTTTTATTTAATATTATTAATGATTAAATAATAAGAAAATGCCTAAAATAAGGTTAAATAAAATCAGAGAAGTATGTTTTAGAAACAAGCAACAATATTGTTATTCACTAGTTCTAACACAACTCCAATTAAACCATAAAATATTTCAGGATAATAATTTTTTAAAATGTAAACATAACAAAACACAAGAATAGAAAATTACCAGGAGAGGACAGAACACCGAACGACCTCCTGAAGTACAGAGGACACGATCTGACCAAACAACTATTAAAACTAATCCAAAAAATTATAGAACAAAACAGAATTCTTCAAGAATTTCCATGTTTTATTTTCAAATTTATATTGAGATAGACGATTTTTTTTCTTTAAAATGAAAAAGACACTACACAAAGAGCCGAGATAACTGATATTCCAAAAGAAAGATTCAGTGTTTACTAATCTTAGGTTTCTAGTGAAACATTTCGGCGTCGAATGTCCCTGTGGACCGAGCGCCTGCGACTGGCTCACTACTAAAGTTTTCTTTTAGAATACTATTTACCAGCTGTCTGTGAGCATCTATAGGGTCAGATTTTTAATCTAGGAAGAAGGACAAATTCGAACTTCTTTTATTTAATATTATTAATGACGAGATAATAAGAAAATGCCTAAAATAAGGTTAATTAAAATCGGAGACGTATGTTTTAGAAACAAGCTACAATATTGTTATTCGCTAGTTCTAACACAACTCCAATTAAGCCATAAAATATTTCAGGATAATAATTTTTTTAAATGTAAACATAACAAGACACAACAATAGAAAATTACCAGGAGAAGACAGGACACCGAACAACCTCCTGAATTACAGAGGACTAGATCTGATCAAACAACTACTAAAAGTAATCCAAAAAATTATAGAACAAAACAGAATTCTTCAAGAATTTCCATGTTTTATTTTCAAATTTATATTGAGATGAATAATTTTTTTCTCGAAAATGAAAAAGGCACTACACAAAGAGCCGAGATAACTGATATTCCAAAAGAAAGATTCAGTGTTTACCGATCTTAGGTTTCTAGTGAAACATTTTGGCGTCGAATGTCGCTGTGGACCGAGCGCCTGCGACTGGCTCACTACTAAAGGTTTTTTCTAGAATACTATTTACCAGCTGTCTGTGAGCATTTATATGGTCAGATTTTTAATCGAGGAAGAAGGACAAATTCGAACTCCTTTTATTTAATATTATTAATGACGAGATAATAAGAAAATGCCTAAAATAAGGTTAAATAAAATTGGAGAAATATGTTTTAGAAACAAGCAACAATATTGTTATTCACTAGTTCTAACACAACTCCAATTAAACCATCATATTTTTTATCATAATGATTTTTTAAAATGTAAACATAACAAAACACAAAAATAGAAAATTACCAGGAGAGGACAGAATACCGAACGAGCTCCTGAAGTACAGAGGAGAAGATCTGATCAAACAACTACTAAAACTAATCCAAAAAATTATAGAACAAAACAGAATTCTTCAAGAATTTCCATGTTTTATTTTCAAATTTATATTGAGATGAATAATTTTTTTCTCGAAAATGAAAAAGGCACTACACAAAGAGCCGAGATAACTGATATTCCAAAAGAAAGATTCAGTGTTTACCAATCTTAGGTTTCTAGTGAAACATTTCGGCGCCGAACGTCGCTGAAGACCAAGCGCCTCCGACTGGCTCACTACTAATGGTTTTTTGTAGAATACTCTTTACCAGCTGTCTGTGAGCATCTATAGGGTCAGATTTTTAATCGAGGAAGAAGGACAAATTCGAACTCCTTTTATTTAATATTATTAATGACGAGATAATAAGAAAATGTCTAAAATAAGGTTAAATAAAATTGGAGAAGTATGTTTTAGAAACAAGGAGCAATATTGTTATTCACTAGTTCTAACACAACTCCAATTAAACCATCAAATATTTCAGCATAATAATTTTTTAAAATGTAAACATAACAAAACACAAAAATAGAAAATTACCAGGAGAGGACAGAACACCGAACAACCTCCTGAATTACAGAGGACAAGATCTGACCAAACAACTACTAAAAGTAATCCAAAAAATTATAGAACAAAACAGAATCCTTCAAGAATTTCCATGTTTTACTTTCAAATTTATATTGAGATAGAAGATTTTTTTTTCTCCAAAATGAAAAAGACACTACACAAAGAGCCGAGATAACTGATATTCCAAAAGAAAGATTCAGTGTTTACCAATCTTATGCTTCTAGTGAAACACTTCGGCGTCGAATGTCGCTGTGGACCGAGCGCCTGCGACTGGCTCACTACTAAAGGTTTTTTCTAGAATACTATTTACCACCTGTCTGTGAGCATCTACAGGGTCGGATTTTTAATCTAGGAAAAGGGACAAATTCGAACTCCTTTTATTTAATATTATTAATGACGAGATAACAAGAAAATGCCTAAAATAAGGTTAAATAAAATCGGAGAAATATGTTTTAGAAACAAGCAACAATATTGTTATTCACTAGTTCTAACACAACTCCAATTAAACCATCATATTTTTTAGCATAATGATTTTTTAAAATGTAAACATAACAAAACACAAAAATAGAAAATTACCAGGAGAGGACAGAATACCGAACGAGCTCCTGAAGTACAGAGGACAAGATCTGATCAAACAACTACTAAAACTAATCCAAAAAATTATAGAACAAAACAGAATTCTTCAAGAATTTCCATATTTTATTTTCAAATTTATATTGAGATAGACGATTTTTTTTTTCTCAAAATGAAAGACACTACACAAAGAGCCGAGATAACTGATATTCCAAAAGAAAGATTCAGTGTTTACCAATCTTAGGTTTCTAGTGAAACATTTCGGCCTCGAATGTCGCTGTGGACCGAGCGCCTGCAACTGGCTCACTACTAAAGGTTTTTTCTAGAATACTATTTACCAGCTGTCTGTGAGCATCTACAGGGTCGGATTTTTAATCTAGGAAAAAGGACAAATTCGAACTCCTTTTATTTAATATTATTAATGACGAGATAACAAGAAAATGCCTAAAATAAAGTTAAATAAAATCGGAGAAATATGTTTTAGAAACAAGCAACAATATTGTTATTCACTAGTTCTAACACAACTCCAATTAAACCATCATATTTTTTAGCATAATGATTTTTTAAAATGTAAACATAACAAAACACAAAAATAGAAAATTACCGGGAGAGGACAGAACACCGAACGACCTCCTGAAGTACAGAGGACAAGATCTGACCAAACAACTACTAAAACTAATCCAAAAAATTATAAAACAAAACAGAATTCTTCAAGAATTTCCATGTTCTATTTTCAAATTTATATTGAGATAGACGATTTTTTTTTCTAGAAAATGAAAAAGACACTACACAAAGAGCCGAGATAACTGATATTCCAAAAGAAAGATTCAGTGTTTACCAATCTTAGGTTTCTAGTGAAACATTTCTGCCTCGAATGTCGCTGTGGACCGAGCGCCTGCGACTGGCTCACTACTAAAGGTTTTTTCTAGAATACTATTTACCAGATGTCTGTGAGCATCTATAGGGTCAGATTTTTAATCTAGGAAGAACGACAAATTTAAACTTCTTTTATTTAATATTATTAATGACGAGATAATAAGAAAATGCCTAAAATAAGGTTAAATAATATCGGAGAAGTATGTTTTAGAAACAAGCAACAATATTGTTATTCGCTAGTTCTAACACAACTCCAATTAAACCATCAAATATTTCAGCATAATGATTTTTTTAAATGTAAACATAACAAAACACAAAAACAAAAAATTTCCAGGAGAGGGCAGAATACCGAACGACCTCCTGAAGTACAGAGGAAAAGATCTGACCAAACAACTACTAAAACTAATCCAAAAAATTATAGAACAAAACAGAATTCTTCAAGAATTTCCATGTTTTATTTTCAAATTTATATTGAGATAGAAGATTTTTTTTCTCGAAAATGAAAAAGATACTACACAAAGAGTCGAGATAACTGATATTCCAAAAGAAAGATTTAGTATTTACCAATCTTAGGTTTCTAGTAAAACATTTCGGCGTCGAATGTCGCTGTGGACCGAGCGCCTGCAACTGGCTCACTACTAAAGGTTTTTTCTAGAATACTATTTACCAGCTGTCTGTGAGCATCTACAGGGTCAGATTTTTAACCTAGGAAGAAGAACAAATTCGAACCCCTTTTATTTAATATTATTAATGACAAGATAATAAGGAAATGCCTAAAATAAGGTTAAATAAAATCGGAGAAGTACGTTTTAGAAACAAGCAACAATACTGTTATTCACTAGTTCTAACACAACTCCAATTAAGCCATCAAATATTTCAGCATAATGATTTTTTAAAATGTAAACATAACAAAACACAAAAATAAAAAATTACCAGGAGAGGGCAGAATACCGAACGACCTCCTGAAGTACAGAGGACAAGATCTGATCAAACAACTACTAAAACTAATCCAAAAAATTTTAGAACAAAACAGAATTCTTCAAGAATTTCCATGTTTTATTTTCAAATTTATATTGAGATAGAAGATTTTTTTTTCTCCAAAATGAAAAAGACACTACACAAAGAGCCGAGATAACTGATATTCCAAAAGAAAGATTCAGTGTTTACCAATCTTATGCTTCTAGTGAAACACTTCGGCGTCGAATGTCGCTGTGGACCGAGCGCCTGCGACTGGCTCACTACTAAAGGTTTTTTCTAGAATACTATTTACCAGCTGTCTGTGAGCATTTATAGGGTCAGATTTTTAATCGAGGAAGAAGGACAAATTCGAACTCCTTTTATTTAATATTATTAATGACGAGATAATAAGAAAATGCCTAAAATAAGGTTAAATAAAATTGGAGAAATATGTTTTAGAAACAAGCAACATTATTGTTATTCACTAGTTCTAACACAACTCCAACTAAACCATCATATTTTTTAGCATAATGATTTTTTAAAATGTAAACATAACAAAACACAAAAATAGAAAATTACCAGGAGAGGACAGAATACCGAACGAGCTCCTGAAGTACAGAGGACAAGATCTGATCAAACAACTACTAAAACTAATCCAAAAAATTATAGAACAAAACAGAATTCTTCAAGAATTTCCATGTTTTATTTTTAAATTTATATTGAGATAGACGATTTTTTTTTTCTAGAAAATGAAAAAGACACTACACAAAGAGCCGAGATAACTGATATTCCAAAAGAAAGATTCAGTGTTTACCAATCTTAGGTTTCTAGTGAAACATTTCTGCCTCGAATGTCGCTGTGGACCGAGCGCCTGCGACTGGCTCACTACTAAAGGTTTTTTCTAGAATACTATTTACCAGCTGTCTGTGAGCATCTACAGGGTCGGATTTTTAATCTAGGAAAAAGGACAAATTCGAACTCCTTTTATTTAATATTATTAATGACGAGATAACAAGAAAATGCCTAAAATAAGGTTAAATAAAATCGGAGAAATATGTTTTAGAAACAAGCAACAATATTGTTATTCACTAGTTCTAACACAACTCCAATTAAACCATCATATTTTTTAGCATAATGATTTTTTAAAATGTAAACATAACAAAACACAAAAATACAAAATTACCAGGAGAGGACAGAACACCGAACGAACTCCTGAAGTACAGAGGACAAGATCTGACCAAACAACTACTAAAACTAATCCAAAAAATTATAAAACAAAACAGAATTCTTCAAGAATTTCCATGTTCTATTTTCAAATTTATATTGAGATAGACGATTTTTTTTTCTAGAAAATGAAAAAGACACTACACTAAGAGCCGAGATAACTGATATTCCAAAAGAAAGATTCAGTATTTACCAATCTTAGGTTTCTAGTAAAACATTTTGGCGTCGAATGTCGCTGTGGACCGAGCGCCTGCAACTGGCTCACTACTAAAGGTTTTTTCTAGAATACTATTTACCAGCTGTCTGTGAGCATCTACAGGGTCAGATTTTTAATCTAGGAAGAAGAACAAATTCGAACTCCTTTTATTTAATATTATTAATGACAAGATAATAAGGAAATGCCTAAAATAAGGTTAAATAAAATCGGAGAAGTACGTTTTAGAAACAAGCAACAATACTGTTATTCACTAGTTCTAACACAACTCCAATTAAGCCATCAAATATTTCAGCATAATGATTTTTTAAAATGTTTCCAGGAGAGGGCAGAATACCGAACGACCTCCTGAAGTACAGAGGAAAAGATCTGACCAAACAACTACTAAAACTAATCCAAAAAATTATAGAACAAAACAGAATTCTTCAAGAATTTCCATGTTCTATTTTCAAATTTATATTGAGATTGAAGATTTTTTTTTTCTCGAAAATGAAAAAGACACTACACAAAGAGCTGAGATAACTGATTTTCCAAAAGAAAGGTTCAGTGTTTACCAATCTTAGGTTTCTAGTGAAACATTCCGGCGTCGAATGTCGCTGTGGACCGAGCGCCTGCGACTGGCTCACTACTAAAGGTTTTTTCTAGAATACTATTTACCAGCTGTCTGTGAGCATCTATAGGGTCAGATTTTTAATCTAGGAAAAAGGACAAATTCGAAATTCTTTTAGGTAATATTATTAATGACAAGATAATAAGAAAATGCCTAAAATAAAGTTAAGTAAAATCGGAGAAGTATGTTTAAAAACAAGCAACAATATTTTTATTCAATAGTTCTAACACAACTCCAATTACACCATCAAATATTTCAGCATATTGATTTTTTAAAACGTAAACATAACAAAACACAACAATAGAAAATTACCAGGAGAGGACAGAATACCGAACGAGCTCCTATAGTACAGAGGACAAGATCTGATCAAAAAACTACTAAAACTAATCCAAAAAATTATAGAACAAAACAGAATTCTTCAAGAATTTCCATGTTTTATTTTCAAATTTATATTGAGATAGAAGATTTTTTTTTTCTCGAAAATGAAAAAGACACTACACAAAGAGCCAAGATAACTGATATTCCAAAAGAAAGATTCAGTGTTTACCAATTTTAGATAATAAGAAAATGCCTAAAATAAAGTTAAATAAAATCGGAGAAATATGTTTTAGTAACAAGCAACAATATTGTTATTCACTTGTTCTAACACAACTCCAATTAAACCATCAAATATTTTAGCATAATGATTTTTTAAAATGTAAACATAACAAAACACAAAAATAAAAAATTACCAGGAGAGGACAGAATACCGAACGACCTCCTGAAAGGCAGAGTACAAGATCTGACCAAACAACTACTAAAACTAATCCAAAAAATTATAGAACAAAACAGAATTCTTCAAGAATTTCCATGTTTTATTTTCAAATTTATATTGAGATAGAAGATTTTTTTTTTCTCCAAAATGAAAAAGACACTACACAAAGAGCCGAGATAATTGATATTCCAAAAGAAAGGTTCAGTGTTTACCAATCTTATGTTTCTAGTGAAACACTTCGGCGTCGAATGTCGCTGTGGACCGAGCGCCTGCGACTAGCTCACTACTAAAGGTTTTTTCTAGAATACTATTTACCAGCTGTCTGTGAGCATCTATAGGGTCAGATTTTTAATTTAGGAAGAAGGACAAATTCGAACTCCTTTTATTTAATATTATTAATGACGAAATAATAAGAAAATGCCTAAAATAAGGTTAAATAAAATCGGAGAAGTATGTTTTAGAAACAAGCAATAATATTATCATTCACTAGTTCTAACACAACTCCTGAAATCCTCCTGAATTACAGAGGACAAGATCTGACCAAACAACTACTAAAACTAATCCAAAAAATTATAGAACAAAACAGAATTCTTCAAGAATTTCCATGTTTTATTTTTAAATTTATATTTAGATGGAAGATTTTTTTCTCGAAAATGAAAAAGACACTACACAATGAGCCGAGATAACTGATATTCCAAAAGAAAGGTTCAGTGTTTACCAGTCTTAGGTTTCTAGTGAAAAAGACTTAATGGCAAAACTCGTTTAAAAAGGATTTATAAAATTATATAAAATATAATATTAAAAAGACGCTAGGCAACCGCAAATACGTATTTACTAAGGTTATGAAAGTTTTTGCAGTTTTTTTTCAGCTAGGTCTTTATTATTCATGTTCATTGGTCCTTTTTAACTAAAATATGAAATAATTGTTTCCGTTGCTGTACAAGTTTTGCAAGTGCTGTACAAGTGTTGACTCCACAATCAATAAATACCCTTATCCTATAATAAATGGAGCCTATCTATAAAGTTTTTAAGATTAGAAGATATTGTTTAAAAAAAAATTTGTCAAAATACGAGTAAGAATAAAGAAGAAGGAGACATGATGATACCAAAATCAATAGGGTTCTTTCGTATACAAAATAAAACCTATATGATAAGTTTTAAAAAAGATTTAAAAATACGTGAGATAATGAAGGAAAAGAAAAAGAAGACAAGCCTATCCCAAAATTAAAAGATTGTTTAAAAGTTTGCTTTCAATAAAATTAATAGACTGAGAAGAAATTGACGCCAAATTTGCTAAGGTTCCAATATGCTTGTAATACCAATTGAAACGTTTTAAATACTTAGGATTTTCATATAAAACACAAAACCATCTGAGAAGAAGAAGAAAATAAAACATTGTGTTTATAATATACTATTTATATTACATTACAATAATCCAACTAATTTTCTTTTCAATATTTAGTTTAATACACAAACTGACCTATAAACTATAATAATATTAAAAGTTTTTAAAAACTCACCTGAAAAAAATTTCTAGAAAAATCTCAACTGGAATTCCTTACCTGCCAGCGAATGACCACTAACTGAGGGGCTCCTGGAAGGTGCGCTATTTATATTCATGATTTGCACCGCTTGTTCTAGTTCGGTATTGGATTTTCCTGTGTGAAGGATATGGGTAATGGAGGTGATTATAATGGACATATACGTAGATAAGGAGCGGGTATAGAAATGGTTCATGAAGGTTTGGGGATGGAAACAAGAAATGATGAATGAAATAGTTTGATTGACTTCGCAGTGGCATGGGATTTGGCTGTCATTAACGTTCTTTATCACGTTCTTTATGAAGACTGAAGACTAATATGTTACCTATATTGGCGGGAAAGGGACAACGGATGCCTTGTTTGCTTTCAGACAGTTGATCTTTACTAAGTCTTACCTGTTTAATCTTGTTATGAATGTAATCACAGAAAAGGTAGGGGAGAGAGCTCCTTGATCAATGCACTTTGCTGACGATATCGTGTTAGTAGAGGAGAGCAAAGAAATGTTGGAGGGGAAGTTGGGGTGTTGGAGAAGGGCTATTGAAGAGGGAGAACTGCAGGCTGGTTGGTTTAACTGGAAGCGAATGAGTGAGGTACTTTGTGATATAAAAATCGGAGAAGTGCTGAAAGGAAAGAGATACAAGAGTGTGGTATGATCTACGTTGGTGTATGTTTAAAAGATTAAGGAAATATGATAAAGTTGGCTGAAATAAAAACATTAAGGAGGATGTTGATTAAGACTAAAAAGGAAGGAGAGGAAGAAATAAACCGAGGAGACTATGAAAGGTCTATATGATAAAACACTTGAGAGAGAAAGATTTAGGTGAAGAAGAACCGGTAGACAGAAATGTGTGGCGACGAAGAGTAAGGAACAACGACCCCTGGAAATAAAAACAAGCTGAAGAAGAAGAAGAAGAAAAAAGATAGGGGTGGTGAAGCCTTGTTTTAGGCTTCACTCCTCTTCTTGGAGTTTTTCTGTATGTTTGGGACGATTTTCTGTTAATGACTTAAGACCGGCGTAGGAGTCGAGGTGGGAATTTGATGGAGCTTAACGTCGATCGGGTCAATGTTTGGTGGACAACTTCGTCATGAACTAGTTGAGGTATTCCGCTGATAAAAATACCAGATGCATCCAAAAATTGAACGATTCCTTTCAGAATTGATTGTACTTTATATAGTATATCGCATGGAGGTTAGCTGTGGCTAGTTCCTCACCTTGTTACAGATATCGTTGTGCAATAAGTTCACAGAAAACCAATTTTCAAATGTTCTTGTGTAAATTAAATCGTCTATAAAGGATTTATGTGGTTTTTTCGATGGCTAGTGGGTGCATTCTAGGAGCTAGAGCTTAGGTGGGATGTAACGGGATTAAAATCTGGTTTGTACAAATCTTTGATTTATAGAAAAGTTGAAGGTTGACACTACGATTGCATGTCCGTACATATTTCAAAAGATCTCGTTAGATATATTCGTAGGAGTTTTTTCAGGTAAGACGTAGGAAAAGATCATAGGAATGAGGTTAATCATCGATTTTATATCCGAAGTGAGATTCGTATGAGAAAATTTGTCTAGGATTGTCACTGTATGTGTGTTTTTCTATGTTGTGGGATCACTTTTTCTGGCGGTACATTTGTGTGAGTATGCCAAGTAAGTGCCGCAATAGTTTGAACCGAATCGTGCATCTGTCATTTATATGATTTGTGATTTTGTCCGCAGTTTGGAGAGATAGTGACTCTTTGTTAATATTCTGTGTTGTGACTTTCGCTTTGACAGCATCTAGAACACTATTTAAAGCGCAGAGGGATGACGTTATCTGATCCAGGGATCTCACAACGTATAATTTTTAGTGTTTCAGTGGTTCTGAGAATTTTTGTTCTGAGTTCTCGAAGACTTGAACAAAGTGTATAGGGATGTTATTTTTGCGGACAATTATTCTGACAATTTAATGTTAGGGAAGTGGCCTTATGATTGATGGTCTTCAATGTTTTTTTGTGAAAAATTTTTGTTAACGCCTGTCATGACGAGATAGAGGATTGATTGGATTTTGGTTGTGATTTTTGTTGAGTGTTATTGAAATATATGGGGCTAATTAATAGTGATGATCACGATATTGTTTCTTAGTTTTGTCTGGAATTCGTGAATATCTAAGGGTTAAAATGTGTTAATGGGTACTGTTTTGTCTAATAAATTGACTTTTAAGTGGGCTATATTATTTGAAAGAAGTTCGTTTGATTTTAAAATATTGTTGAGAAGTGTTTTGTTGGCAAATGTTTGGTGGGGTGTGTTCTATAAGGTATTTGCTTGCGTTGTGTTGTATTGTGTTTAGTTGTCTTATGTTTTTTTGAGTTTATTGTTTGAGTTAATTGTTGTGTAGATTGAGTTGGATGTGTTTCGTTTTATGTTTTTTGATTGTAAGGTTGGGGTAAAGGTTCAATAGGTATTGTTTCTGTTGCAGGTTCATGTTAGGTGTTGTGTGTAACAGTAATGTTAATGTACTGTAATATGGAATATAAGGTATACGGGGTGATGTGTTGATTTTAGATTTGGTTGTAAATGTGACGGATTTGTAAGGAGAGTTGACAAGTGACTTGAATTTTGATAGATGGGTAGATTTTGAGTTTAAAATTAATAATCGTTTGAATCTGCGTTGATTGCGGAATTATTAAGGAATGCGTGCTTTTAGATTTGTTTATGTGCTGTTTTCTGGGACTGGACGGCGGGGTGGGATGGGTAATTTTTGGTTGAATCTGTTTGTGATGGTTAGATATTTGGTTCCCGGTAAAACTTTGAGTTTTTTCTGCAGAGGTTTGGCATTAATGGGATTCGTTGTGTAAAGGTAGGCTATCTTATTCAACTTGTTCACGTAGACTGCAAAGAAATTATAAATGTGGTTTATCGTGTATTTTGTATCGTGTAAGTGTGTTGCATCGAGTGATACAAGGGATTTTTCGTTCTAATAATCGTAATAATTCCGTATACTCGCTGCTGCTTTTCTGAGTTCCTTAGTTGTTCGAATCGGGCGTCCATCTATATTAATGGACACTCGAAATAACCGGGTTGAGTGTAAGGATACCGACTGGTTATTAATCTCCTCTAACAAGAGATCAATACTCGACTATTATTAACTCGACTACTGTATTTTTATGAGCTCTAAGTTGAGATCTTTTGATGGTTTTGTGACGTAAAATTGTTTGTGTATTGTGTCATTTTTTTGATGTCATATTTTAAAGAGCTGCCTAAGTTTAAGATGTCTAAGAAAATTTGTAGTTGGTTGTAATACTCTGTGATTTATGGAGTGAGTATGAATGATGAGTTTTGATGTGTATTTTAATGTGTGTAGTGTCTTTGTTGTGTGTAGTTAGGAATTTGTGTGTTTTTTTGTAAATTTTTTGAATGTCACATCTGAAATGGTCCATGCTATTGTCGCCGAGCGCCGCAATCTCGCGCATCGACGTGCATCGTCCCTTTTTGTGGAAGTTTTAATAAATTCTATTGGTTAAAAATCGTAAAAGTTTCATATAAAAGTTAAATATACTTTGTATATGTGACATTTTTCGATTTACATTCAGTCGTGGTTTTACTCTCAAGGAGTAGCCGCAGGGCTCCTCGTTGGAGGACTCTGCAAAAAAGTTTAAAAAGACTCGAAGCTGAGTTTTTTTTCTACTTAGAAATGGTTGTTTTATTCCCTACAATAAATAACCCTTAGGCATTTGTCTTTTTCAAGACAATGCCCCTATAAAACGTCCAGCGGATAAGTATAATTTTATAAACACTTATCTCGCTCCGACGATATGGCGCCCAACAAAATTCGAACGTAACCACGCTCTGAGTGTTCAGAGTTCTCATGCTAGCGTTCCAACATCGCAGAAATTTCTACACGTGGTCTGCAACAAGAACCACTCAAGAAACAGCGGGGGGAGGATCGGATATTAGTATGTTATACACTAATATGCCGATATCCAACCTTCTGCAACCTATAACCGTCGATGTGTGACCTTCTCCGAAGCCAACCTACTTCGATGCTGTGCCAGATGCGGAAGTGTCGTCCCGGAGTAGCCAGTCACTGCCTGCCCTACCATTATGTGGAAGCACTACGGAGGCTCAGGCAAACTCGCCTACGATTCACCGGCGGCAGCAAATGGTACCGACAGAGCTAGAAGAGGACGTAGGGCCGACGACCGACCACATCGCCGAGGAGGGACCTGCAGAAGCCGGCCACAACACCGACCACCGCCTGTGAGTGTTTTTGTGCAGTGTAGTGCCACGCGAGTGTAGTTTTGTGTTAAGAAAACTGTAAGTAATGACTTTGATAACATTTGAACATTCAATTTTGCCATTTTTATGCATTATTTTTTTAAATTTATTTTTTGACTTGTAAAAAATTCTGTTTTCTTAATGTTTTTAATAAAATCAGTTTTTTTTATCAGCCTCAGAGTCTCCAAAGCGGGGGGGATGTCGCCGAGCGCCGCAATCTCCCGCATCGACGTGCATCGTCCCTCCTTCTGGAAGTTTTAATAAATTCTATTGGTTAAAAATCGTAAAAGTTTCATATAAAAGTTAAATATACTTTAAATATGTGACATTTTTCGATTTACATTCAGTGGTGGTTTTACTCTTACGGAGTAGCCGCAGGGCTCCTCGTTGGAGGACTCTGCAAAAAGTTTAAAAAGACTCTGAAGCTGAGTTTTTTTCTACTCAGAAATGGTTGTTTTATTCCCTACAATAAATAACCCTTAGGCATTTGTCTTTTTTAAGACAATGCCCCTATAAAACGTCTACCGGATAAGTATAATTTTATAAACACTTATCCCGCTCCGACGATACTATGACCTGGAGGATGGTAATTGTTGTGTTGTGTGTTTGTGGTTGGGTGATATGTGAACGGAGGTACCTCGAATTTTGAGGCATATTTCGGTTAGATGGAGTTGTTTATTAGAAGATGGCTATTTTTAAATAAAAACTTCTTTAGCGATGTTGAACACTTTTTTGATGGGAAACAAATCATTATATACGCGACAAATTTTTGCGATCGTCATCAATACGTAAATTGTTCGCAAAGTGGCACATCTTGAGAACTGTTCTACGAATCGTGACATATAAGGTCTTGTCGAAAAGAAAAGAAGGTAGCTAGTACAATTGACAAAAAAACAAACTTATCGGAATTGCCAAAGGGGCATTACATTACATCTTCGTTGTTATTGGTTCTATTGCAGCGTGTGATACATTAAATAAAAAAGGAATTGGAAAGCGATTATATTAGAATAAAAAACAAACAAGGCGACTACCAAAAAGGCACTGCACAGTATCTTGATTATTAATAAACGTATAATTACATACGAGATATACGGCACTATGGATGAAAATAGGTTTACTAAAATCCTACCAAAGTCAAAAAATTTGATTTATTGACTTAAAGAAGGCCTCTGACTCAAAACAAAACAAAACAACTGATATAATTTTAAAATGCGATATACAAATGAAATAGAAAGGAATAACGATTATATGAAGATAAAACAACAAATAAGACGACTACAAAAAGAGCACTAGACAGCATCTTCGATCTTAATGAGTGTAGAGTTACATACCAGATATCATAGGTCACTACGAATGAAAATAAATTTACCATAAGACAAATTTTGATTTATTGACTTAAAGAAGGCCTCTGGCTAAGTACAAAATAAACAACTGATCGAATCTTAATTTGCGACATAGGATAAAACAAATATATTAAGATTAAGCAAAAATAAACTAGGCGACTACCAAAATTGCACTACACAGCATATTCGTTTTTATTGAACGTATGGTTATAGTTATGGTAGATCGGAACAGGGACCAATTATAAGCCCTTCAGACACAGACCTGACTAGTACTAAAGAGCCCTCCAATCACAGGTTTGAGTGTCACAGGCAGAGTAGATGAGCCCTGTATTGCCAGGGCGTCAGCCTGTTCGTTCCCAGTCATGCCTGTATGTCTCAGTACACATACCAGGTTAACCCTATTGGTCATCGCTTTAAAACTCAAATACAAACTTAGAGTATCCTAAACGATGCTAGAATGCTCTAATACATTTCTTCATGTTTTTCAAGAATTAAGTATGGATTCATCGTTAATTCTTTGCCTTAGCTTTGCAAAACTTGCTGGTTTATTTTTATAAATTTTACTTTTAAAGTATACCAAAGAAAAATAATCTTTAGGATAAAAACGAGTAAACGAGAAAACTTCTGGAAAATGCGTGATCTACAGAACACCGAACAGTTACACCAAAATAAGCTACAGCTTCGTTTTCTTTAAACCGCATCTCATTTAAATTGGCTCCAAATTTATTTTTCAGGACAGATACAATTTCATTACTAAATCTTTTTCTTGTGGTGCCTATCCGTTACGGATGTTGGCTACTAGCATGGCAATTCAAACTTTATTGACCGCAGCTCAAAATAGTCCTGAAGTGGTCAAGGAAAACCATTTTCGTAAGTTCTGGTGCCAAGATATTCTTCTTCTTTCTGGTTTTTCTCTTTCCGGAGACCTTCCCCTGTAATATAAGTTGCAGCAGGTTATATCTATGATTGTTTCGCATTATATGTCGCAAGATATTCTAGCTTGCGCTGTTTCACTGTGGATATACTTTCACATGTTTTATTCATCCGACGTAGAACCTCAATGTTTGTTATTCGGTCCACCCAGGAGATCCATGGGAACACTCGCTAGTTTTTCCATGGATGCCTCGGTTAGTGTCCATGATTCAACCCCATAGAGCAGCACTGTAAACACGTAGCATCCTAATAAACGGATTTTCGTTTTTAAGGGTAGGTCGTTGCTCTCATTACTAAATAGCAGTTCATAATTATTGAAATTTTCTTTTATAAAAAATGACCCAATTAACTGAGTACCTACTGTTGTATATTTATATAGTTCTAATTTATTTGTCTTTATTCTAATTTATTGTCTATATTCTAATTTATTAAAACTCACGATAGCTAATTACTAATTTATTAAATAACTGTACACATTTATTTATGTCACGTTTCGTTACAAGTAAATCGCGTTTCCCGATCTTCTTATGACTGGTTAACAAATAAAAATGTGTCGTTTATATACAAAAACTTCCGCTATCTGGAAAGTTCGGCGACCTTCTACATTATAGTGGAACTCCATAGAATTATCTCGTATTTACGAGGCTCTCGTAGACAGAGCGGCAATGATCTAACAACTGGTATCGAAGCGGTTCCAGAAATCTCGTATTCGTCGCTGTTATAGCGAAGGGGAACCCAACGTGTCTCAGGTATATTTTGACCTACAAATTACGAGAATCAATAAAAAAGAATTAGTCATAAAATATTTACAGTTACATACGCCATAACATTTAAAATCGTAACACTACTTTTTCCGATTATACATTCAATTCTGGTGGTCTTTGAGTATTGTTTTCACGTATCCACTATGAAATTACCTCACTTCAATACTTTAAATTTCCCCGATTTACATTCCCACTGAGTGTAAATAAGGCTTCGTCGGAAAAACATTTTTACCCAAGTTCTCGCCATTATTATTAAACACTAAAATGTAGTCTTCAGCCGTAGTCAACTTCATTTAATTCTTGCAACAACTGGTTTTTGTAGGGTTTAAATTAATTCTTATGTAAAACACGTAAGTCTGAAGAATGACCTAAATCATGTATTTGTGCAGTTTTGCGTACGGATGTATGTGGATTTTTGTCAAAACTCTGCAATAAATCTAAAGTTTTTATTATTTAAATGGGAATAAGCCACAATTAAAGGTTAAAATAAATTTATTGACGTTTCAATTAACATTTCGAAAATCGTTCTCAAAATACAAACATTTCTCAAAACTAATGTTTGTATTTTGAGAACGATTTCCGAAATGGAAATTGAAACGTCAATAAATTTACTTTAACCTGTAATTGTTGCTTTTTACCATTTAAATAATAATTACTTTAAAATGTCTTAAGGAAATAACTTCAGAACAATATCTAAAGTTTTATTGTAATATATAACAGTTCATGATCTATCTGTTCGAATGCAATAAAAAAAAATCGGTTGTTTTTCTTTTAAATTCAGAACTTCAAAAATCAATTTCAATTCATTAAACATTTTAACGTAAAATTCATCCTATTTTTCTATATAGAAGGCCCGTCAGGCCTTCTATATACCGCTGATGCGAATTAGGCCCTTAAGGCGGATCAAGTGAATGCTGATCCTTTTCGCGACACCCGAGCACTGAGGTCATGTGCGGAAGCATGGGCTCGGTGGCCGGACACAATTCGGGCGCCCAGCCGGCGAGGGGAACAAAATTTACTTTTGCCAAATCGGCGGCTGAGTGACCGAGCACACACTTTTTTCATGTCCGGAAGTCGACAGTCGACATGAAGTCGACAGCCCAGGCTGTCGGCTTCATGGACGCAACACACGCTCTTTTTCTTTTTTTTTTATGGACTCGTCCCGAAGTGAAGTTAGAGTAAAATCTATAGATTCAGTAAAGTAAATAGGGAGAAAAGCCTAGATGTGGCTACCCCTACAGTCAGGTGGCATAACCACAGTAATTAAAAACAGGAGGTATCTCATTACCCAGGGGGCACCTCAAGTAACTTTCAGATCATAAGCCTCCTCACGTAAGTCACACGATGAGGAGGGGTGGTGGAAAAGCCTGGGGGTCAGATAGATACCACTTCACTAGTGAAGTGTGACCGGTTTGATCTTCGGACATGTGGATCCCATACTTAGTTTGGTATACACATGTTCCTAGGGGTAGGGTTGATCGCTTAGCGTGATTGTGTATGTGTGTTTGAATGCAATGTTTTATTCGTTCAATCTCCTCAATGCGCTTTACTCTTTTTTGAATCGTCGCGTCGTTGTCCTATGGATAGAAAAATGGTTTGGGAGAGTATTATTAAACAAGTTAGGTACTTTATAATTCGCTCTTTTTTATTAAAAACTTTCTTTATTGTAACACATAAAATAATAATCAGCTTTAGTCATTAATATAATTTATTTTACAAAGCTTTTCAATAAACGTCAAGCTATTGATAGTTTTAAAAATTATTGTCAAAATCACAGAACTCTAAATTTACTGAATTACTTCAAAACTCTTTGGGACTAAGAAGTTTTATTTATTTAAGACCTTCACGACCAGACAAAATACCAAGTGTTAGATATTGCTGAACTCGTATTGAAGTAGGGATTCCAATATTAGTACAATCTATAGAGTATTTTATATAGAAAACCAAAGTGACTAATGATATCAGAAAAATCTTATACCTCGCAACATTGCAAACATCACATTTATATCATCTATATTACAAAATAGGCATATCTTAGTTTTTGTACAATTTGAACCATCCATTTAAGAGAAAATTAGGCGTTTTCAGATTTTTAATCCACTGTGTATATACAGGGTGGTGAATCGTCAAATGAGCCATAGGAAACCCAGTGGTAAATTCTAAATTGCTGAATTTCTGCTTCCCTAATTATTTTTCACCAAAATTCTAGAAGAACTGTAGAGGACTGAAATATATGTATATTTATATAAGAATATAATACATTTTTCAGACCATCCCTTAAAGTTTACACGCTGTATAACAAGTTGCGTTTGGTCATATTGATGTTCTGCTATTTGACAATTTTTGAATGGCCAAAATTTTTATTTTGTGATTTATTGTTTAAAAAAAAATTAAGTTGATTAAAAATGTATTCAGTTGAGGGGGAAGTAGCAATAATAAAAATGTTTTATTCAGGCAACAGTGCGCAAATTGTCAATTCAAAGGATTTTACAAAATTTTGAAAATACTGGGGCTATAATTTCTAATTGTACCTGTACAAACAATATTGATCTTATTATTATTATTATAAGTTCAACGAAATACATATGTTTTACAGTTTTATTTTTATTTAAATATTAAACTTATTTTAATACTTAAAATAATACAAAAAATTAAACATAACGTTAATATCTTCGTCATTTTTGAAAACTGCAACCTTTGCATATTTACTTTTCACTTAAAGAATCGTAGAAATCTAAAAAATATCAGATTTTCAACAATTTTTTTTTTATTTTTTTTTCATTATATTTTAATACTAATTATCCCATTCCCCACCAATACAAATCCAATTACAAAAAATTTATCTACAAATACACTGGTTTCGTTTATAACAATATGTCAATATGATGGGTTTAAAAAAGTAATAATTATAAATATTTAAAATCGATTTTGTTTAAATTACGACAAAACTATCAGTCTTAGTTATAGGACATCCGTATATCATTCGAAAGAGAAAAAATTTTTAAATTTAATAATTCATTAATATACATGGCAAAATAAGCCTTATATTACACATTGAATAATCCAATATAGAAACTACAAATTTTGAATACCCTGTAAATAAATGTTTAATAATTAATCATGCAATACATTCGACCAATATTCAGCTATTTAGATGTATGAATAATTTTATGAGAATTGCTTAAATAAATTAAGAATGAGAACCCGTTTAAGGTTTTACATTTTAAGAAAATTCGACATAACTTAGAACACTCTGTACATAGGTATAAAGAAGTCCTATAAAACTGTACCTTATTTTTTGCAGACAATCAGGAAATCCAATAAAATACAGGATCTTCTATAAGAAAAAATATAACTTTGAAACGACGCGCTTTATTGTGACACCCTGTATATTTTAGAATAATTTTAAAATGTATCCTTTATCAACCAATGCAGCCTACACACTATACATTTAAAAATTTTTCAAAATCTTTTACCGTTTCGCTGTAATCTTCCGTACCGTTAGTGACATTAGTGACGTTAGTTAGCAAGTGACATTGTTTAATATTTTAATAATTTGTTCGTTTAACTACAACTAAATAAATTGCCGAGTAATATATTTTCTAATTGACCTTCCTAAGTATCGCAATTAAGGCGTAGATTAAATTGTAATGTAAGCAAATAGTTCAAAGTTTGTTGGTATATGGTATGAACGAAGCAAT
>OU898282.1:39705521-40138021 GCA_918026665.1 Diabrotica balteata | reverse complement strand
CAATAAAAAAATTAGTAATGTGTATAGATTATGTGGCACCACTGTTTGTAAAAGTTTCTTTTTACAAATGGTATATCAAGTTGTAAAGTTCATTCAGTTTTGAAAAAGCTGAAGCGATTAGAGGAAGTTTGTGACTGTCGGGGTAAAGGTGGCGGTCAAAATATAACTGATCCCATTCGACCCCAGGAAGTTGTTGATCATATTCATAAATCTCCGAAATACATGTCGCAATACAGACGGTCAATCGCAAAAGCATAATTTCTTGCAGAAGAATCAACTGCTGCAAAAATGATCGAGTTTTACTCCGAAGAAGTAAGGAATCCAGTTTTCTTAAAGTTTTGCTTTATACAAACATTTTTTTCTTTGACAAAATTCAATCTTTACAGGAAAATGCATAAGAGAGATACTTGTAATGTATGTAGTCGTTTAGAAATTAAAATAAAACATTGTTTTAATAGTAATAAATGTTAAACATCTCCTAAGAGAATGTGGAAAATATACAGTTAACAGACAAAATAACAATATTTCCAGTGACTTAAAAACAGTATTAGGTGAACATTTAAATACTAACAACTTAATTAGATTTCTAAAAGAAACATCTTTATATAATTTATTATAATGTAGTAACTAATATAAACTAATGTGGCTAATGACCCAGGTGGTTGAAGCGACTATTAATAGTAAATAAAAAAAATAGTAATAAACTAAATAATTTAAGAAAAAAAAGCGATTTCCATTTAGAAATAGCAGAAAAAGCACAAAATAAATTAAAAGAAGACAATATGCTTACAGTGACGAATCAACTTGATCTAAAAACTCTACTGTCTGTCTAAATCTGTTTTGATATAGAGAAAACCCTGCCTTTTTTTAGACAAGCGATTTTGGAGATATCAAATATGCATTTAAACTTCAACAATAGTTCTTCTTCTCCTTCTTCTTTTTATATAGACATGACTCTATCTGTTTTTTAATGTGTCTTCCATAAATGTTTTCGTTCCATCGTTTTCCGTGGTCTTCCTACTGACCGTCTTTCTATTGAGGAATCGTCTCTTGCTGTCTTTACTACTCTATTTGTTGTCATTCGGCTTATATGGTCGTCCATTCTACTCTTCTATATCTTACCCAGTACTTGATGTTCTTTACCTTGCATCGACGTTGTATATCTGTACTTGTAGCTCTGTCCCATAGTGTCTTACCATCAATTTTTCTAAGTGTTTTCATCTCTAGTGTTTCTAACATCCTTTTTGTCCTCTCTATATCAGGTCTTGTTTCTGCCGCGTATGTCATTATTGGTCTGATGACTGTAAATTCTGCCTTTCGTTTCTTTCCTGATATTTCAATTTCCCCATATTCTTTCATTTAGGTATTTGGCTCTTTTTGCTCTATTCACATGATCTTTCACTTTGGTTTTGAGATTTTCGTAGCTAGATAATGTGATGCCTAGATATTTAAACTTCATCACTTGTTCTATTATCTGACTTTTCAGCTCCAATTTACATCTCAGTAAATTTGATGTAACCATGCATTTTGTCTTTTTTGGTGAAATTACCATGTTAAATTCTCTAATCATAAAAAAAAACAAAAACTTCCCAAAGAAACAATGTACAATTGTACAGCCTCAACAATGGTTGTATGCAGTAAATAATTACATTGCAATTATAAAAGGATGTCGTAAACAAATCTATTAGTTTTGCACAGACTGACAAATAAAGATTTGGTGGGAACACAAATGTTTACAAAACAAAATACAAATCATAAAAATGTTATTACAAATTGCAAGGTGAGTTGGCTGAAAACGAAAATTGAAATTCAAAAAGAAAACCTTTTGTAATAAAAAGTGACTTAAATCAGGGCACTTTCATAAAAATACAAACTTCTGAAAACAAGAAAAAGGAAGACACATTATTCAATAACTCCGCAACTTTATTAAACATCGTATACCAGTAGATACAAAACCAATGTATAAGTCCTTGTAGGGAGATTTAATAGTAAATTTAATTTTCCAATAGATAACCAATAGAGTAAGCAAACACACTGCACATTTTACTTGGTATTTTTTGTAATGATTCTTTCCAATGTGTAAATAAAAAATGATTTTTTTTTGTTGGTTTACTTTAGTATTCCTGTGTTTAACATATCTGTGTGCTTCATATTTTTTATTAATATAACTTTAATAATGTTGGTATTAACGCCATTAAATGATAAAATAATCAATGTAATAAATATTAAATTGATTATACTATCGCACTATATATTTAACATAAAAAGATTAAAACAAAATACTAGTTTAATATTAATGATTCCAGTAGAACTACTGCAGTATTTTGTTTAGCATTAATATACCAAATGAGATAAGTGGTGGTTGATCTAAATATTATAACTAAACTTACTTAAATATATTTAAGGCATAAGTAGACCCAGTAACATCTTTTTTATAACATGGTAGGCCGATTATACTGAAAGCTCGCAGGCAAAAACATTTCTAGGTGGTTATTTTCTGTTACAATTTTGCGCAAATATATTAATAAATTTATTTTTAACACATCAAAAATTGTTGGAGGCATTTATCTAAACACTATTTTTTGGCGTTTGGTCGATGCATAACGGCGCACTTAGTATAATACTAGGTAGAATGATTTGATTATTATTCATTATCATTCTTCTTTTTTCATATTACGTTTATTCTTTTAAAATTTTTATTTATTATTACGTGTTGCATATTTTTAAAAATTTTTTTAAATATTTCAGTTATGACGTGAATACTGTTATTCTATAAAATAAAATGCAGATAATTTTATTACTTAATAATTATTTTTATTGCAACCTATTCTGGGTTCGTTAGTGCGATTTATTTTAGCATTTCATTCAGGAAATCATGTGTGATGCATAACAATGGAATTTGTAATTATTCAGTAAACTTGGCATACATGTACCCTATAAATGTTATTTTTATCATCAGTTTATTGTTCCGAAAAGTAAGCAATGAAAAATATTACGAACAGAGTCGTCAAATATTTTCGTCGATAATAAAAATATGATATTCTATACACTGCCTAAAGTTCATAAACCCACTATTTCAATAAGACCTATTGTATCTTTCATTGATGCTCCTGATAGTAAACTTGCTAAACACCTTACAGATATTCTCACAAGTTCCTACAACGAATCTATTAAATTCTATATTAGATATTCTTTCACATTTAGTAACTTCATTAGCAATGTTAAAGTTCCAAATAATTATATATTGATTAGTTTAGATGTTTTGTCACTGTTTACAAACTTACCACTAGATGCTATTCTTAACAGCATTAAAAATAACTGGAACAATATCTCTCTGCATACTACGATCAGTTTAGATTATTTCATAAGAATGTTAACATTTATATTTGACTCTTACATTTTTTTGTTCAATGGTATTTTTTTTAACAAATTTTTGGCACTCCAATGGGCAGCAAAATATCCCACATACTATGTAACTTTGTTTTGGATGAACTTATAACAACGTGTAAAGAAAAGATACCTTTTCACATACGTTTTAATAAACGTTATGTAGATGATTTGATTTTATCGGTCCCTGAAAACAAGGTAACTGATGTTTTAAACACTTTTAACGCCCAATGTGAATACCTAAAGTTTACGGTTGTGATAGAGGCTAACAATATGATTCCTTTTTTGGACATGCTAATCCATCGTGGCAATGATGGCATGCTAAAGACGGAATGGTATCGTAAACCTTGTTTCAGTAATCGTTTCATAAACTTTTATTCTCAACGTCCATCTAAGATGAAAACAAATTTGGTTTTGGCTCTAAAAACTAGGGTTATTAACTTGTCACACATCGAATTCAGGTACAAGGGACTAAAAAAGATGAGATCTATACTACAAGAGAATTCTTATCCCATAGGGCTGTTAAATAAACTCATTTTTAGTTCTCCTTTTCCTTCACAAGTTTCTGTTAACCAAAATTTTCATAAAAATGAGATCCGACAATTGGCATTAATACACAACGCATCAATATTACCATCTAAAATATCTTATGGTTGCCTACCCTACATTCCAGTTCTGACACCTAAGCTAATGAACATCTTTAAAAATGTTTGTGGCTTAAAAATTACAACCAAAAATGTGAAAACGGTATCGAAGCTTTACACAAAACAAAAGATCCTTTTACAATACAGGAGTCATCGGATATTGTTTATTTTATACCGTGTACTAATTGTAATAAAATTTACGTAGGAGAATCATCTCGTAATTTTCACAGTCGGGTGATATCACATCGTAGTGACATAAAAAACAAAAAAATCAATGCATGTGCATTGACAGAACATGCGCTAACTCTAAAACATGAATTTAATTTCGATGATTCCTGTATTTTGGCAAAAGAAAAGAACCATTCAAAAAGTGTTTTTTTTTTTGGAAATGTGTTTCATAAAATCTAGCACATCAACAGTTCTATCGCGCACTAATTCTGGGCACCAAACTGTTCCGCAGTACTCTAGCAGGGGTCGGCCATAAGTTTTATACAAACAAATACAACCCGAAAAGGATATTTTTGTAAAAGTCTTATAAAGTAGGTATAATTTCCTATTCACTTTTAAGGTTGTTTAAAATATGTTCCGACCAAATTAAATTTTCATTAATTGTAATATCAAGGTCACAATATGATCCCACTGTCCAGCTCGTCTATCGAATAAGACAAACGCGAGTTATTTTTTTCCAAATGTAAAACTACACACTTATCTCTATTTAGAGGTAACATCCGATCTGAACACCACTTGAAGATCGAATCTAAGTCTTGTCCATTCAAAAGTGGGTCAGTAAATCTTTTTGTATCGTCTGCTTAGAAAGCTTTTCTAGATATGATATAAGAATCAGGATTACTAGAATACCACACAATTGTAGTGGACCCAAAATAGATCCTTGTGACACACCACTTAAAACTGGTTTTTTAGATGACAGCGATTTGCCAACTCTAACAGAAAGCTTCCGATTTGTTAAAATAACATTAATCCACTCAAGAAGTTGTACGCGAATGCCAAAGTGTTCTAGTTTATACATCAATTTTCTTCTTGGTACCCGATCAAATGCTTTTGCTAAAATAAAAGTCTAAATGTATAACATCTATAGGTCGTTTTTTATCTAATGCTGCTATCCATTCAGTAACACACCACAGTAAATTAGTCATGGTTGATCGACTTTTCACAAATTCATGTTGTTGTAGAGGAATAATTTTCTCTCGACGCAAAAATTGTAAAAGAGACTCTGTAATAATTGATTCCATAACTTTACAAATAACAGGTTTAAGGCATATTTATCTGTAATTATTGGGATCTAACTTATTTCCTTTTTTAAATATAGGTGTCACCGAGGCAATCTCCCAAATTCGAGGCAAAAAGTGTGCATTAAAAGATGAACGCATTATTAGTGAAAGTGAAATAGAGAGGACATCTGAACATGTTTTCAAAAATAATGTAGAAATTTTATCGCACCCTGGAGATAAGTTGTTTTTTAATTTGTCGATATGACACTTGATAGTTTCAGGTGAAAAATCGATGTAATCAATTTTGGGAATAACCCCTGCATGACTGATTATGGGAAACTGATTTTTCAGTTCAATAGCAAAGACTTTAGAAAATGCATCGCAAGAATATTAGCGACCTCATACTTATTTTGACAAATTGTTTCATCGTTTTTTTTTTAACAATAGAATGGATACTTTAGAAGACATAGCAGACCTAACATATTTATACAGTTTTTTAGAGTCGTTGCAAGTTACAATAGATTCTTCATATGTCATTCTGGCTTCATTGATATACTTTTTCAGTATTACTGTGTAATTTTTGTAAGTTTGTAAATCACGTGTATCACCTGTACGTTTAAATTTTTACCATAATTTTTTTTGTGTCTTAGTGATATCAATGCACAGTTAATCTACGGCTTAAGTTTGTTTCTATAGTAAGTTTTTCTTGTGGTATTGCGTCTTTTGTAATTGTCAATACTGCCTATAAAATAATTTCAAACTTCTTTCGGTTGTTCTAGACTTACCACTAGTAATGGCCTATTAAGATCACGCCATTGGAAAGACAGGTTTTCAAAATTTGTTATTTTATGTATAACTGTATTTTTACCAAGATGATTATATTCAGCAATAAACTGTATGTCTGTTGTGATTACATGATCAGAATTGTCCACAGGAGTGCATATCACCGATTCTGTAAGCAATTGGTCATCATTTGTAAAAGCCAAATCTAACGTTGATGGCAAATTGTTTGTTTTGAGACGAGTTGGATTCATAATCAATTGGTGTAGATTAGAACTTTGAACAAAGTTTATAAATATGATTCTCGCATTTGTTAGGTGATTGATTACAACTGGAAAAGACCAAGAGATATCAGGAAAATTGAAGTCACCAAATAAAACAAGGTTTTTAAGATTTGAAAGGAGTTACATTTTTTCGATCAAGATTTGGTCATATTTCAGGACAGTGCTACCTGGACGATATAGGCACGCCAAATGAATAAGAAGTGAATTAAGAGAAATTTTTAAAAATAAAAATTTAATGTTAGGATCAACAATATCCAGATAAGCAAACAGAAAAAGTTTCAGAAATTTCTGAAGACAGTTATATGCACATTCCTCCCATTCTTCGACTGCTGCGATCAAATCTGTAAATAGAGTATCCATCTATAGTACATAAATTGTCAGAATCATTTTGTGTTAGCCAGGTTTCGATTAATAGTATTATTTTAGGTTAAAGTAAATCTTATACCATCGACAATGCGTTGTTTCAATTTATAATTTTTAAATATTTAGTGTCTAGTCCGAACATATCAACTGTTTTGTATTGAGGTTATTTAACAAGTATTTTTAAGTTCCCCAAAGATGATCTGATAAGACCAAAAAAGTTCATTCTGAACAATTGCAATTCAGTTTTATTTTTAACTTTAATGTTAACCGCAACATACTAAATATTATAATAACCTCTATGAGTTTATTAAGCTGACTATACTAAAACTTTAGCTTAATTGATTTTAATGTTTTAGGTCGCCCAAAACCCACTTTAACTTGGTGGTACAATGGTACAATTTTGGACAGTGTGATAGACTCAAGTCGTGAGTCGTTTACGACTGTCAATCAACTTGTGATAGCCTCTACTCCGAGGTACCTTAAAGGAGCTCACTTTGAGTGTCGAGCTTCTTCTTCAGAGACTGCTGGATATATTTCCAGAGAAATACCGGTAACAGTATTTTGTAAGTATGTGTTTATAATTTTTATAATATATTTCAAAAATAATTAATTTCATTACATATATGACTGTGTATTTAATTAATACGAGAGTGTATTGAAAAATTTTTGGCCTACTATACAAGCAAACAAACTTTGAAAGTCTAACTATTTTATCATTTAACACCTATAGTCCATTTCCATCATATTGATAGCACAATATGTATGCAAATCCCTAAACTGTTGATACGGGTGACTCAATGAAAAATAGATATTTGTCAACAAGTTTACAGAAGTTTATAGGAAAACAATTTTAAATTGAGTATGACCACCAGGTATAAAGGTTGAATCAGAATAGAATACAATAGTTTGTATATGTACAATAGAGAGTTGCTAATCTCTAAATAAAATTGCCCAGTGTCAGAGTGATGGAGATTAACAGGTACTAATGAATTTGCAAGAAATGTAAGATGTTTATTTTATTAAAATCCACAAGGAAAAACCATTCCTGTAGCTGGCACGTATCACTAAAATGAGGTTAGTTTTCGTAAAAGGGTATATTTATTTAAAAACCCTTAAAAGGGCTACATAAAAAAACAAACATTTTCGGACTAAACAGTCCATCATCAGGTTTAAAATTGCTAGGTTAAAATGCCTGAGCCACCAAAATACCAGGGTAAAAACCCTTTAAATTACATGTAGTTGTAAATGATTGTACATATTGTTGTTATAAAACTGTAATGTTAAATATTAAATTAAATTTGACTTCAGGTAACATGCTTGAAGTGAGTTCCAGTGTCCGGAGAGTAAACCTCTTCAAACGAACTACAGCTGGTAACTGTAACCTGGTAATTTTAGCTGGTAATTTTAAACCTGATGATGGACTGTTTAGTCCGAAAACGTTTGTTTTTTTAATGTAGCCCTTTTAAGGGTTTTTAAATAAATATATTCATTTACGAAGACTAACCTTTTTTTGTTTATTTTATTGGTTAGATATAAAATAATTTGTGGCCGTAACAGGGGCTGATTTGTAAATAAATGAATATTATTGTAATCAAATTCCATTTCAGATTCACTGCTTTCTTCAGAATCTAAGGAATCTTCAACTCCAATGTTAATTATTACCGGTTCTAGCATTGCATCAGTCATATTATCCAAATTCCACATTTTGTTTTCTTCCTTGTGAGCATGATTAACAGGATTTTTCCAATTTTCTGGAGTTATTCTTGATAAGGAATGTTCTAATAATTGTTGTAAGTGTTCTAATTTAAAAGTTTTCTTGTTGCGTCCGACTTCACCCTTTACTTGAGACCATATAATTTTCTATCGGATTCATATCACAGTGGTATGTTGATAAACCTAAAATAATTACATCACGGTTTAATGCCATTTCATCAATTATATATTTTTTATAAGCTGCTTTATGTTGCCTTACAATAGATAATACTTCCTTTTTTGTCGAATTCTCCTTGTACTCAATTGCGTGTTTATCCAACCATTCGATTATTTCTCCTTTTTTCCATGCCGTTGTTGGCAATTTTTCTGCTAGTGTTGAATGGTAACTAGCATTATCCATGACTATGACAGAATTTTTTGGAATTAAATCCAATATTTTCTCAAAATATTATTCAAAAACGTCAGCAGTCATTTCCTCGTGGTAATCTTTAGTTGATTTTGAGGCAAAACTTAATAATCCACCATTGACAAAACCGTATTCGTTTCCAATATGGGTTATTATGAGTCTACGTCCTTTTCCAACGATAATATTGTTTATTTCAGTTGATACACCTTCGATGAATGCCTGACGGGAACTTTTCACATTTGTATCAACCCATAGATATGGTACAGTATGACATTCATTCAGCCAAGTCTCGTCCAAATAAAAAATTGTTTTCCCTTCTTCTGGGTACTTTTTAATAGTTCTTAGATAATCTCGTCTCCAACATACAATGTTTTCTTTTTCAATTAAAACGGATTTTCTTCTATTCTTTTGCTAACAAAATCCCATCTCTCTTAATAGTCCCCATAATTTAATGTTGCTTATGATTGGTAACTCTTCGTTTTCTCTAATTAATGTTTAGATTTTGTCCAATCTTGGAAATTCTTTGTTACAAAAAATGAGTGGACGCTGCGTCTTATCATGTTTTTATGTCTTTCTTCAATTTCCAAGTTTCCTCCCTCCACTCTTCTTGGGAGATGAAACAGTTCCGCCTTTTCTTTCTTTTAGAAATCTACAAATTGTTGCTTCTCCAACCCCTGTCACATTTAAACGCATGTTAATGATTTCACGAACATTAATTAAAAGGCGTTGATGTACAAGTGCATCGTAAACATTTAATATTATATTTTTCTCTCTTAGACTGAAGGCACCTTTAAAACTACACTTAACCGGGATAAAACCTGTTGTCAACGTCATTTTTAAATGCAAATAACAAAATATCGACACCAAAAACGTAGGTAGGTAGGTAAGACATGAACAATGTACATGTACAAACTAAATGGAAGATGCAAACAATTTCTAATTTATATTATTGGCATAAGCTGTAATGTGGCATAACAACTACTTAAACTATCATTGGTGAAACCTTATCAGTAATTCTAGGTAATCGTTCAAAGAAGGTATTCTTTTTGTGTCAGGCTATAACTTGTATAAAAAACAATAATAACCTTTAAATTACTGTTTACATTAATTTATTTCGTGAAACATTGAATTCTGTCGTTAATCACTCGTGTGTAATTAACAATAATCGTGTGGCATATATGCCGACGTCTTTTACACACAAAAAGGGTATAGTGAGATTCAGTCAGTCATTCTGATTCAATCATTTTGCCATTGTGATGGTGTTGTTCCTCTTTCAAGGCATTCTGTGAAAAGTATGGAAAGCATTTGTATCAGTTTCTCGCCTCCTAATTTTATGGCTTCGGCAACGACCCCGTCGTCGCCAGGTGACTTATTATTAATTGGTGAATAGTGAGATTAGTGGACATTTATTTTACAAAGGATTTTTTAAAAGATAATGAATTGTTGACGGCATCTTAAAATATTAATTTTTTTTATTTATTTGAAAACAAGTATAGTGTGACGCCTATGGTTTTTTGACCTGTTGAGGATTTGCATACATAATGTGCTATCAATATGATGGAAAAGGAGTTTAATTTAATTTTTTTTCTTAAGTTAATTCATTGATTACAACTAATCTACAACACCTCTAGATTTAAAAAACTATATAGTATTCTACTCTTAAATTCAGGCCTTCTACATCGTCTATCACCCTATAGCTTTTTTTGTTTAACCCTAGAGTACTAACGTAAGTAAATTTTACGTACCGATTTTAATCTGATAGTTACTGAAAGAAACCTTAACTTAAGACTTCTGAGGTGCTACGTGTTCTCTGTATTATTTTATGGGTTAAAGCTTGGACTTTAACGAAAGATGTTTCGGACAGATTGAAAGCCTTCGAGTTATGGGCCTACAGAAGGATATTAAGAATAAGTTGGGTAGATAGAGTTACGAATGTCGAGGTGTTGAGAGCTTGGTTTAACTGCACTTCTGCTGATCTCCTTAGAGCAGCGCTTTTCGCAATAGCTTTTTTTTTCGTATAGTGATCAGTAACATTGAATAGGAATTTAAAGTTATTTTGCTATACTCATTAAAAAATCGATCATAATTACTACTTTGCAATTCCAAAAAATTATTTTGGGCCCGAATTTATTCTATTCTTTATCTATTTCTTCTGCTTATTATGCACATAAGCGTTATCCATAGTTACACGGCTAAAAAGTCTGCATGTTTTTGAACCGAACCCAGATTTAACGAGATTCTTCTTTTTTTGTACGCTTTGGCCAATATTGAGATATTTAAGAACTTTTGTATGTTTAAAAAAAAACGTAAACCATAATAATGGATGAGTTTACATATAATATTCAGTGCCTTAAATATTCGATTTATCCCAACTCAATGGTCTAAGAAAATACAATTGCCTGTAACTGCTTTGTGACTACAGAAACTAGCCTTCTCGATCGGTTTTCATCTTTGGAAAATTTACCTTTTTGAAAACTACCAATTTCATTTTTTTTAATCGTATACAACAAACTTTCATATTATTTTTTTGAATATTCTAGGGAATTATTTTTGATGGAATAGAACGTTTCTTTCGTATTTTAACGATTCAAAAGATGTTTCTCTAGGATCAGAGGCTTTTCAGTTTTTTTAAAACCTTTTTTTTTTTTACTTCTGACTTCTGAATTCTTATTAAATATTTCATTATATTGTAATATGGTTGCTATATTTTCACTGTCTCTAAATTTAGCTCTAGTGCCTGTTACATTACAATAAATTTTATTTTATTTACATTACAATAATTTTATATTAATGTATTTACTGTATACTGTAGGATAGTATGTAGCGTGTTTGCTACCTCTTCGTATATTTCGTAATCTTAGGTAATAATTTCTCATATTTGTTTGTTAGTTTGAATTTTATTTAATCATATTTGTACTTCGCCAATTACTGGATTGTGGTCAGGCCTAGCCGATAGCTACAATTTGACAATGAAGTTTGTCACATGTACTGCACGTATCATCTCGTGGTTTATGGTAAGGCCACATATTTAATGAACATAGACCTTTAAGACTTATAGGTGACTGTTAAACCTCGGCACATTTACAAAAAAACGTTTCTTCCGTATTTTAACGATTCAAACGGTGTTTATTTAGGACCAGAGGCTTTAAAGTTTTTTTAAAACCTTTCAATGTTTTTTACTTCTGACATGTATTCTTATTAAATATCCCATTAGATTATAATATGGTTGCTATATTTTCACTGTCTGTAAATTTAGCTCTAGTGCCTGTTACATTACAATAAATTTTTAACCGCATCGACTAATGTATTTACTGTATACTCTAGGTTATTATGTAGCGTATTTGCTACCCCTTCGTATATTTCGTAATCTTAGGTAATGTTTTCTCATATTTGTTTGTCAGTTTGACTTTTATTTAATCATATTTCTACTTCGCCATTCACTGGATTGTGGTTAGGCCTACCCGATAGCTACAATAGCAGTTAACTGCTATTGTATATAATAAACATCGCTCTAAGTATGGTACTCACTTTATATCAACCTCGTAAATACCCCGGTAATGATAATCATTAAATAGCCTCAAATACATGATTAGTTTAAAATACATAGTAAAAACATAGAATCATAGAACGGATTGACATATAAGTACCTTATAGCTACCCTAAATAACAAATAGCATTGTTATAGCAGTAGCATAGTAAAGAGAAGAATAATAATGGATACAACAACCTTCGATAAATCTAATAACTAACTACTGCGGCGCAAATTTTCTTTAAACCATCCAATATAGATCTTAAACTGGTACATTATGGTCTATTCTAATGTATTCAAACCTCGTTACTTACAGTTACATGTTTAAATCGTATTGAAGTTAGTGAAACATGCTGTCTTAGAAAATAATCCCGTAATTGCTTCATCCATAGATAGACTTTGTTTGGAGTTTTCTTGTTTTTTTTAAGCTACTTATTTAATCTTAAAGAGCTGTTTGTAGAACATTTGGTGTTCTAAAGATTGTAGATATGGAATCATGTTACGAAAGGAGATCTTTTTATTTTCTGATAGTTTACTCTCTGGTGTCAGTTTGACTACATCAGCTTGTCTAAGTCTGGGTAAATTTATTTCATTCTTTTAGATATTAACCTATACCGGTTATTAAGGATCAAAAACGAAGTTTTTATTATTGCTGATAATTAGCTTTGCAATGTTATTGTCCTTATTTGCTACCAACATCCATAACTTGTCATGTCAATGAAATTAAATTGTGTAGACTATCTAACGGACTTAAGTACATTGAGATCTAAAGATACATAAGCTGTAATAAACACCTTCCTTTTTCGATGAATGCCCAGTTTCAGTTACAGGATACAAATCTGTGATTTAGAAGAAACTTTTGCTAAATAGTTTTAAAAAAAGCCGTTAGCTACCAAAAACACTAATGTTAATAGTAAAATACTTTTTTTATTCTATCTCCTGCAGTTATTATACCATATTATCAAGAGTTTCATAAGAGTCAGAACATGATTGCCTCAACATAAATTAGCAAGATACCTGTAAGAGACAGGACATTGCTAGAGGTCAATAATTAAACAAACATGACCTGCTGGAGATCCAGAGATAAACAAAACTTTTTGTTTACGGAATCTAGAGAGTTGATAAAATCTTGCTTTAACAACGCTGTAGCCCTCTTGGTCGGACGATGATGAAGCTCTAATTAAGCTGTGGCAAATGCACTTGGCCTATCCTTCATGACAATCATGCTAATCTACCCAAAATTATCTTAAAAGATTTTCATATATACCCGGACAACTAATATATTGCCATTTAGACTTAAATAACTTATTGCTGCATGGCGTTAGCTATCATCTACATCCTCATGCGGCCAATGTTGACTTTTTCGAGAGCCACAAATTATACTTAAATTATTGCTATTACCGTTAAAAAGGTACCTTGCGATTTGGCATCTCCTTGATAGAACTTTTCAAAAAGAGAATGTCTTTTCTCGTACGTAATATCTTTACAGTTGAACTTGCATCTGCATGCGACCTGCAAAAAATACACAAGTTTATAATAAAAAATCATTGCTTTTGTTTAAATCTTGATAGTTGGAAGTTTTTTAAAATACCTTACTAAGTTTATATGTTTTTATACGATGCTCCAACTAGTTTTAAACATTTCTGCTCGCTGCCAAATGAAGCACTGTCTTTAGGTCTTCTTTTTTCTGATTTATTTTCAGTAGTAATATCCCTAGGACATTGATAATAGACGAGATAATTTCATGACAATCGAAAGCTCATTGTTACCAAGCAACGAGCTTGAGAAATTTGTCATGAAATTATGAGGCATTCATCAATGTCCGAAAGATATTCGGCGGATAATTGTTCGAAAAACAAAAAATCATAACTCAACATAACGAAACATTTATTTATTAAAAGTACAGTAAGTGAAAGTACAATTATTTAAATTTAAGTTAACATTAGATTCATTGCTGTTCTCTACTATAGAAGATCTATTACCACGCATAATATTTATAATCTTGTTGTGGTGTTCTTGATCGAGATTCAAGTAGGGTTTTATAGAAACCAGACATTTTGAAATTTATTTGGATGAAGTTGTCAAACTTGATCGTGTCATCATAGGGATTGAAAATTGCACTAAATGCAATTATCAGTCTAATGTTGACATGATTGGGTAAAATTGTTCCACATGACACAAATGACGAAATTTGAATGGTTGTTAGAACAGTCGAAAAATGATCATATTAATACACTAAAATTCTACAATTATCTACTATTACAACAAAAATACATAGCTGATACATGCAGATGTCTAGATACAGCGATGTCGAAACCGTTGGACTTACAAACCTTCTAAAAAAATGGTGCCGTGTATACAGCCACCGACATCTATAAGATGCTCCTGAAACTGTTATTTTATTGCTGACACTAAGAATTTTTTTTAGGTTTCACTCTTCAATCGGTCACTATAAATTATTTTTTTGTTATTTGTTCTATGCCGTTGAAATATTAACGTTTAAAACTTGAAATTGGTATAACTAATATACATGTATGTAATATTAATTAATTGTTTGTTGAAGAAGTGACATATTGATTAACACTTTGATTTTCATTGTATTACACATGTTTCTGTTTTGTTTTAGTAAAACCCAATAAAGTAAAAATAGTGAGTCCCAACGATTTGCTGTCCATCAGTAAGTCACAAAACGTAAGATGCGAGACTTCCGGTTCTTATCCACCTGCCAAACTAACATGGCTACTTGATGGAAGGGCCATTAGGAACGCTGTTGTTACTGTAAGTGAGTTACAACGTGTTACACTAGCCGAGTTTCTAACTAATTTTAGGTGCAATATCAGCACTCTAACTATTAGCCTCGTTTTGCGCTTTCTAAACCAGTGGCGGTAACACAAAAGAATTTTATAACGCTATAAATAACTATTTACAATTATGTTTTATACTAACGTCTATTTTGTTATTAAAGTTATATTATTATTTAAACCAGGTTTCTCATTATATTTTGACCCCCACTTATTTTCCCTAATTTCGGGAATACAAAATAAAAGTTTCAAATAAAAGTTGTATTCTTTTATCTATACTTACCAACAATGTAGCAAACAGACCAAATTTTGTATACAAGGAGTGCCTTATAAAATGCATCTTCAATATTTCAAATGTGATACCCTGTATTTTTTTATAGTTTTTAGTAGCCCTGCATTTCCTGATTACCAATATATAACAATGTGTAGCGTAAGTTTTGTTCTATATTGGCATATGGTACTACAAAAGAGTAGGTGACTATGCAACTGACATTTCAAAATGCAACAATTATTAATTTATTATAAACTGCCAGTCCTCATACCGAAATGGGTTATACTGCAGATGAAAAAGTAGATATATTCTCAATTTATGTAAAAATTATAAAAAAAAGTAAGCGACAAGAAGAGATCATAGGCTAATTTATCCAGATCGACAGACTCCTTCTGCAAATACATTTTTATACAATTATCGTCATGTCATAAATAAAAAAATGTTTGAAGGGAAGAAACGTACCATCGTAGGAAATGATGATGAAGATCTTAATACTTTGCTTTACTTTGAAGGTAAAAATTAAATACTTAAATAATAGATTAAATCCATAATAACATTTTTATTTTAGAAAATTCCGAAACTAGTCTAAACACAGCCCAAAGCACAACTATAAGCCGTACACAATATTACCGGTACAAGATATTACCGATGTTTTTTAAAGAAAGCGTTAACAGTTCTGTCAAGACATGCTTACAAATTTGAACAATGATCCTAATTATTTTTATATCATTTTATGAACAGATGCATCAAATTTTTCAACTTCATAGATTTTTAATAGAAGAAGTAGGTATTCGTGGAAACAGAAAAACATAGATTATTTTATTATTAAGGCAATATTATCTTATTGTTACATTAAAAAGATCAGGAAGAAAATCAATACATGTGTGGTGCGGAATATTTCAAAACAAAATAGTTGGACCATTGCTTTATGATTATAAATTAACTAGGGAATCGTATTTTGACACAGTCATTACAGAAGTGGATAAGTTATTAAATTAAAATTATGCACAAAATCAATTAAATAGTATGATTATGGCAACAAGATGGAGCACCGCCACATAATGTCGTAGCCGTTTAAGAACATTTAAATAATCAATGTAATGTGTGGATCGGCAATAATGGTACCATTACATGGCCACCAAATAGTCCCGACTTAACACTATGTGATAACTTTTAATAGGGGTTTTTAAAAGATAAAGTGTATTTTGATTCAAATACAAATATTAACACTATCACAGCAAAAAGAGAAAATCTTGAAAACATTGTGTAAAAATTGAAAATTTAAATGTAATAAGAACACAATATCTGACCCATTAGAAAATTTGAGACGAAGATATTACTTGTGCATTGATAACAATGGAGGGCGCTTTAAGCATATATTGTAATCTTAAATGTAGTATTGTAAGTTATTAATTTTGTTTATTGTAAATATTGTAAATATATTTTTTTAGTAGTACCATACGCAATTATAAGACAAAAATGATTCTACACTATGTTATATATTTGTAATAAGGAAATGCAGGGCGACTCAAAACTATAAAAAATACAGTGTGTCCCATTTGAAATATTGAAGATGCATTTTATTAGGCACTCCCTGTATACAAAATTTGGTCTGTTGCTACACTGTTGGTCGGTAGAGATAAAATAATACAACTTTTATTTGAAACTTCTTTTTGTATTTCCGAAATTAAGGAAAATAAGTGGGGGGTCAAACCATGTACATACAGTTCCAATGTTTAAGGTTTTCATTAGCTTGCTGAATAATATCTATAAATTGTTTATATACAATTACCTTGCAATTTTTTGTTTACATAGTAGCAAATTACTATGATATTATTACTTGTTGGAGAAAGATGAAAATATAATATACAAGATGGTAAAGAGGAAAGCAAAGTACGCTGTAGCTACTGCTAAGGCAAGATTATCTGCATAGTTGTATAGAGAGTTGGAAACACCCGAGGGGATAAAAAGGTTACACGGCATTGCTAAAGCGAGGAACAAGTCATAAAAGGACTTGTGCTACGTGCGGCAGATAAAAAGTGCGGATGGAATAGTGTTAAAAACTGATGTTGAAATCGCAAAAGAGGAAAGACGCAGGATGCGGGATCCAAAATAAGAATGCATCCCCGTATTTTCGGGGATAGCGAGGGATGAAGTTGTCGAAGCATTAAATGGGACGAAGAACGGTAAAACAGTAGGACCTAATGAAATGCCTGTGGAGGTTTAGAAGACTGTAGGAGAGGAAGAGGTTGATATTTTGTGACAAATGATAAGTGGAATATATCTAGTCTAAGTGGAATATATAAGAAAAAACGGATGCCAATGCATGAAGAGAAAGATCATTGTACAAATATGAAGGAGACATTTAGAACTATAGTAAATTTAAGAGCATCGATAGGAAACAAACAGTTATAGTTTATCCAACGAAGAGTGACGATTAACACCTTGTTTGTGTTGAGACAATTATAGAGAAATACAACGAAAAGAGAGGTATATTTAATATTTATAAATCTTGTGAAGTCATACGATACAGTTTCAAGACAACAGCTATGAAGGTGATAGAGAGAGAAAGAGAGAGAGAGCGTACATCAAAGTAAAAACTGCTGTTATATTAACCGAAGGTTTTGAAAGACTAGAAGCTACAGGACTTGAAACGACTGCATTGGGGAAAGAGCCGGGGTGACTACAGTTTTAAAAAATATTAAAGACCAAAGACTGCAATGGTTTGGCCATGTCACACGTAGAGATAAAAACTATGTGGGACAAAAGATAGAGCTGGTAGAAGTTTATGGAAGAAGAAGTAGAAGAAATCCGAGGAGAAAATGAAAGGACTTTGTCACAAAGGACTTCACACTAGAAGCGGCTGACGTTTCTGCCAGTTCTATAAGCACAAACGGGTCATTTTTGACCCGTATGATCTAAGTCGAAACTGTAGAAGAAAACTTAAAACAAAATATATATTTATTTGATAATTAATAATAGTAATAAACAAAGTAAAAATCCAATACATAACATTACTAGATAGTGCTCTTACCTACATAATGAATATACGAAATATTGTGTGGAAGTGCATTTCTTCAGACTGTTTTTTACACTCGCGGCATTTTAAAAATGATTTGTTTCCAGATCACTCTGGTTCGATTTTACAACGTGTTCGCTTTTTTTGAGGTTCATCGATTTCATCTGGGATGGCAGTTCATCTGACAACAGCTCTATTCCCTGCGTATTTTTCTGAGAGTTTTTCTCCTAGAGTTGGAATATAATTTCTACGACTTACTTGCGAATTATATAAGATCCAGGCATTCATTCCAGCTAAGTCTAGTTAGTAAAATGTGTGAAGTGGCCAACGCCTAGACGATTCGTTCACTGAATACTTGCGTGCTATTTGATCCACTACATCAATACTATATTTCGTCTCATTCTAAAATTTAATAGTATCAGGTTTCTTTTTCTCAATAGATGCAATTTGTACATCCGAGTGGATTGTACTAAGCATAACCACATTTTTGTTGCTTTTGACCTGATAAATGGTTAATGAAATATCACCTATCTTTAGAAGTACTGTACTGTATAAATTTTCTCTCGCTCACTTTACACAAGACGGGATTTTACGTCGGGCTTTATTTATAGTACCAAGAAGACTAGTACTATTCGCTTTTAAAAATTTAGCCAGTGATAGTGACGTGAAGAAATTGTCACACCTAACATTTCTTACTTTTTTTAAATATGGATGCATCAACGTTTTTACCACATTAATACCGAGGCACTCGTTATTTGATCTCGTTTCGTCTTTCCCTAAATACTAAAAGGCGTTAACAATGCAGTTTGTGTCTTTGTCGACGACCATCCAAAATGTTTGACCATATTTATCGGACTTTGAGGCAATAAACTGAGTAAACCTACACCTACATTTCGATGGAAACCGTTAGTCGCCGACAGTGATGTATGGGTTATAGATTATATCGCTGCACCAATCAGGTTTAGAAACTCCATCAAAGCCGTAAAAATTTACCCGGTTGCGGACGTAGCATCAGACCACAATCCGGTGGTATGTAAGTTTGAAGTAAAGTTAAAAAAGCCAAATGTAAAGAACAGGCCCGAAACGCGAAATATTAGGAAGCTTTTAACAATAATATTGAACAACAGATGCAGGAGAATTTAAATACCGAAATATCAAAAATCCTTAAAAAAAACAATAAACCGCTGGAAAAGTGGAGTGAAATTAAAGAAGAGATTAGGACTTCAAGCACCAAGTTTTTACTACCTGATAAGAGAAAAAAGAAAGACTGGATGACTGTAGAAATCCTTGACATGATGGAAGAGAGACGGATATATAAAACTAAAGATACTGCCAAATACCGTGAAACCCATAGACGAATAAGAGCTGACATTAGAAAAACTAAAGAGAAATGGTTCTCGGAGAGATGCGAAGAAATCAAACAGTGCGAAAAAGTATACGACTGCACTATCACAATATGCATAAGAAGATAAAGGAACTCACAACAATGAAAAAGAAAGCTACAATATTTTATCGAAAGGGCTGTGCGATGACAATGGAAATCTACAACAAGACCCCGACAAAATAGTTAGAATCTGGGAAACTTATGTGGAACAACTGTTTAATGATGACTGTCCTAGTGGGTGTACACTGAGCAATAATTATACTGGCCCTTCTATTCTAAAATCAGAAGTGGAGAATGCTATAAAGGGTCTTAAACATAACAAAAGACCAGGCAACGATAACGTATACGGGGAAGTATTAAAAATGCTGTGCGAAACAAACAGTCAATTTCTAGACTCACTCGTCAGACTCTTTAACAATATTTATAACAGCGGGGAGTTTCCTGAAGACTGGCTAGGATCAATTTTTGTTGCCATACCGAAAAAACCAAAAGCAAAGTCTTGTGATCAACATCCGATAATAAGTCTAATTAACCACATTTCGAAGGCATACGCCAAGGTTATTTACAACAGAATAAGCAAAAAATGCGAAGATAACATTGGAGATTCGCAGTTTGGGTTTCGGAATTTTCTTGGGACAATGGAAGCACTTTTTAGTCTACAGGTACTCATTCGGCGCTACAGAGATATGAACAAAGACGTGTACATATGCTTTATAGACTACGCAAAAGCATTCAATAACGTAAAGCACGAAAAGATAATTGAAGTTCTCCATAAGATCGGAGTCGACTACAGAGACATTCGAACAATAGCGAGTCTCTACTGGGGTCAAACAGCCAAAATGAAAGTAGGATCTACATTGACCAATAAAATTGAGATCAAGAAAGGGGTACGACAGGGCTGTATCTTGTCTCCAATTCTCTTTAATATATACTCAGAAGAAGTATTTAAGACAGCGCTGGAGGAAAGCACAGAAGGCATAAAGATAAATGGAGAAATAATTAATAACATAAGGTATGCTGATGACACTGTCATTCTAGCAAGTAGCATGGAGGAACTGAGTTGCCTAATGAGTAAGATACAAAAAACAAGTGCACAGTACGGACTCAGACTAAATATCACGAAAACCAAATGGATGTTAGTAAGCAAAACACAACAACCACCACAGCAACTGATATTAGACAATGAAAGAATTGAACACGTGGATTCGTACATCTACTTGGGAACAACAGTTAACTCAAATTGGGATCAAGCGAAGAAAATACGTATAAGAGTAGAAAAGGCAAGAGCATCGTTCACTAGCATGAAGCAAATTTTCACCTCTAAAAGCCTCACCCTACCTCTTAAAATTCGACTTCTGAAATGTTATGTATTCCCAGTTTTGTTATATGGAATGGAGGCGTGGACAGTGACCGCAACATTAATGAAAAAAGTAAAGGCCTTCGAAATGTGGGCTTACCGACGTATATTACGTATATCCTGGACTGAGCACGTGACCAACAAAGAGGTACTACGCCGGATAGGTAAAGAGATAGAGGTAGGAATAAGTATAAAGAAAAGAAAGTTAGAATACTTAGGTCACGTTATGAGATATAATAAATATAGAGTACTACAGCTGATCGTTTAAGGGAAAATAGACAGCAGAAGGGGTCCAGGGAGGAGAAGACCCTCGTGGCTCCAAAACTTGCGGCAGTGGTTCGCATTGTCATCTGCTGAACTATTCAGATCTGTCTTAAACAAAGTCAGAATAGCCATGTTGGTTGCCAACGTTCGGAACGAATAAGGCACATAAAGAAGAAGAAGAAGTGATGTATGGTCCTGGAACGTAGCTGCTCTGTGAATTTGCAACGAAATTGTATCAAACTTTTGACAATAATGCAAACTTGTCGTCTTTTAGTCTTTGCGTTTATGTAGACCTGACATCGAATCTTAAATATTTGATTATTTCTCGAAATTTGTCACGTGACATTGCCGCTTTTACGAAAGCATTGCCCTACTTCTCAGACCACAGCATATTCCAATATATATATTTTAAAATTTTATAATATATAATAGTCAATAAAAGTCGCCAAGCACTGTTACACGTTTTATCGACACGACGCTGGCATATGGTGTAGGCCTGGAAATATCTTTAAACACGTTTTGATGTGCTCTTCTACTAGTAGATGTAATATACAATGTCTCGATCTTTCAAAATGTACCATCAGGAGCTAGAATTTCTGAGCCAACAGGAATTTAAGAAAGAACATCATAATTACATCCTTCTGCTCTGACCGGTGGTTGACTACGGCCACGTCTACTTCTACGTCTGATTCATTGACCATTTCCTCTGCTTTCTGCGGATAGGCTGTCGTTATTCACTGAAAACAAAAATACATTCTGCATCAGAACGACAAAATACATAAAAGTACGAAATAGTATCATCATCTTATCACATACGAACATATAACCTTACTTCAACAACGTTACTCTCAGACTGAGGCACTATCGGTTCCGTATCATCTCATTCTAAAATCTCATTCGTTTCATTAACAAGTTGTTGATGAGGTAAAGGCAGATTATTCATGGTCACGACATTTTATATGTAAAGATTATAAAGACGTACCACCACTTCACTAGTTCAAACTCGACTGACCGGAACGACGCGAGATCGAGATGCGATGGACCATCTGGCGAAGTATGTTATTCCCTCCATTCAGACGGTAGTATGTATTTCGATATTATCATTCTATTGCCATTAGTTATAAGTAGTAAACCCGTAAATTCCAGTATAAATTGGTATGTATCAATTGTAAATAATTTATACTTATATGGATAGCTAGGTCAAGAATGACCCATTTGTCCTTTAAGGCATTTTCTTAAAAAAACAAAAATTTAGTTATTATAGTAGATATATAGTTTTGTATATGTCATAAAAATTTAAGGCTATAGCAAGTATAGAATATTTACTGCACATAGATGAATTTCAAAATGGGTCAAAATTGAAACGGTCGCGCTTCTTGTGTTAAGAGAGAAATGTTTAGATGAAGAAGCCCCGATGAATAGAAATGAGTAGCGGCGAAACCTTATTTTTTATTTTTATTTATATCTATTTCTTACATAAATAAATTTGCTTTGTATTGGCCCAGCAACTGTTTTCGATTAATAAACTTTTGTAATAGTTATCGATAATTAATTTTTCGTGTTAAAAATTTTAAAATATTATTAGTTTTTAAACCAATCATTGTAATAACAATAACATTCCGCATTATAAAACTAGTTTTCAGCAGCGCCACTGTTTAAGTTGGCGCATAAAGGTATAGGGTATAGCGGGTGTTCGAACTTTCTTCGGACATGATAAAGCACCTATTATTTGTTGCTGATTAAGGAAATTACTTAAAGGGTTTCGAAAAAGGGACAAATGATATGCAAAATTTATGCACCATGTAGATCGCAGAAAATTTATTGATTTTTGTAATAACCAAGCGTTAAATTAATGGCAACCTAAAATGCTCACTTGATTTAGTAAATAATTAAATAATTGTAGAACTTATACTCTTACTTACTCTTAGATTTAAAAATGGGACGGTTAAGCAAATAAAAGGATAACAGAGTTATAAAAAGGGTCATCAAAAGCATAATCCAAATCCGGACGACGATTAGTTAATTGGAAAAGATTATGTAAGGTTTCTGTCATTTTCGTTGTCTCGTTTGATGTCAAGTTTTATTGTCGCTATATGTCGTATCTTGCGAAGTAGAGTTTTCTGTTTTAGAAAACATGCTTCGTATATATATCAAAGCACTCTGTGAACTTAAAGAGTAAACTTAGATGACTAACATTGGATTTTTTGTCCACTATTAATTGGTTTATTTGTTAAGAAAACTTATTGTAACTATAATGTATGTAAAGAAATGTTTAACTTTTATAACCATAATCAAAATTATTGTATCCAAGTGAGCTGAAACTTGTATTTACAAAGCGATGAAGGCGGAATTTTATAAATAAATTAAAATCAAATAGCATTAATGAAACAGATTAAGTATTGTCTATTTGGATTTATAAAATTTTTCCATTGATCACTATGTGTTTTACAATTAGTTGTAGTTTTTATATTGCTCTGTTTAACGCTGACCCCCGGAGGGGCCGTGGTGGTCATTGTTATGACGTGTATTGTCTGCCTCTAAATATCTTTGTCTCTGGTCATTTCTTTTAACTCTTACATAAGGTTTTTGCATATTCTGTGTCTGCTCTTATGGCATATCCAAAGTATTTTAATTGTTGGAGATAAACTTTGCTGGATAGCCGTTTGCTACCTTTCAGCTTATTTTGATAGGTCCACGAAATTCACAATATTCTCCAACACATATATGCGAATCTTGGTCATATAGATATATATTTTATATAGGTAAAGAAATAATAATAAGACCTACTCACAATCAATTTAGTTTAACAATCAGACGACCGGTTTCGCTTTCTACAATTTGCAAAGCATCTTCAGGTCTAGATACAAAGTTAAACTAATGATGCCGGTACTCTATTAATTGATGGATGGTAGGTCATGGTTGCAAAAATCATGTATTGTTGATTGGAGAACTTTAATGTGCTATTGCAGTTGTTTTGACAATAAACGGGAAGTTCTTGAGGAGAACAGATTTGATCCAATGAATTAGAGATAGGTATATTGTGGTTGTTTGTCATTATCAGTAATTACTTCCAACATTGAGATGTAGTGCTTGCAGTTTCTTCCATTCCCCAAGTTTAAGTTTTAAATTCAATGTTTGTCCCGTCATTTAGTGTTTCTGTTCCTGTTAATGTGTGTTTAATTTGTCCCTGATTGTCTTAATTTGTAATAACTTTATATACTTTTTATATACTTTTTATATACTTGACTTTACAATAATTGATTAATTTTGCCAATAGACTTGATAATTACAAGTCAAAATAATTGCACAACCACACAATCGGTACAGCTACTCTTATTCATTGTCATAAAACTGTCTCCTTCATAACATAAATAGTCAATAAATAACACACATTCCAAAAATATATCTCTGATATAAGTGTAAATAATTTAAATAATACAATAGTAAAGAACATCACTTTCATCTGACAAACAACCACAATATACCTATCTCTAATTCATTGGATCAAATCTGTTCTCCTCAAGAACTTCCCGTTTATTGTCAAAACAACTGCAATAGCACATTAAAGTTCTCCAATCAACAATACATGATTTTTGCAACCATGACCTACCATCCACCAATTAATAGAGTACCGGCATCATTAGTTTAACTTTGTATCTAGACCTGAAGATGCTTTGCAAATTGTAGAAAGCGAAACCGGTCGTCTGATTGTTAAATTAAATTGATTGTGAGTAAGTCTTATTATTATTTCTTTACCTATTTGATATGGACTCACACAAGCAACACATTCATGATATATTTTATAGTTCTTCCATATTTTGGCCATCTTTCCTACGGTCACTTTTGCTAGATCCCATCTACGATTTATTTTTTCTTATAGTGACCCTGCGTTTATAAACATTATGGTTGTGTGTGGTTAACTGTTATGCAGTGCATCCACTAGCATGATCTTTGTCTTTTATATTTTACCTGTAAACCAAATATTTTATTTTCATTTTCAGACAGTCAGATGAGTTCAATTAACGCTTCTTGACTATTTGCAAGAAGGGCTGAGTTGTCACCAAATCTGCATATTATGTATATTAAGTAGTTATATAGTAAAACATTGAACGTTTTCGGTCCTTCTACACCAAGCCAAAAACACCAAAGATTCACTTTATCCGCAATTATTGATGCCTATCACATGAAGAGTGACTAAGCACCTTGGTTAAAAAAATGTGCGGTCACTGGGTAACAAAAATTCTGAAAGAAGTCCCCCTATTTAATATTTAAAATAGCTACTGTTATGTTATTATAATTTTAACTTAGACAATTTTAAATATTGCTGGCTTCTGTCATATTTAGACATCTACCGTAAGTTGCACTGACTGCTTTGTTCCGACATCCGTCCTAACATGTCAATATTGTCATTTTTATCAGTTGTTATCAACAGGTCCTCGTAGACACTTTATCAACAACAAAAATTTAAATTAATAATATTTAACGGGTTTTTATCCATATATTTTAGTGGTTCATAGTACGTATAAGTCTTAACCACATTTTGCATTAACCTTAGTAAACATTTCAAATTTTACGTTCCTTTTAATTATAGTGCTTATATACTTTCAGGTCACATTGATGATGGAATTTACAATCCGAAAACGTTCTGTAATTGTGACGTAGCCCGTTTGGGTATTTTATTATATACCTTTTATAAAGGATTTTAAATAAAAAAATGTTTTAAACAATAAAAGGTGGAATCGGTAGGTAGAGGCGCATTCGATAAATTTTATGTTAAAGAAAAGATAATATATCGTAGAGGAATAAGGAGAATTAAAAATACACCACCGATAAGGGTGGAGGGACTGATAACAATAAAACGAATCAAGCTATTCACCGCGCATTATATACTGGTTATAACGAGCTAAGAAGTATAAACAAATAAAAATATTGAAAAGAAAGGTAAAAAGAGAGAGAAAGAGAGAGAGAAATAAAACTTATTATCAAAAACTACGCAAGTAAGATGATTCTAGTGATTTGAAATGTTAAAGAAATATTTTGTTAAGGTATGTGAATAGGGCTAACTAATTAGATAAAGAAATATAAAATAGATATCTTGTCCATGGAAAACTAAAACAAATAAGCACTATTTAAAAGTAGAGAAAAAACAAGAAATAGAAAAAAGGTTTAAAAAAGTCTATAAGAATTTTAATACATACGTAAAAAACAGGAAAAAACACTAACATTTTAAAAGAATTAGTTATGAGTACATGAAAAGTCATTTATATATAATATACAGAACATAAGAAAAGTTCTCTTATAACAAACGAAGATTATTTAGTAATAAATATACATAGTTAAAAAAAATATAACGAATTTAATACAAGTCTTGAAAATAACAAAAGTTCGGGAGAAATTAAAGAGAATTCTAGTAGAAGAAATGTTAAACACTAATGATCAATAGTCCCAAAGGAGGGCGTATTAACTTTATTAGAAGTATATCGGAAAAAAATATGTCCAAATGTTGGATCAAGACTTTTTAGTACCTTATATTTAAAAAGCAATTGGACTTGCTTGTAAAAAATACAAAGGTATGTTTTGTTAGATAGCTCTTTCCAGTTACCAGTTTGCAAACACAGAGACTAAACAAGTTTGCTGAATAATAAGGTAGATTTCAAGACATTAGGTTATTTGCGGATTGCACTTTTTACACTAAATAAAATTAATTCTGACAACTTCCCAAAAGCATACGAGAATCATTTATATGGTGTTTATAAATTTTTACCAGCTATGGTATAAAACACAGACCCCCCGTGGTATACTGACGAAACTGTTTAAATTAATGAGAATGATACATTAAAACGTACTTCTAATTGAATAAGTTTTATGAATAAAAAAATAGGTCTCAGACAAGGATTCTTTATCCACGCTGCTTTGTATTTTGGTACTAGAAATACTTCTCTTAAAGACTATTAAAAATCGGAGTCTGGCTTTTGCTAATGATTTGAAAGGAACAGACAATCTAGCAAGATATTTTGTCCTAGAAATAAACCCACCTAATCTAGGATTCTCCTATTCTCTTTATCCAAGAGGAATATAACAGTCCAGTTCAGTCCAAAAAAGAGGTAGAACTTAGTTCAGATGAATATGATATTCCTTTATCACGAGTACGTAAACGTTTAAAATGTAATAAACTTATAAAATAAAAGCTTCATATTTAAGAATGGTCACAAATGATCAGCAGAGTTGTCTTAAAGATATTAATAAACAGCTGCTGGGAACGTCGTACATTTTATATAGGGTCCCAGAGGGACTGCTAAAAACTGATCTACGCTGGATGATTATTTCGTGCATTCTTATCTCACAATATATTTGATAATGATTTGCAACATACTAATGCAGATATTGCTTAAAAATACAGTGGCAACCAAAATGTTTCCTTAGCGACCAAAGGCAAATTGAATGCTTTATTTTCTTTTTAATTCTTTCTGCGACAAAAAAAGATAATCATTTATCAGGAAGGCATATTTTATTTAATATCACCACTTCAGGCAAGTTTCACAGACCCTAAATAAATTGTATCGGTTTTTATTCGTGCTAAACTTTATAAGATCTTATAACAAGGAAACAAGAGACGAAAGAAAGATAAACAATCACTTTATACACATTTAAGAAGTTTGGAACATTTGTATCGATAGGAGTAGAACATCGTATTCTCCATCCTCATACGTCACTATCGACAAACAGCTTTTGGCATTCCGAGGACCCTGTCATTTTAAGACGTATGTTCAAAACAAGACGGCAAAGTATGGTATAAAAAGTCTTTACTTAAAGAAAAAAAAAAGAAGCTGAAGTGTATGTAAAAGAGTTAACTACATACTCACATAATTATCGCAACGTAACTGTGGACAAATTGATTCACATCGGTTTCTTTTGCTGATAAATTGTTACAAGACCTCTACAAATTAAACAGAATAGAAACCGTGCGTAACAATAAGGAAATTCCTGAGAAGTTCTTAAAAATTAAAAACCGAGACCGTCAGTATTTTGTTTCAATAGAAAAAATACGTTAGTATCTTACATACCAAAGAGAAACAAGTAGAAAACACGGCGATGGACATCATGCGTATTCTGTGAAACAATAAATATCAATATATGATTGAGTTAAGACTTTGTTTTGAAAAAAAAATTAATGATAAACAGATACAACACTGCCGCAAGTTTATGTCAAAATATTTACCAAGACATGATATATGACCAAGAAAAACAAAAGGAAGACTTGTGTTTCTAATGTCCAAGTGAAAAAGGCTTATGATCAACAACTACGGCAAGGAACCAAGGAAATGTTTGTACCATATGTAACTAAAAATACTCAAATCTGTTTGTTTCATAATTTTCTCCTTTTGTATTTATATTGAGAATTTTAATTTTTTTATACAATAAATATACAATAAAAAAAGGCTTTTTTCAATATGGAGTACTTAGTAAAATTGACGATAGTGCCATATTTGGCAAAAACAGTCCCAGATTCTAGGATTAAATTTAAAATTTTAAAATAAAACGTAGGCTATTTGACTAAAAAAAAAATAACTTTGATGCGGTAAAGTGTTATACAAAACCGTGAAATTGTAACTATGTTTAAAATATGAAGTGTACAGCCACCCCTTATTTTTATAAATAACTCTTTGTTATCTCCTAAGTATCTCCTATAATAACAGACATCACGAACTTTGTCACAAAAGTTGATAACCTTGTATATAGACAAGGATTATTCAAAAAATTCTTACTCGGCTACAGAATACACAAGAATACTTTAGAGCAAGAATTCTTGCTCTAAAAATCAGGTGTCAACAGTTTACACCTTAGAAGAAAATTTACAGTTTACAGTTTATGCGAAGACAGTATCCTTAAGCTTTGGGATGATGTTTTTTATCCAATATATTTTACTAATTTGTTATTTAAATATAGCTATATTTTTTCTATTAATGCTTCAAAATACTTGAAAACCACACATTCATATTATTAAATTTTTATGACGATTTTCTTATAATGTTCCGATCAAACTACTAATTGCGTTATTATTTCTTGAAGGAGGAAGAGACCGAAAGTTTCACAGGAAGCATTTTGTCGCTTAATGTGGCAGTAGAAGACGACGGCAAGGATCTGGTGTGTCGAGCAGACAATCCTAGATTTCCCGGGGGATATGCCGAGGATCGGAGACAAATACATGTTGCTTGTGAGTTCTTTGGTTCTACACTTCCAATTTCTTATACGGTATAGTCCAAACGGGATGGGATCTTATATAAATATTTTAGTTTCTTGCCATAACAAAAAAGTTTTGGTTAGAGTAGACAATTATGGGGGGAATATGGGTTTCACTATAGGATATATATTTTACAAGCAATAGGTCAATTAAATATACTTTAATAATTGTATACTTAGGTACTCTGGTTTGTTAAAGTTATTATGCGAAGATTCTTTTTATTATATTTATTTAATGTAGTCCGCACAACTGAAGTTATACACAAGACTAACAAAAAATTAATTACAAGGGTTAAAATATTCTTCAAACTAACATAAAAAGAAGGCCAATATAATTTTAAAAAATTTACAAGGAAGTAAAAACTTTTGTAAAATTGTAAAAAAATATTCAAAATGGATTTTTAAATTTTCAGGACGTTTTCGGTCCTATCAGATCATTAACAGTGAAAAATGTGTATCAAGTAGTTCATCGATCAGCCAATCGCGTCCACTGCTGGACATAGGCCTCCCTCAGTTCTTTCTCGTGTTCTCTACACTGGGCCGCTTGTAGCCAGTTTCCCGCTACACGTTTAATATCATCGGTCCATCTAGTCGTTGGTCGTCCCCGGCTACTTTTATAGTTTCTGGGTCTCTATTCCATAATACGTCTTGTCCACCGTCCATCTTGTTCTCTGGCCAAGTGCCCTGCCCAGTTCCCCCTAAGCGACGTGGTTCTTTCGATATCGTCTTGAACTCCTAATCTCTGCCTGATTTGTTGGTTTGTTATGTGGTCTCGAAGGCTCACGTTCAGCATTACACGTTCCATAGCTCGTTGTGTAACTCTGAGTTTGTTCGCAGATTTTTGTGTGAGTGGTAAAGTCTCTGCTCCATAAGTTTGTACAAGTAAAACTTATTGGTTATAAACCTTTCGCTTGAGACACATGGAAATTGGACTTTTTAGAATATGACTTAATTTGCCAAATGCTGCCCAAGTTAGGCCTATTTGCCTCTGTATTTCATGTGTTTGATTGTCTCTGCTTATTTTGATTTGTGTCCTAGATACTTGTAAGTGTCTGTTTGTTGTATGGTATTATTGTCAATAGTTATATTTCCACTCATTACGAGATTTGTTATAAGTTTAGTTTTCTCAAAGTTTATCTTTAATCCTGCTCTTTCAGACAGACTTTTAAGCGAATGCATCATAGAAACTGTATCTTGTAAATTATCTGCGATTAATACAATATTATCTGCAAATCTTAGGTGATTTAATCTTTCTCCATCTATACTGATGCCCATATCTTGCCATTGAGTGCTCTTAAATATTGACTCTAGAGCTGCCGTGAACAATTTTGGTGAAATATTGTCTCCTTGTCGAACTCCTCGACCTAAGCTGAATTTTTCTGTGTCTTCGCGTAGTCGTATACTTGATGTAGCGTTCTCGTAGATATTTTTGATAAAATGTGTCGTGTACCTGTAATCTATTCGGCTTTGATTTAGGGCTTCCAGTATTGTTTCAAACTTTACAGAATCAAAAGCCTTCTCGTAATCGACAAATGCAAGAACCAGTGGTATGTTGTACCCGATGCACTTTTCTATTAAGATTTTTATGGTATGCAAATGGTCATTTGTGCCATATCTCGCCCTGAAGCCTGCCTGTTCTTTGGGCTGATAGAAATCAAGTTTCGGTGTTAGCCTCTTTGTTAAGATTGTTAAGTTGTTAAGAGTTTGTACATATGTGTCAAGAGGCTGATGAGTCTATAATTTTCTAATTTAGTAATATCGCCTCTTTAGTGCAACAAGAATATTACTGCATTGTTCCAGTCTTTTGGAATCGTACGCGCACGTTAGCATTTATTAAACAGTTCGCTTACTGATTTTAATAAAATTTCTCCTCCTGCTTTTACTGCCTCGATAACGAGTCCATTATCACCAGGCGATCGATGGTTCTTCATTTCCTTTGAAGCTGCTCTTACTTCTGACACAGTAATGGGTAAAAGTATTTCCAATCTATGATTTATGAGAGTCTTTACTCGTATCGGGAAATTGTCTTGTGGTCTTTGGCTGGTATAGAGCTCTTTATAAAACTCTCTGGTTATTTTCAGAATGTTTTGTTTATCTGTTGTTGCCTTTTCGTCTTTATCTCTCAGCTTGTGCATTTCTTTTTTACTTTGTGTGAGTTTCCTTTTCATTATCTTTAAACCTTTGTTCTCTTCTACTGTTTGAGTAATTACATTAGTGTTGTATCTTCTTACATATTTTCTAATTTCTGCTGAAATTTTTTTATTTAGTTTTTTATATTCTTCTTTGTTTCCCTTTTCGTTCTCGCTTAGGTTTCGTCGTATTTCCATGAAAACTTTTGTATTTTTGCTAATATTTTTACTTTTGGTGTCATTTTTTTTGCAAAATTTGAGTTGTGCATTTCTAACGGAGTCTGTTATTAATTTATTGTGATCGTCGATACTTAGAGGTTTAGGATTATTACTCTGTAAAGTTTCGGCTGTATATTTTATGTATGCTTCTGGATGATTTAGTGAATTCCATACTATGCGGTTGCAACTGTTTATCATCTTTGGTTTTCCTTTTTGTAGATTTATCGTTACTCTAGCTCTTACTGGTCTGTGGTTGCTTCCTACTGATAGTTTATTGAGTACAGTGACATCTTGAATAATTTGCTTTTTGTTTGTTATTATATAATCATATTCGCTCTTAGTTCTTCCGTCTGGACTAGCCCAATAGATAGTCTATTGCATTTACCTGAATAAATAACATGAAGATTATTATTTTTTAAATCCAGATGTCAATCGAATGTTTTTTACGTGGCTACACAATGTTTTTTTAACAATCTTTTTTATGTAAGTAGTAAAAAACCAACTTTTTCTTTTTGTATGTTCAAATTTTAACTTTGTTGTTTTTAATATTGGTATTTTTACTCTCTCTTTTAGTAAACTGATGATGGAATGATACAATTCCGAAAAGATCTTCTTTATAATAAAAAATTTTAAGCTTTTAATAAGCGCTTTTTTTATACCTTAATACACACGAACACCACGTGCTTTGAATTCATTTTATATATCAAAAACAAAACAATAAGAAAAGTTTATTTATAAATCCCTTAAAACAAAATATATAAAATAAAATATAAAAAAAATAAAATATACTTAAAAAGTATATAATATTATTAGGATATTAAAGGTATTATTTCTATAATTTTTATAAATGATTTTTAAATAATTTTTTTGTTATACATGGTATACAACCAGCTACAGGAACTTAGTTTCCTTGCAGTAAGAAAAAAAAAAGCATCAAAAACAAATTCAAAAAAGAAAATTCAAAATCAATAGTAAGTTTAATAGAACAGAAATACCTCAATATCATGAACCCACAGCCTCCTAAATTATACTCTTTTAATAAATCCGGATCTTTTATAAACCAGGTCACTCAATAAGACCTGTCGTTTATTTATATACAGCTCCGTCCTATAAACTTAAAAAAAAACTGTTAAAGACTATTTCAAAACGCACAAAATTTTCCTGAATTGACCGTAAAAAATACAGTAGAACTAGTTAATAAAATACAACATTTTCAATTAGCTAACAAGATTAATTTTTTTTGACGTAAAGAATCTTTTTTCTGGTATTCTTCCTACAGAAACTTTTGTTCTAGTAAAAATCTTTCAGACCATAATATTACAAATCTAATTATTACATGTAAAATTTCACATCTTCTTAAAATTTGCATAAACCAGGACTACTTTGAGTTTAATAATCAAATATATACAGATACTAGTGCAGGACTCATAATGGGTAATTCTTTAGGCACATTGCTATCACATATTTTGACAAGAGCCAAAATAAAAAGCACTTACACAGTGGTGTATAGAAATTTAAATGTGGTGACTGACGAAAAACTTACATTGGTCCAGCTGGTAGAACTTTTAACGAACGTATAGTAGAACATAAAAGGTTTTTCAATAATAGAATAATTTTTTCTTGGATTAGCTAGTGTTTAAAGTAGGAAGTATTGAGTTTTAAGGAACTATAGCGATATTTTGTCTAGCTATTTCAGCATGTTAGCATTGGAAGTTAAACTGGAGATGGCTTCTTCAGTTGGACAGATGACTGTCTCAAGTGAATGTGACTTGAGGTAACAGACTAATTGAAACCTTTTAAAAATGCTTGGTCGAAATAATTGTATCAGAAAAGATATGATTCACTGTTTGTGTCAACTTTGTGGTTTTTGGAATTTGTTCGGCAATTGTTATATGAGCAAATTTTTGCTTCTGAGTTTGAGTCTTAAATTCAAAAGTGTTTAGGTCTGTCTCTATGTTGATACGGTCGAAACGTTTTCATAATATAGGATGATATTTGTTACATCTCACATGTTGTGACAACTCAAAGCTTCCTACTTCGAAAATTAGCCAATCCTGGAAAAAATGTTCTAAAAAAAAACTTTAGTTAAATTTAAATCTAGTCATTCTTTCTGACTATAAAGGCAATGCCACCGTCATTATAAATACTTCTTTTTACATTAATAAACTCTCAAATCTCATACTTACGCCAGACCACAGTTCCTAATAATCCAACAACCTGTTCATCTTAACAAGTCTATAATTTGTAAAAAGTCTTTCAAAAAAACATTGAATATATGGCCTATCCAAAATTCACAAACCCGATATTTCCCTACGTTTCATTGTTAGTGCATACAACTGCCCTACACAACCATTGGCTAAATACTTGGCCAAAACACAAAATAAATGCCAAAACACGTACAGCCTGCTGATCTCGTTTCATGAATTTTCTTAAATTTTTGTAATATGAGTGATGAAAATGTTAATTTTGTTGAAGCTGATTAAATATTCTCGCAATTTTTCTTGCGCTCGTTCTATTTTTCAAAATATGTAAATAATTGCAGAGCGTTCTCCGACAGGATAGACCAAATAACCCTACCAACAGTTCAAATAACTAATGTTATTGCAACTTTCTTTCACTGTAGTTGTTAACAAGATGAAAAAAGTTGTGACTTACATAAGCAAACCATAGGCGTTGGGTTTAATTTTGAAGAGGTAGAACTGTAAATACTTTGATACTTTTTTCAAGAATATAGTTAATAGGGAAGGTAAAATTGTAAATTACTGAATTTTTCAGCGACATGCCTGTCTAATAATGTGCCGTCACATATTCTCTGTTCTCTATTTAAAATTAAGCGTTTTTGTTACTGCATGGAAGGGGCTTAACTAAAACTTTGATTTGGATTATGCGTACAATGGATTAAGTATAGGGTTTTTCAAAAATAAATGTCATAAATTAAATCACGCATTGCGGGAATAAAAATAAATTAATTGAATTCAACTTATCTTAGTACAAAAATATAGTCAAAAAATGTTTCAGCCTTTAAATTACTTTACATTTTGTAATAAAAGTGAGCACGTTACTTTCTTGTTCTGAAAGCATTTTCATACAAAAGAAACAACAAAATCTTGCACAGAAGTGCACAGAAAATTTTTAAGGGGGGTATACAGCCCTAAATCCTTCCAAACTTTTGAGTACGTTTAAATTAAATGAACTTTGTGTCATCATTAGTTTAACACATTAGTTTTAAACAATTTTTGCGTTGTATAACTTTTTTGAAAAACTAGTTTTTTCCTGGATAAAATTACAATATTAGTTGTTTCTACGGATACAATAATTACAAACAGTTCCATCAATAATAGTCAATAATTTGAAACTATCATTAATTATTGTGTAAATAAGATTAATATTAAAAATTTTGATTTGACAATGGCCTACATATTTCAGGAAACGGCAGATATGCATTTAACTTTGGGTAAGTTGGATCATATTAAATTATGATTTTAATAAACTATCGGGAATATCGTATGTCAATGTCAAGGAAATAGTGCAGCAGCTGCAAGGCGTTATGCAGTAAAATGTACCAATCTAAATACACCCGATAGACAATTATTTCTGACTTTTCATGGTCGTTTACGGGAAACGTGTAGGTACATTCGAACGGCAAGTTGCTGGCAACAGTGGTCGGCCAATAATAGATGCAACTGATGAAGACATTTTAGAAATCATTGAAGAAGTCCATGGGTATAAGGGTAATTGCAGCTCAACTAAATATTCATCATGTAAGGGTTTGGAGGCGCTTGAAGGATCAGCTGCTTCAACCATATAACTTTGGTTATATGGTTGAACATGAATATGGTATAAACAATGGTTTAAAAGTTATTGGTTGAAGACTACTCTAAAAGGATTGGATTTTGTGATTGGATAATAATGGAAAACACCCGAAATGTTAATTATAATAAAAATATTTTATTTACCGACGAGGCTACCTACAGTAGAAATGGAATAATACACCATCATAACGAGTACATTTGGGAAGACCAAAATCCTCACGCCAAAAAAAGTGATTATCACCAAAGGACTTACAAAGTTAATGTTTGGGTAGGAATTGTGGATAACAATCTAATAGGCCCAGTATTTCTTCCCAACAATTTAAATGGTAATAATTATTTGCAGTTCTTGACAAACGGTTTACAAGAGTATTTGGGAGAAGTGAGTACTTCACCGCATTACAGTAATGAAGTCCGGGAGTACCTTTGCAGGCAGTATCTTGGTCGGTGGATTGGAACGGGTCGTGACGCACCTATTTCTTGACCACCCAGAAGTCCAGGTTTTAACCGCATGGACTTTTGCTTTTGGGGTTTATGAAAGAGAAGGTATATTCTGTAACAATAGAGGACGAACAACAATTAAGAGTTAAAATAATTGAAGCTGCAGATCAATTTCGTCAGAAAAATATGATGTTTCAGCGCATTCGGTTTTCCCATGGACGTATAAACACAGATGGACTCAGTTATTTACATAAAATCGTGTAGTCAAAATTATTTGAAGAGGTCACATTATCAGCACGTTCAACTGTTGTCACGTTTTGTTTTAAAATTTCTTATTCGCTGAAAATATTACTACGTATTTGATACTCTACAGGTGCTATCAAACCACAATAAAAATTTATTGGTTAGATTAATATATTGAATCGTAATCAAAATATCAAGTGTGCAAATAGTGTGTATTATCATTTAATAATAGCGTATACTAGATATCAATCAATTATTTTATATGTAGAAGCACTGAAAACTATTTATAAATGGCAAAGGTTGTTTACATTTCTCTGTCTTATGGATCTACCTCAAACGTCAAATGCTGTTCCATGTTTGTTTACTTTTTACAGTAGATGAGGAAAAGTTGTTTTTCGATATTTTGGCTGTATTTTGAGTGATATTTGTGAAAAGTGAAATAAAATAAACGAAATATTTACATCCTGATCTCTCATTTCATTTGTAAGTCCATACAATCTACATTATTTAAGATGAGGAAATGAGGAAGCGTGTTTGTTTACATTTTAATAGGCTCTACCATTGGGTTTATTCATGTTAATAAATGTATTGAATAAGATATGAGTTCTTGAAATTAGTAGACATTTTTAGATTGTAAGTAGACATCATCTGATTAAAAACGATCTGTTTAGTACCTTCTTAATTTAATATTTCTTGTGGATACAAATTAATTAGTGAAATGAATAAAACTCATTTATTTTTCTAAGTAGGTTTTCAAATAATATTGACGATCGAACTATTTGGGTAGCAAATTTAGGAGAAAACATAAAGATTTTTTATTGCAGCATTATTTTTTTAATTTTTCTATAAAGACGTGATTTGTTAATAGTTAAACTCTCGTTTTTTTTTAATTTTTTGAATGTGCTTGTATACATTATTACTACTTCCAATTTTTAAAATCTGAATAATTACCCGCGAGTAAAAATTCAAGCACGCTTATGCTCATTGCGGAAGCATCACATTCTATCGAAGCTTCAAAACATTGTGCGTTAAAGGTATCTTATTGCTGTGTCCATCTATGTTTATACGTCCATGGGTTTTCCTTATTAAAACGATACCGAATGTGCATTGAAGAAAATGGGGGGTCATTTTGAACATTTAGTGTAATATCCCATTTGTAGAGGTTATAGACATTTTTTGTACTTTTTGAATTTTTTAAAGGTTAATGAAAAGGGTCGTTACTCAATTAAAACTGTCTTTTGAAAATAATGTGTTAAACTAATGATGCCATAAAATTCATTTGATTTGAACGTACTCACAAGATTTGGGTGGATTTGGGTGGGCTACACACACCCCTGAAAATTTTTCTGTTGGTTTAGATTTGGTTGTTTCATTTTTATGAAAAATGCTTTTAGAACAAGAAAGTAACGTGTTTATTTTTATTCCAAAATGTCAGGTATTTTAGGAGTTATTGCAAAAAAATAATTTTTATTTTGTAACTTCATAGGCCTGTAACTTTTTTGTGTACATTTTTGTACTAAGGTAAGTTGGATTCAATCAATTTATTTTTGTCCCCGGAATGCCTGATTTAATTTATGACATACCTTTTTTAAAATAACCTGTATGTGGAATAGTTGCAAATAAAGTCAATATTGTTATATTTATCTCTATTAACTGACTAGGAGATGTAACTTAAAGAAAAATAATAACAAACCATATTTGGTAATTATGTACTTAATACTCTTTTATTAACAGACAATTTGTAACAATATTATTAATATGTTTGATACTCAAGATAATAATATATAATATCTTTTAACATACATGCTTTTAGGTAAATAGCTGAATGATCATTTCACACTTCCGATACAGCAATAAATCCATCAGAATGTTTAATACACCGTTTTAAATTTGTGTTTGTTCCAAATTAACTCGTTGCTTTTTATTTAGTCTTTATTGATGCTAGCAGCTCATAAACATAAGAAGCTTATTTGAAACATAATTATATACAAAGGAATTATGTTTGTTTTGTTAACGGTTCACTCGTTCACACGCTATATCATCATCAGTAACACATTAGAGAAGAACAAATCGACAACGTGTTTTGAGTTGTTTATTTTTGCAATGAATGTGGCGGTTTATGTGAGCATTAAATATTTTGGCGGACCAAAAACGTGAAAAATTAAACACATTTTATATCAACAGAGAAAAGCAATCAATCCTTAATCATGATATTAATATCAATTTATTACTACACCAAATATTTTAACAGTGTGTGTGAAGTATACACGTACAAAGCAGAAAATACTTAATAATATAATAGTTTATTTAAGTAAAATATGTTTGAAGTTTAATAAATTGACGAAAATAATATTTTCAAATTTTTCACCATCAATATAAAGTTTTGTGAAAATAGGCATATAGGTGCTATATTGTGAAAACCATGTACGTTCGAAAAGGTAAAGTTTTCAGTAGAAAATAAATCCGAGTTTGGTACTTTTTATAATTGATTAGTAAGTTTAAGACTATGTCCAAAATGTGATAGTTTAATAGCGTGGATAGAAAATATTTTGCATTTTTGCTCTTTTACAGCTAATTATGGTTTCAATTAATTTTATAGACAAACAAGATACCTACCTAATTGATATAACCGGTAAGTCCTCCACACCTTTCACTATAAAGCGAAGAGAGGATTTTCCCAGGTCCCTTTGAGAACTAACGCCTCAGTTTTCTGGGGCGCTAGCTGTAGATCGATGTATCTGATCCACCTACTAATAAATGCGACTCAGGGCTGTGTTAGCCGCATTAGCCATGTCCGTTTTCCCACTCGCCTTCGCAAGCAGTCGGATATCATCGGCTTAAGCTACAAGAGTGCATCCCCTTGGCATCTGTTGCCTCAACACCCCGTCGTACAAGACATTCCATAGGACCAGGCCTGGTACTGAACCCTGCGGAACACCCTGCGATAAACTGATGTTGGTATATTTTCTCTTATGGACCTGTCAGTAAAGTATTTGTCAATGACGTTGACAAGGTACTCAATAACGCCCAATTTTTTCTCAGCCTGGACATGATTTTTTCCCATGATTCCGTATTGAAGGCATTCTGATGAGAGCCACCCATCTTTTTGTATCGTGCGTGACTCTTCTGTGACCGCATCTATGGTGGACCTTTTGGCCCTAAAACCATATTGGCGGATGCTTTTATTGCAGCTCTTGCTTAAGGCGGCCTTTTATAAGCTGTTCATACAATTTAGCTATTGAACTAAGAGGCCAAATTGGCCAAAATCGCACCTTTTTCGGAATAAAGACAACCCTAGCTAGCTTCTTTTAATATTGTTGGAAACTGCTGTTGTTCAAGCAGTTTGAACGAAACTATCAATCAATCTACGAAACCGATAACCCTTTTACGCCTATCTTCCACCTGAGCCAAGAGTTTCGTATTAAACGGAGTTTCTCCTTCGTTTCGTAGAGTGTCTTTTTTCCACTTTAATTCGGTACAAATAATCTTAAAGCCTATCCCCCAGATATCGCTTTCAAGATCCTAAAACAGGTTACTTCACCTTTCTTTCTTTGATCTTCTTATTTCATTCCTGTATTAATTCTGCATTTGCTTTATTTCATTTATTCTCTCTTCCAAATCTCCTGCTTGTACTCTTATTAACCTCTAACACTCCCTTCTTACTCTGATGCAGTTAGTCCCCACATTTTGAAGCTGCTCGTTCCCCACCAGTATGATTGTTTTCTTTCATACATACCATTTAATCTTACACAAGCCAACTTCTGTGTACCACTCAGACCCTCAATTAACTCACATACATCCTCACATCCCGGACCAATCAAGCCATAAGCATCTACAAAAACCTCCTCATTTAAACATATCTTTAGATTGATATCACCATTTTTTACGTTTCTGTCTTTTGCAAGCTATTTAAAATTCACATACTTGTGTAAGCCGAGCGATTCTTCTTCCAAAACAGTCCAGCCTACGACCCTGTTTAAAAATGTCGTTAAAGCCAGTGTGATGTATAGAAAGGATTTACTATTACCTCTCACGAATGTAGGTGCCTCATCGTCATTTAACACGGTAAGCCCCATGGCGTGGATTCATTATGATACCATATTGCACCTCGTGAGTTCCTTGGACGATCCTTCGCAATCAGGTCACCAGCTATGTACTCATATGAGTCAATGTACTCTTCATATACTCGAAGCAAGATATTTGGTGAAATAAAGCAATTATATACTACCAGGTTTCCGACATATACCTTAACATAACGTACATATTTGCTATCTTTAATGATCTCCTGCCAAGAGACCAACTTTACGTTGGGTTCCTAAAATAGGATCATGTTATAACCTTCCCTTCGTGCAAGTTCCTCAATGAAATTTCGTAATTGATCTTATCTCTTTAATTTACTTTCCCCTACGCTGCCTGATTCCTGGTCCTAAGTGTTTTTACCCACTCTTTTCCAGAATCACTTTTCTATACTACGGGCATCGAAATACCGCTGTTATACACACACGCACACTCACAGCAATTTTTGTAGAACCCCAACTCCGAGTCACATGTGTGTTCCAAAGAAACAGTGGGACTCACAAGTCCGAAGATCAAACCACTCACACTCCATAATGAAGTGCTACCTATCTGACACTGAAGCTATAACCAACCACCTTACTTCACCGCACGACATAACGAATGAAAAAGCTTTGTACTGAAATTTACTTTCGATGTCCTGTGTATTGGGACAAACTCTGTTTACTTTATCCGGTTAGCCACCCGATTTAAAGGGTAGCTAAAGGAGCTTCTCTCCTTATGAATAACGGAAGTTAATTTTTACGTGACTTTGGACTTGTTTTTGTTCTCCTCATCGGCGGACGCCCGAAGGTTCTGACCATCGAACCCACGTTTCACGGTCGTGACTTGGCCCTTTTAACCTACTAGAAGGGCCTTTTGCCTAAACAGCTTTTTTGCCTGTGCTGCTGATCATCATTCACTTTACTTTTTATATTGTATTGCGAGGCATGACTGCTTTAACAGAATGTTATTAGTATTAAAAATAAAAATAACCAAATAAAAGAAATAAAATATAAGAATACGGTATTTTTTGGGTCTTCTGTTACTGCGTACATTCGACTGCCGCATAACTACCATTTAGTGTTCTTCTGTGTCTTCTCTACATCCAGCTAGCTGCTGCCTGGGCTGACTATGTACTGTTTTTGCTTTAGTAATAGTCTGTCATCTGTCTTAATAGTCTACTAGGATGGTTCCTGAGATGTTGAAAATCACCTGTGCTTTTTCTTCTATTGTTTTAAAATTCTCTTGTTTTCTGAGTCGCAAAATACATACTTTCATGGAATGTACTTAGGTATATATTCAGAGGCTCTCTGATCATATGGTTCTGGACTATTTGTATTTTGTTTCTGTTCAATTTCCAAGTGTGTCCCCATGCGGCCATATGTTAGTGTTGGTAAAATTATAGAGTTTGCTATCTTAATCTTTGTTTTAAATCTTAGTTTACCCTTTCGATCTAATAATGATGAGACTTCTAATTATTTTAGCCTTCTGAACGTTTGCTTCACGTATTTTCTGAAGGTCAGCTTCTTTTCCAACGTTACGCCTAGATATTTGACTTGATTAGGCCATTCGATTTGCGTATCAAATAGGGATAGAACCCCGTTTGGTCCGCCTTTTCTGTTTTGGTACATGACTACCTATGTTTTTTCACGTTTGACAGGTATCTTTCTCTATACATACCAGTGTTATTAAGTGCCTTTTTTAGGTATCTTGTTGCTAGATCTGGGTTGGTACTTCTAACAAAAAATTTGCTGTACCGTCTGCGTATAGACTTAGCAATGATCTGGGTTCGGTTGGGGTGTATAGATACGGTGACGATACCGCTTCCTGTGGCACACCAACCTCTGGTTGGTGTGCCACACTATGGTGTCCAACCTATGGTTTCAGATTTAAGCATGGTTAGCCCTATCAGAACCCTGAACCTCCTGTCGGCTAGATATGACAAGAGAAGACATGTCGTCGCTTCACTATAATCATATTGGTTTGCTTTATACAGCAGGCCTTCGTACCAGACTCTGCCAAACGCATTACCTAAAGTTCATATGAGTGACTTTTTTATCATTATTACGTGAGCTTTCTTTGATCTGCCAGGAAAATGTTTTAATCTTAGGATGTGGTTGATTAAATTTGTTACGAAAACTCTTGATTTTGCTAACAGATTTTTCAAAGCTCTTTTTATACTAAGGTCCGATCCTGGATTTTTCTTGGCGTTATTACGCTTGATCAGGGTATGTGTGGCTAATATCTATATTGTTTCTTTTTTTTATTGCCCTGTATCTTCTTTTTACTTTTTCTGTGAAGTAGAGATCTACATCGGGAAAATAATTTTTCCTACATTATCTTTTTAACGTATTTTTCATAACTTTCACTTTGTCTTCTTTTGAGTACACAATACCATTTTCTCCATGTAAGGGTGGCATCAGTTTTGTTATTTTTTCTTCGAACACATTCCTCTAGTTCCTCTTTTGTGTTTATTATTGTTATTGCACCGATAGTTTCGCTTATCTACTTTTCTTTTGTAGTTTGTCCAACTTGTCCATTTTTTCTTGTAGGTTTAAAAAACAGTTTGTTTCTACTGCAGGAATGACTGGAGTCTTCCTCCACCATGAAGGTATGTACGTTTTTTGGGTACTACAACTATGGTATTTTGTCTGTCTTCGAGCCATATAATAGTCTCCCGTTACGATTTGTAGTTCTGTCAAACTAATTGAGATATCTTGTGTTGAGGTCTCCATGCATAATGCTAAAACAATCTTCAGCATATCTTTTTACGTTTTAATCCTTAATATAGTGGCTTCCATAGTGACCAGACTATCTGGTGTAGGAATTACTTGGTGTTTTACATTTTTTCACCAGAATGGGAGTGCCTCGTGAGGTGGCCATGTAGTCATTTGTGTAGACATCTTGGCCCGAAAATTGTGTTTTTGTTTTTTTCGTTATTTTGGTTTCTTGTAAAGCTACGATGTCTAGTTCGAGTCTGTTGGCAAACTCCTCCAGAGAGTGGATTTTTTTTTTTAGCCTATTTGAATTTCATGATCCTACTTATGTAGATTGTCTAACCGGTTAGACATTTCTGCTTACGCCAATACTGCCTATTTTGCTTGGTATACTAGTTATATTCTTAAATATTAACTAGAATTTCTTGAACTGTACTATTGGACTAACTATAAGAATTGCTGTTTCAGAATTGACCACGGATTTTGGTTCCTTATCCTGTTGTGTCTTCCTGGTTGCTTGTGCGTAGCTGAGAGATTCTGGTACTGGTGCCCTTTGTATGCTTATGCTTTTTGTTTGTGTGGTATAATTTATTTGAGGTCCTTTGTATAACCCCTGTAATTTTCTGTACTTCACCACAGTTTTCACATTTTGGCTCAGTTTATTTTTGGCGTTCTTGGCTTAAGTGATTTTCTTCGCACTTAACACATGTTGAGCCGTTGTGAAAGGCTTTTGATCCAGAGAAGAATTTTGGACAGTTGTAGCACTGCATTTCTTCCTTGTTATTTTTCTTTTTTTCTTCTACATATTATTTCACGTAGCAGAGATCTATAATTTATTGGTCGTGTTTCTCGTTGATGGTGTCTAGAAAAAGTAGTTGTCGCTTTTTTGTCTTCTTTTTTTGATATTATGTTTTATACCTTGGTGGTACCAATGCCCTTTGCTTTTAGTTTTTCTTGAATACATTTTATATCTGTTGTTTTTGACATTCCTCTTATCACCACACGTTTGGTTTTTTCAAGATACATTGGATAGGAAATCTATTTTATTGTTTTCGTTATATTCCTGCAACACTTTAATCATGTTTATGTGACCGTCTCCGTCATCTGTTTGGACGACGATCGATTTGTGAGATTTGGCAAATCTGTTTGTAAAGCCTATTCCTTTCTCTGCTGCCCTTTGGAGAATATATTTCTCCTACATGTTTAGGATGATCGCTAGTGGTTTGGTTGCAGCATTCTTTAGTTGTTAATTTTTTGCTCTTTTTGTGGCATTTTGGTTTTTTGCCATTGGTTTTTGCTTAGTTTTCTTCAGTTTTTCTTTTACTGTCTTAATTTTCATTTCCACTATAATGTCGTGATTATTCTATTTTTCTTGTTGCATGTCTATGCATGCTTCTTCATTTCTCTTCTCTATTATAAATGTCTGCTTTTTAGCATCACTTATTTTTGTTATTTCTTCTATGGCTTTTTTGTTTGTTTTTTCTTTCGTTCGTACTGTCCACTGTTTGTTATGTTTTTTTTGTATATATTTCCTTGGCCAGTACTTGTTCTAAGTCTATTTTGTTCCTGCATTGTTGCCTGTTCTTCAACAGTTTTTTGCACAGGTTTTGGTTTTTGTGCAGGTTTTTCAGCTTGAATTAATTTATCTATCGGATTTTCTATCCATAATTTTTTTCACCGTTTGAAATAAATTAAAAAAGAGAAAAGTAAATAATGTTAATACCTTGCATTGTTTTAAAGGGTGCTCTTCGTTATTAGTCATATTTTTTAGGCATAGTAGGAAAGTAGTTTTAAGCATATCAATCCTTCTCTCTTACTTATTATCTTTTAATACATTTGTAATTTCTATTTGTTGTTTCTGTTTTCAGTTTATTGTTTCCTTTATTGTTGATGGTTTATGACATTGCATATTTTTATTGTCTGAGATCATAAAACGCAAAAATACACTAAAAAATTAAAAAGACCTGCAGTTGTCTGCAACAACGTTGCGGAAATATTTATCAAGGAAACGAAAGACAAGCAAACATTGAGTGTCCTAATTACAAGCACAAGGATCTGTATGTGTTAAAATAACAGAAGCAACGAAAATAAGTTAATGAAAGTTTGCACAGTAAAACGTAGAAGCTTTATAGCTTATTTCTAAAAATATAAAGTCACTTATAAGTAAATATTGCAATGGATCAGAGATGTATTAACACGTGTTTAATTAATAAAAATTTTTGCCTTTAGGTTTGTAACGCAAAATTTTAATTAAAATATTTAAAAAGTAATACATTTATTATACTAATAATTGCAAGTAACGAAGCCAATAGATAAAAATAAAGAAATTAACTGGCTCATAAATGTGGGAGGCTAGTCAACAATTTTCTGTTTCTCTAATCAATACTTTTTTTTAGAATTTATGTTTATTTACAACTCTACATCAAAAAAAAATATTAAGAAATAAATGTAATACAGGTTTTGCGCATAAAGGAGAAACATCCAATGATGTCACCTTATTCTATTTTGGTTTAGTTCTAAAGAAGGTCTTGGGGCCAGGTTCTATCTAGTCTTCTTGTGGCTGGACCATTGTTGTATAATTCCTGGAGGGTGCCGGTTTACAACATCCCTTCCATGGAGAGGCTTACACACACTCAAAAATGTTTTGCATATTATCTGTAACGCCACTGAACGTTTCCAATTTGAAATTTTTTGCACTAATTTTTTTTGTCTTTTAAAATAATGTATTTTACTGCTTGTTTTTTGTTTCTTAATGGTCGCAGAGATTCTTAGAATTCATATTGTGTTCATCAGTTTTCGAACACCGATATTTGTAAAAATTGGTTTGCGTTTTATTCACTTTGTAGTAAACAATATGAATAGGCAAGTGATATCTGAGTTCAACAGAGCTAGAATCGTTACTTTGATTGAGGAAGGCCACACACAAGTCGACGTTGATGTCCAGGTTGGAGTTAATCAGAGTGATGTGTCTCGGATTGTGAAAAAATATCGAGAGACGAATTCTGTTAGCGGTCGTCCAAAAAGCGGAAGACCCAGAATTACTACCAATGTCCAAGAACGCTTTTTAACGTCTACTGCCCGGAGAAACCCCTCTATGACTGCCCCAGCTATTAGAAGAGAGCTCCAGCAAGCTCATAATAATGTAATTTGCGATCAGACTATTAGAAACAGGTTACATTCGGCGAATTTATTTACAAGAAGACCATTGTTTGTACCAAAGCTTACGTTAGAGCAGAAAAGGACTCGACTGGAATGGGCCAATGAACATTTACAATGGCATGACAACAGATGGGGAAAGGTCTTATTTTCTAATGAAACCAAAACTAGCCTTTTGTCGGATAATCGCCGAATTAGGATTTGGAGGAACCCAAATTGACAGGATAGACTTAATCAAGCTGTCCAAAGAGTCCCATATCAAGGTGGCTCCATAATGTTTTGGGGCGGCATCATGCTAAATAATAAAACTCCTTTAATTCCTATTGTTAATAACATGAATGGACAAATTTATAGTAGTACCATTCTTAGGCCTGTTGAACGCTTGTGGCGAGGAGCTGTTGGTCCGGAATGTATTTCTATGGACGACAATGCGCCTCCCCATCGTACAAGACATATAGCAGATTTTTTAGAGACAGAAGATATCGTCAGATTGCTATAGCCACCTTGCTCACCTGACCTCAATCCCATTGAGCACGTATGCGATATGCTCAAAAGAAAAATTCAGTCCCGGCAGCCACCCTCCAAGTACACTACAAGACCTTAGAATAGCAGCGATTGAAGAATGGGGCACCATGGACCAGAACTACGTTAATACACTTATTAGAAGCATGGGACATCGCATTCAGTCTTGCATTGATGCAAGACGTGGAAATACCTCATATTAAGTATTAGTTCTTATATCTGTACAAATTTAAAAATACATATTATAAATAATAATAATAAATTGTTAATTCTTTAAATTTTGTTTGTTGTTTCTTTTTCAAAACAAACAATTTAATATATAATAAAGTATTTTGTTACAAAAAAAATAGATTTCACCAGATTTGGTGGATAATTTTGAAAATATTACATTATGCAAAACTATTTTGAGTGTGTGTATATGCAACAGTGTCTCTTTCAGCGGCTTTGTTCTTGCTGTAAGCCCAATTAGTCCGCTAGCCTTCGACAGCTCAGTAGAGAAACTAAAATGGACTTTCAAAGTTGCTTTTATCTGGCCTGGTGAATTGATATAGTGTAATAAAACAATTACTTGTTTAGAAAGAAACTGTAATTGAAAAAAGAAAGAAAGGGCAAGAAATAGAGCTTATAAAATTTGAGTGTGTAACTTATCGTAGGAACTTAATTTGAATATTACAATTTGCGAACGAAAGCGAAAACACCATAACACTTATTTACATATTACGGCTTCCCGGCCAACTGCGTAAACTGCAACGTGGAGAATCCTCTCCGAACTTTGAAATGTAGATGTTAGCCCTACGAAAGTCGCTAAATCACTGTAGGTGTCGACTGATCGCCTCCCTCGCCCCGCCGGGATATTTTTTTGTTTATGCATTTTGAAAAGCCGGTCTGTCGTCAAGAAGGCGCTGTGGGCGGGGATTAACATTCTCAGAAACAAGGTCTAGGTAGACTGGATTTACTTAGGTAACCGACGCGAAAATAGAATTATTTGATACAAAATAGAATTATTGGTTTGGAGATATATTTCTCCAACAATTCCCTTACTAACTCATTCTCGTAGTGAATGGTACGTTCATTTTGTGACTCCGTGCCTCGATGGATTTTTTCTCTGATGAAGGGAATCTTTAAGTCATAGTAGAGCGTTTGATTATTTACGCACTATGACGCATCCACTATCGATTTTAGTACTTTAGACTGGATAATATTTAGCAATGTTGGCTTTGCTCAGCCCCATACGTGTAGTCCATAGAACCAGATAGGTTTGAGCATGGCTTTGTATAGAAGAATTTTGGTTTGGATGTTAATATTTAATTTACGTCCAAGAAGCTAATACATTTGCCGGAATTTTAAGTCGAGCTGCTTTCTTTTGGTCTGGATATCTTTTTTCCAAGTGAGATGTGCCAAGATGGAGGCTAAGGTATTTAGCGTCTGTTACTGTTGGTATTCTTACATTTTCCATCCTTACAGGTGGGCATATGTTGTGACGGTTGGTAAATGTTATTTGAGTAGATTTTATTTTATTTACTTCTGTTCTCCATTTCGTACACCAATAACTGAGTATGTTCAGATGATATTGTAGGTTTTGTGAGGTTTATATTGGATCTTCATTTAAAGCTAGTATTGCTACTTTTACAGCAAAGGAAGCAATTGTAGTATTATTAGTCTCTGTTATATCGGCTATGTAGAGTTAGAAAAGCAGCGGCCCTAGAACACTACCCTGTGGGACTTCGGAGTTGATAGAGCAGAGGTTGGATTTTTTGTCTTCGAATTTTAGAGACGAATATCTATTTAATATGCGGGATTTAAGAAGAAGGAAGTAGTTACTGGATAGTGCTATTTTTACTTTGTAAAGCAGACCTCTGTGCCAAACTTTGTCAAACGCTTGTGAGATGTCTAGAAATACAGCATTGCAGTATTTCTTTTTTTTTTTCAAGACTTTTTTTATATTTCATAGATTATTCGATGAACTTGTTTTATAGTGTAGTGATTGTCCCGAAAACCAATCTGATGTTTTGAAAGTAATTTTGTGTAATCAATCTACAGAACAAATTTTAATATGTTAGCTATTACTGCTGCGGCTAAAGTAGATCTGTTATATTAATGCTAAATAAAATTTTTGAAGCGAAGCTTACATATTGGGTTTGTATTACTTTTTTTTCTCTACAGTAAAATGCTGAGGTAAGCGTCACGAAACTAGCACCACAAAACGGCGTCGTCACAGGTAGCGTCATAGAATAGCGGTTCTTGACATCATTTTACTACTCTCGATCAATTCTTCCCTAGGTATCCTATATTCACTCGAAGCTGGTTTAAATCAAAACTGCATGAAAACTAACTAACAAAATATAGAAATTCAATGAGAACTTTAAATAAAAGGAAGATATCGATCCCAGTTTTTTCTTTCCCGAGTATTTTCGCCCTTAGAGTACCTTTAGGGGCATTTTAGGCTATTCAACATTTTTATTAATGTCATAAACATTAAATAAACATTTATACAACACTAGACAAAGGACAAACAGTTTAATTTTTTTTAATTGAAGAAGCTACATAGTGGGTGAGAGCATAAAAGAGAATAAAAAACTCCTGGTCTTGAATAGAAAACTGTGCTCAATATTTGCCTCTTATTTAATTAAAGTTCATTTATTCGAGCATTTAACCATATATCACTTTATTAAATGAATAGTAAATAATTAAAAATATCTATCACTAGAAGATTCGATTCCTAGCTATTCTTAAAATTTAATACAAATCATAAATGTCGTCAGATTAATAATTTCATATAAATACAATTATTATGTTTAAACATATTTTTTAGTTTATACAATAATTAAATTTACTTACAAATATTATTCATTTATATTTAATTATTAATATTTATTGTAAATTTGACAGGTCTGTTAGAAGTAAACAACGTATGCTTTATGCTTTGTTAACACGTTTATAGGTGACGTTAGGAGGAAACAAAATAATTGATTGAATTTGGGAATTAAGTGCTTTGTCCAGTCTAAGCCAGAAAGGATGAGAGTTGTTATTTGAGCTGGAGGAAGAAATATTTGATTTTAATATTGATATTTTACAATAGTTTTGGATTTCCATTTGAAACACAAATTTTTTTTTTTCGTGTGTTTTAGCTTGGACAATTGTCATTCAGCCAGTCTTAATCAAGATAAGTTTATTAATGTAGTGTGTGTGTGTTTGTGTGTGTGTAGAGTAATTGTCTTGATACTTAGCAAAGTCGACGTCATTGTCTTTGCTAAGAGAGGCTAATTGTATCCGAACGTCTGCGGTCCCTCCGGTGTGTACCGATCACACAAGGATAGAAATTATTTTCATTTATTAATTTTTTTTTTTTTAACGAAAATTTCCACCCAGGTGGGATTCGAACTCACGACCTTTAGGTTTAAAGGCAGGCGCTCTTACCACTGAGCCACAGAGGGGGTTAAAACATATCTTAGTATGGAATAAAAAAATATATAAATTTATATTATTTGTTAAATCAGTACATACTTTGAAACATGTTTTTTATTTTAAGATTTATTATTGAAGACAAAATAAAAAATATATTAAAATTTTGATTTTTGGTATTTATGATATTTACAAAAAATCGTAATTTTTAAAAATTTCTATAATTTAAATTTATTTATTTTCTTACAAAGTATATGTACATGAAAATAAAACTTTACTCTACATAAAAACTTAAAATAAAGGGAACAAGGGCTTTGGTATTTTATATTTTCGCTGCGTTATGCGCTACAAAAAAAACAAGATATACAGTAATGTTTCTTACAATTAGAGCACTTCAGTGAACTTTGTTGAATTTTTCTTGAGTCCTACTTACAACTCGATTGTATAGAACATCTTCTAGTATATGTGAGGTTTCCTCGGACTCTTCATTATTTGGCGTAAAATCTTCACCTTCTCGCAATAGTCCCTTTACAACTGCCTCTCTAAATTTAGTAATTAACATATTGATATTGGGTATTTCTTGATGAGCAATATAAGCATTTATAAGACACGTTTTCGTTAAAAGTTCCAACGCCAGCATTCTGTACTTCGCCTTAAGGAAGTATTATAGGCTTTCACTTGAACGGATAGATCAATAAATGCCTTACATTTATTATAATATATAACTATTTTTGGCTACAAAATGTCTTATCCCCTTTTCTTCACTGGAACTATCTCAGCCGTGTGCTTAGTAATTAGACACAGAACATCGCGTTTATCGCGCCAATTTTGTACCACAATTCCTTCCTTACATTCAGCAGCAACCGTTTCATCCTTTTTAAGTTTTTTTTAATAACATATTTTGCGTTGAATTTTCAGTTTACATGTAATGTTCTTACAAGATGGGTATTTCGCTTTAATACTTTAGTTGCAAACAGGCAAGAGATTTTCCATTGGATCAATGACAATTTTGGATGAAACTAACATTTGCTTATTTTTGGAATTACCACAATATATACTAAAGGTATACGTATAACCCTTTTCAAGGCACAACATAAACAACTGAATACCAAACTTATGGCATTTGTTTTTAATATACTGTAAAAACTTTAGCCATCCTCTAAATGGAACTAACGTTTTATCGATACATACAGTATGGCGGAAATGAAAGGAATAAATTCGTTATTTTGTAAACCGGAGACTTTAAGGAAAAACCCTGAAACCCTTCGATATTTATTTTTAAGTAAACTATTCGTCAGAATACATTTTTATTTTTGACGTCATCTATGTGAGCGTGATGACGTCATTGCTAAATTTTTTTAATAGAAAGGGGGGTATTGTAATACATCATTTTGAAAGTTCTGCTAAATACCTATTCTGCTATATCAATATGTCTAAGTAATTAAAGTTTGTAATTGATTAAAAAAATAATTAAATTTTTATTATTACAATAATTATTTATTAAGTATTATTTAATAAATACAACGGAACCTAAATTAAGCGCTCAAATTGTTTACTTTCAGCTAAAATACAATGAGAAAGGGGTGCCGCGAACATTCTCTAAAACTTCCGGAGTTATTTGAACAACCTCATTACGTATTCTTTCTTTCAGTTCATTAATATTTTGGGGTCTGATATAAGGTTTGATACACCTTACTTTTTAAATATCCCCATAAAAAGAAATTAAGAGTAGTCAAATTAGGTGACCTAGGCGGCCATTCTATTGTTCCTCTTCGACCTATTCACCGATTTGGAACGACGTTATTTAAGTAGTTGCGTACCAAGACAGCATAGTGTAAAGGCGCACCATCTTGATGTAGCCATAAATCGTTTCTGTTTGTAAACAACCGGTTCAATTCTGGAAGCAAGAAATTTTGAAGAAATTCTAAATATCAAGAACCTGTTAAGTTTTCTTCAAAAAAGTATGGTCCAATACACCTATTATTTATTATTTCCACCCAAACATTAATTTTATCTGGGTATTGAGTACGGTACTCTTGCATACAGTGTGGATTTTCCGTAGCCCAGTACCGATAAGTTTGGCGATTGACATGACCGTTTAGTAGAAATATAGCTTCATCAGAGAAAATAATCTTATTTAAAAATATCGGATCTCTGTTATTTCGTTCCATTATAATGTCGTCTTTCAAAATCATCTTCCATAAGTTCTTGTACTAAACTTACTTTGTAGGGATGCCACTTTTCCTTCTTTAGCTGTTTAAAAACTGTTGAATGGTCCATGTCATTATCTAATGCTACTTGCCGTGAACTGTTATGAGGATTATCTTGAAAAGCTAACAGAACGTCTACTTGTTGGTTTTCAGATATTGGTTTTCTACTACCTTTAGTTGTCTTTAACATAACCCGCTTCTCCAAATTTTTCTCTCAATTTTGCTTACAGTGGATTGTGAAATTGATTCTCGACGGGGGTATTTATTATTAAATAACGCACATACTTTTTTCTGCGTACTTGTTTTATCTCCATAACCAATCATTATGAGAATTTCTTTTCTTTGCGTTTCAGTTAGCCTCATGTTCAAAGATACAAAGACTTTTTGAATACGTTTACTACAATAATACTATTAATCACTTGACAGAAAGATAATTAAGTTTGAATGTCCAACTATCAATGTTCATCTTGATAAGATAACTAGTTTTTTTAAAAAGGTAAAAAGTAGATAAAAAAGACATTTCATTACCAGTGATGGCCTTTATAAAATTTATTTTTGGGTGTCAATAATACATCATATCAATACTTAATAAATATTTATTGTAATAATAAATATTTAATAATTATTTTAAACAATTTTTTTGAACCTATTCTCTATCCTTTCATTGTTTGATAGTCTCCCCCAGTTCTCTCCATCTCTCCCTATCCTGAGCTGTTCTCTGCCATGTGTGACCTCCTTGTTTCCTGATGTCATCTTTCCCCCTCATCTGTGGTCTGCCTCTTGATCTCTTTGTATTGTATGGACGCCACTTTTCGATAGCATTGTTCCATCGTCCGTCTTGGAGACGTTCATTGTGTCGAGCCCATTTTCATTTCAGTTTTGCTGCTTGTTCTATCGCGTCTACTGTCTTTGTTCTGGTTCTGATCCACTGGTTACGTTTTCTATCTTTAAGTGATATACCCAACATTTGTCTCTCCATCGCTCTTTGTGCCTTCCTTATCCTATCCAAATTGGCATTTGTAAATGTCCATGTCTGTGCTCCGTATGTAAGCACTGGTATTATACAGGAGTTATATTCCTTGCTTCGTATGTAAAGAGGGATTGTTTGATTTTTTAGAACGTCAGAAAGTTTTCCGAACGCTGCCCATCCCATTCTTACTCGTACTCAATATTTTAAACAATTACAAACATCAAATATTCAGACATGTTGATATGGCTGAATAGGTATTTAACAGACCTTTCAAATGATGCATTACACTAACCCATTTCTATTAAAAAATTTTAGCAATGACGTCATCACGCTCACATAGATGACGTCAAAAATAAAAATGTATTCTTATGAATAGCTTATTTAAAAATAAAAATCGACTGGTTTCAGGATTTTTCCTTAAAGTCTCGGGTTTACGAAATAACGAATTTATTCCTTTCATTTCCACCATACTGTACATATATTTTCTGAAGGTAGAATCGAGCTCTGAACTATAATTCCCAATTTTTCTAATGGGGGCGTCAGTTTTTGCAGCTTGTCGTCTGACAAAATTGCAATATTGCTGAAATGGAGTATCTTGAGTAAAAGTTAAAATCTTTTGTGAGGCATAACTTTGCAGATATAATTAATATATATTTTGTCTCGAGACCAATAGCTCCTCACTTCAGGAAATGGACATAAACCCATCCAAAAAATAATTCCGAATAGTTTTTATATTTTTTCTGAGTTTGTGTTTCCAGAATTTCGCGCGAGAATTAGGATAATCGTTTTTCTCAATACACCGGTCAGCATAGCGATTAGTTTTAGTCACCTAATAGTAGAAAAATAATTAAAAATAAAAAAAACATTTTTGCCTATTACCATTAAGTTTATGTTTTCCTCATTTATAAAAAAATTGTATCGTATTAAGTTTTATTATACATAGTTTCATACAATTCCGCTCGAAATCCAGTACCATTTTCGTTTGCCACAAAATCAAATTTCTGCAGGTAATTGCCACCGAATGGCTCCCAGACTTATGTAGCATTAGTAACTTGTTGGTCCTTTTCTTCGTCACTTGATGAGAAAACCTGCATTTGTCGAATAACAGCTTTAATGGTATCTCCTCTATTGTGTTGTGTTTTATTGACTGGTTGAATAAATTCACTAGATGTCGATGCACTTAAGTTCATTTCGTGTAAATTGGCAGCGCGTTTTAAGCCACAAATTTTTGTTAAAGCTTTCTTCTTCTTGTATGGCTGATATTCTGATGAATCAGAGTCAGACTCGTTCTTGATTCGGGTTCAAATTCATCTGATGTTCCCTCGGGTTTAAAATTGTTCACATCTCCTTCTCCGGAAAAACATTCTTGCAATAACCTTTTCTAAACGTTGCTGTTCTTTCTCAAAAATAGACATCTTTATTCACCAAAAGTTCAACAACAACTGAACCGTTCCGATATTGTAAGGAATGTGCGCACCGTGACACTTAAACTTTGGCGAATATATTACATCAGCATGGTGTGGTGACACATTGGTCTCATATGACCCGAAAGCAAAAATTGAAACTCAGAGGCCGCTTGAGACCAACGTGTCACCATTTCTTTTTTTTTTTTTTTTTTTTTTTTTTTAATTTCAGGTTTTTTAGTTTTTAATAGCACAAAAAGTTATTTATGGTTATTTTCATTAAAAATTGAGAAAACAAAATTTGGCCCACGGACAGATATTTTTTTGTCCATAGTGACACTCAATATGTTAAATTAAAAATACGATGGCGTGTAAATTTAGCATTCCGTAAATAATATTCTATCGACGAAAGGGTAGCCAAAATGTTTACTGTTTCGGTCACAATTTGCAAGTGATGATTCCTTGATGTACATACACATTCGGTTGTTGGATATTCTTAAACAGAATAGGGTGAGGGCAGTTGAATAGATGTAAGGTTTATTAACTAATTACTATTTAACTGTGAATAAGCCACAATTAAAGATAAAAATACGTTTATTGACGTTTCAATTTCCACTTTGGGAATCGTTCTCAAAATACAAACAGTAAATTAAACAAATTTTGTTTTTTGTTACATAGTGAAAAATTCTCCTAATAATCAATTTTATCTGACTCATTTATATTGACAATTCAGACATATATTATGCATTTTAAAGTAGACGACTTAAAAATGATATTGCCAATATTGTTGAGTTGCGCTCCTGGGACGACTTTACTTATAAGATAGTTCATTCGATTACATGAAATCAACTTTAACTTGAGAATATCCGTCAGAAAAAATCATAGCATATAATTCGTCAAATTCTCTATTTTTAATATATTTGATATATTTTACATATTTGATAGATCTCAAATATGTAAACACGCATGGGATAATGAACATAGGGTTCAATGAAATAATTCAAATATAGTCCTAAAAGAGACGGATGGTAAAAAAAGAAAAATCAAAGAAGCGGCTTTAATTATGCTAAATGAGGCTAATTGTGTCGCAAATTCCTCGGCAGAATGTAGTAGGATCTGGTTACCAATATTGAAAGAGGAATTATTAGTAAGTCAATAACGTATAGAGGATACATCATTTATGTTTTTTGAATAACGAAACATATAAAATCAGAATTTTGGTGTTTATTGAAGGTAAACTAAATGCACGAACAAATACTTACCATGTCGGGATAGTATTATGAGGTTCTTTTTTTCCTGGTTTTTCCCTCATAATTTACTATGGAATCACTAACAGGAGAATTTTACTGTCATCATGTCATATGTTTGTCTGTTTAAAGACGAATTATATGCTATGATTTTTTCTGACAGATATTCTCAAGTTAAAGTTGATTTTATGTAATCGAATGAACTATCTTATAAGTAAAGTCGTCTCAAGAGCGCAACTCAACAATATTGGCAATATCATTTTAAAGTCGTCTATTTTAAAATGTATAACGTATGTCTGAATTGTCAATATAAATGAGTCAGATAAAATTAAATTATTAGAAGAATTTTTCACTATGTAACAAAAAAAAAATTGTTTAATTTACTGTTTGTATTTTGAGAACGATTCCCGAAGTGGAAATTGAAACGTCAATAAATGTATTTTTATCTTTAATTATGGCTTATTCCCAGTTAAATAGTAATTTATTTAAAATGCCACAAGAAAATAGCTTCAGAACAATATTAGGTTTATTAACGTTATCGTTGTTGGTTGAAGTCATCATTTATAATATTGTTGATTCGGAAAATGTTCCATTTAAAATTTTTTAAAGCCGGACCTGCTTTTTCTACAGGTTCGACTAATTAGGTAGTTTTTCTAATCTATTAAAGGTTAAATTCACCTTGATTACGATTATTTGATTTACCAAATTATAGAATAAAATTATATAAAAGAGTTTTCTTTCTTCTTACTTTTTCGTGATGTAATTTATTACCTTTCACAACACTTTTATTAACTTTGATTCAATAAATTTGGTCTTTATTTACAAAATATTGAAACTTTTATTGGAGCTGAATACCACATGTTTTTATCACACTGTTGCCAGGATTGGCCTACTAAGATACCCTTTGTTTTGTTAAAATAATGTATCTTTAAATCAGCTACATCAAAGCATACATCAAAGTAAAATTTCTGATACCCAAGAGCACCCAGTTGTAAATTTTTAAACATGAAAGTTATAGCGAAATATTAAATTTTAACTTTCTATTTTAACACCCTGTCTCTTTCTTAATATCAATATTTTATTGAAGCAGGTTGACTTAAATCGTAGTATTTAAAAGTGTAGAATCATCTGTTTCTTTTTGTATAATTACTTAAGGCCCACCCTATATATTGAAAATAGAAAAATAGTTTCTAATATATTGCATATTATAAATGAATCAGAAATAATATAAATTTAAAATTGTTTACCTATTTTTTAATCTAATGTATTTATTAGCAGATACCTTACTTTTGTCAACAGTTAGAATATTTATAGCAGCTAACGCTTAAATAGTGTTTTCTGATTTAATCTGATAACCACAGGCTTACTTAGCCGTATCTCTGCGTAGCAATTTGGGTCTAAGAAGTTCCCCTAAAAGGTAATTTGGTCGATTATACCAAAACGTAAACTTCCGAAAGGAGCTAGATCCAATTACAAAAGTTTCTACTCCGGCCCTGACGCAGATGTCTTTAACAAAGCTAACTCTGGCCTTTTCCTGCACTACATGCCAAGAATTCCGGATGACCCTTTCCAGTGCCGGCAATGGAATTCGGTAGGATTTCTTTGAAAGTTAGTAAATATTTTTAAAATCGAGGTCGTTTGATAGCAAGTAGTAGAGGTATGTATTTCAATATTTTTCCATAAATATTTAAACGGAATATATTCAAATTCTTCTACAATATTTTTATTTACATTTATTATACACATATAGAATGTAATATATATATATATATATATATATATATATATATACATATATATATATATATATATATATATATATATATTTATATATATATATATATATATCTGTATATATATATATATATATATATATATATATATATATCTATATATATGTATATATATATATATATATATATATATATATATATATATATATATATATATATATATAAGAAAAAAGAAGTACTTTTGATAATATTAAAATTTTATGTAATGAAAGTAATAAATTTAAAAGAACTTTTTTGGAAATGGTTTGTATTAGCAAAAGTGATAATAATTTAAACAAAAGGTCAGAAATTCAAAAGTTAAGCAAAATTTATAATTATATAATTTCTATTTAATTTATGCAGTCAGTAAAATATCACATTTTGAATTTTCCATGTATTTGTTACATTTTTTCGGGCATCTATCAATGATGAATAAATCTTCTTCTTTTTTGTTACTTAACAAAGAAGAATTTTTTAAACAAAATGTTATTTTTGACAATATGTCAAAAATAAAAATTTTTAAGTTAGTATTTATGTCATTTTAGGCTGGTTGTAGCTATTCTATTTTTGTTTATAAATTCAATTTTTTCTTAAGAAACTTCATCTAAATTTTTCAGAGAAACATTTATTAGAATAAGGCATTTTTTTATTAATATTTTTTGTATTTATTATGTAAGCAGTAGTTTTATATAAAAAAAACTAATTTTATTTGGTAAGTTAACAAAAAATTTTTTATTTCTAGTTCAACTTTGTAAGACATTTTGTATTTTTTAGAAGCTCTTGATAAAAATTGTAATCACAATTGAAAGCTCGAGTAAAAAATAGTCAACAAATAGCCCCTTTTATTGACTCCAACCCATCAAAAACAGTGTTATATATATATATATATATATATATATATATATATATATATATATATATATATATATATATATATATATATATATATATATATATATATATATATATATATATATATATATATATATATTTGTACTCTCAGCAATTGGTCTGTATGAAATAAAACTCTATTTGTTATTTCTCAATATTTCGTCACGATTTTGTGACTTCTTCAGGAGAAAACTGTAAATTTATTATAATTATTATATGTAAACAAAATGAATATTTTAATACTTACAACTTAAGATTAAAAATTTAAATTTTGAGAACATATCCAATTTAAATAATTTGATAAATATATATATATACAGGGTGAGTGGGGAGGAACGCACCAAACTTTAAGACTGTATAATATACGTAAAAATAAGTAAAAATAACTCATATGTTGTTATTCGATTTTCATTTGTTTTCGAGTTATAGCGATAATAACACAAAGTTGTAATTTTACTGCTACTTATCACATTGCTGTAACAGGTATCTGTAATTCGTTTAATAATTAGTTAACTGTCATAATAGTGTAGTGTCAACGTGATTTTAATGTCTATTTGACAGTTTGTATAAAAAAAGTTGTTGCAAAATGCCACATACTTATTCAAATAGTGATTATGCAAATAGGGTGTTTGTTTATGGCTTTTGTAATGGAAACGGTAGAGCTGCTGTTGAAGAATATCGTCAACGGTTTCCAAATCGGAGAACTCTAGATAAAAATGTATTTATTAGAGTTTTCAACAAACTATGCGAGACCGGAACGCTTCCTAGTTATAAAATAATATCGGAACGTGCTCCCCGACAAAGTTTACAAGAAATACAAAATATTCTGGATTCAGTAGAAGATGATCCAGGGATCAGTTCACGAAGAATCGGTCCTCTTTTAGTCATTCCTCAAACGAGAGTAATTAACACACTTCACGAGCAAGGTTTATATCCATACCACCTACAACGTGTACAGCACCTACAACCAGAAGATTATGCCAGCCGTATGCAATTTTGTCGATGGATAAATAATAATCGTCGTGTTATATCCCGCATACTTTTTACCGATGAAGCAACATTCACCAGAGACGGTATTAATAATAGCCGCAACTCACATGTATGGTCAGATGAAAATCCACATGTAACAATTGAAGCTAGTTTTCAGCACAAATTTTCGGTAAACGTGTGGTGTGGTGTGATCGACGGTTATTTAATTGACCCTTTCAAATTTTAGAACCGCCTTACAGGAGAGGAGTACTTGAATTGTTTACAGAATGAACTGCCAGGACTTCCACAGAACATTCCACTAAATATCAGAATGCAAATGTATTATCAGCACGATGGAGCTCCTGCACATTTTGCTCGTCAGGTCAGGCAACATTTAAATACAAAATTTCCAAGGCGTTGGATTGGTCGCAATGGTCCTATTAGTTGGCCTCCGAGGTCTGCAGACCTAACACCATTAGACTATTTTTATGGGGCTGGTTTAAAAATAAAGTTTACAAGGTAAAAGTCGACACTCGCGATGCACTAATTCGACGCATTAAAAATGTTGCAGCCACAATTAGAGCAAACCATGACGCAATCAGAAGAGCAACGTTGAATGTTCATAGACGAAGCAGAAAATGCTTACAGGTCAATGGTGGTATTTTTGAAAATTTATATATATATATATTTATATATATATATATATATATATATATATATATATATATATATATATATATATATATATATATATATATATATATATATATATATATATTATCGGTCAATAATTGGCAAATAAAAGTTGTCAACTACTTTATTGATTTATTTGAATACGTTTCGCTTTTATTTTTAAAGTCATCATCAGTTCAAAAAACAATTTGTAGACTTTTTAAGGATGTTATAAAAACTCTACGATAACTTAACATTAAAGATTAAAAACTAAGCGAGAGAAACGAAACAAAAAAATACAAGAAAAACAGTAAGAATACTATTGTTCATTTAATTTTAACCGATGACTTCATTTGAATGCAGGTTTAAGCACTTTCGAGGATCAAACCACACTGTGTGGTTGGAAGTTGGTAACAAAGTTGTAGCATAATGTCATTCGAACTCTAAGGTATATGCTAAGATCGTGACTGCAAAGTACGTTTCTCATTTTTACAAAGGCAGCTCGAGCTTGTTCTATTCGGCTTTTAATTTCTTCGGTTGGATCCCAGCTCTCATTGATATTACTGCCGAGATAGACGAGTTTATCTACTCTGTCTAGTGTGATATCTCCGACTTTTATACCGTCAAATTGTATATAATTGTGTTCGCTAAAGTCAAACATTCTGTTAAAGAGATTACACAGAGCTTTAATTCTATTTGCTCCCAAAAACTTTAGTATTTCAGCACTTATTTTATCAGGGCCAAGTGCTTTTCCATTTTTTGCCGTTTGTAGTGAACGTATAACTTCACTTTCTGTTATAGATGGAACATATAGCAATCGGTGTATAGTGTTCTACTCTCTTATCTTCAAATAATTCAGAAATGTAGTTTTCCCATTCTTTTAACTGTTGATTGATGTCTAATATTCTGTGCCCGTTTCTGTCTTCTAAACTTTGGGATACTGGGAAATTGTGTTTTCGCGTGTCTTATCTTCTGCCTGATATTGCATGGATCCTCTTGTATTCGTTTTTATCTTTATTTCGGACTTCCCTTCTTTGATCCATAAGTCTCAGTATTTCTTCTGTCATCCACCCTTGTTTTTTTCTTGCTTTTAGCGCACTCAATTTTGTTTCTTGAACAGTCTTTAAGATGTCTTTAATTCTGGTCCAGTTTTCCTCAGTACTTTCCTCTTTGCCTTATGTTACCTTTGTTTTTTGTTCTAACATACTAGTTATTTCTTGTTTTATAGTATCTTTTAACATATTTTCTCAATCAATAGTAACTGTTTGCTTATTGTTCCTTGCAACTCTTTTTAATATTAATCTTATTTTTCCTACTAAAATATTGTGATCTGTTGGTACATCTGCGCGTGGATATGTTTTTACTGCTAATACTGAATTTCTGTATCTTTTATTTATACATATGAAGTCTATTTGGCTACGAACAACTCGTTCAGGTATATCTGTTAGTCATTTCCAGGTGTAAAGAAGACGTTTTGGAAGTTTGAAAATTGTGTTTGTTATTACCAATTGCTTCTCTACGCAAACATATCTCCTCTTTTATTTCGTATTGCCAGACCATATTTTCCTATGATTTCTTCCTGTTCATCTTCACCAATCATGCATTAAAATCTTTGCATTCCATCCTTTGCTATTGCTTATGTCTTTGGTTCTAAAGTAATCTTTTACTATTTTTCCTGATATAAATTTTAATAATATATTCATTTCCGCAATAGCATACTGTCTGTTTGGTAAGTGTCCTTCTAAACTACATGTTTAGTAGAAGTCCAATAAAAGTCTCCTATATTTCGACTTTGCTGCCATTTATCATACATGTGTTATTCCAAACTACATATTATAAAGATCCATCCTTTAAAGACTTAAAAATCGTTAGTGTTATATTATTTATTTATTTACTTAATATCTGATTTATTCTGAAATTATTTACTAATTAGGTTTTAATATTCCCTATGCTTTTAATGGAGAAAACCATAATTTAAATTGAGAATACGATATAGTTTTTATGGGTAATAATTAATGCTTCATTGATATTCATTTTTTGTAACGTTTTTAAGGTTTTACAAACAAATAAAACTAAACTATTGGACAATCTAAAAAAGATAGTATAAGAGTAGGTCTTAAAATTCTTCTTCTTTTTCTTTTTATGTAGATATGACTGTTGTGCCTCCTTTAAGTTGTGATTCCACCGTTTTCGTGGTCTTCCTACTAATCACCTTCCTATTGGGGGACCGCCTCTTAACATCTTTATTGCCCTATTTGTGATCATTCTGCTAATATTATCGTTCCATTTTACTCTTTCACTCCTCGCCTAAATCTTTATTTTCTTTAACTTGCAAGTACGTTGTATATCTCTTCTAGCTCTGTCCCATAATGTTTTACCATCGATTTTTGAGGTATTTTTATTTCTGCTATTTCGACTCTCTTTTTTGGTCTCTTTGAATCAGGTCGTGTTTCTGTTGCGTATGTCATTATTGGTCTGCTGATTGTTTTGTAAACTTTGTCTTTCATTTTTTTCTCGATATTTTTATTTCTCCATATTGTTTTATCCAGGCAACCTGCGGCTCTGCTTACTCTATTCGCGTTATCTTCTACTTCTGTTTCGAGCTTACCGTAGTTAGATGTGTGCTGTCTTAATATTTAAACTCCACTACTTGTTCTATTATTTGATCTTCCAGCTCCAATTTAGATCTTAGTAAATTTGTTGTTATAAACATGCATTTTGTCTTTTTTAAGGAAATTAACCTGTTCAATTTTCTAGCAGTTATATTAAATGTGTGCAGCAAGCTTTGTTAATCATCTTCAGTTTAAGAAAGTAGTATTGCGTTGTCTTCATAGATTATTTTGCTATTGTTAAATTGTTTTTCTTCTGTTTGGTATCCTTTTTTAGTTTTTACCTTTTTATTATTTTATCCATAATAAGATTAAAAAATAGAATACTTAGGAAATATCCCTGTCTTATTCCATTGTCTTATCTTCAATATAGTCAGTTTCTTACTTTTATTTTTATTGTATTGTTTTGATAGACATTTTCGATCGTTTTGCTTATAAATAGAGGTGTCTCGCTTTCTTACAATAAGTAGATTGACATCCTTTACTTTGACCCAATAAAATTTGATTTTTTTGAGTATTTGCTAACTTTCGTCGATGCTATCGTTTTCTTATATTTTATTCCCAGCAATCTTCACTGATATTTTTTGTCTTCATAAGTATTTCGAGGATTCCATATTTAGTCCTTTAACTCTGATTTTAGTTTGTGTGTACGCCGCTTTCTTGAGTGTGAAGTACTTCACGATGATTTTTAGATTTTTAGGCACAGGTATTAGTTTTAATGTTTACTTGTGTTGGTCTTTGGGGTAAAAAAATGTGTTGATTATTTTAAATTCGTTATTCGTGCAAAAATTTATTCTTATTCTCTATTTTCCTTTTTAACATTCTCGTTATATTTTTGCTTAATTCCGGGTATTACTTGATTGCCTATGAATATTCGATCATTAAAATCCCCCTCATTATCATCTTCCCTCTGATATGGTCTACTACTTGTCGTAATTCGTTACAAAACATTTTCCTTGTTGTTTGCGGGTTGTCTTGTTTTGAGCCGTATACTCCGATGATGTTTAGATCTTCCTTCTCCATTCTTATCTTTGCTGTAACAATCTATTCTTATATGTATCAACATCCTTCAAGGCCAGGCCTTCGTTGTTTCTATCTTCTTTTGCTACTACACTTTAGATTAGTATGTATTTACCGAATTTTGATAATAATTTTCCTTTCTTTTTTGTTTCTTGTATAGCGCAAATGTCTATTCGTTTCTCCTTTAGCACATGCGTTATATCTGGTTATTTCTTGGTCCTTTAGTTGAGCGATCTGATATTCCGTGTAGTAATTCTCATCTGGGTTTTGGATATATTTTGCTTTTTCTTATGTCTTGCCTTGATCGTCTTAATTTTCTAATTTTCTAATTTTCTAATCAACCTCTACATTTTATCCGGTTTTAGGACCAACTATATTAACCACAGAGCTACATACATAATCTAACCTGGCATTAACCCAGGCAGTGTTAAAATTAAAAGGGGTCTTTAAATTAATAGAAAAAAGTAACGATCACGATCAGAGGACAGCGATCCGATAAGTACTTAGACTCACCGCCTGATGGCATAACTATCGCAAGAGAAATTTACTGTTTTGTAGTACATTTTGGTAGATGACTAATATTAAAATTTTAGCCAAATAGAATTCGTAGTTTTGTTTTGACCGCCTGTGGAGGCGGGTGTGTCCGCCAATTAAAAAAAATGAAAAAGAGCAATATCGGTTGACAATCCGATTCTTGTTTTTTGGAAAGAGATTCGCACAGCTAAATCAAAACGGGTATGGTTGGTACGTACGGTGGCTCTTTTCCTTTGATTTCTGTAACAGTAAAAAACCATTATATTCAAACTCTGTTATTTGTGGTAATGAAGAACACAAGTATATGCATAACAATGTTGACAGTGTGGTTATGCATCAAACGTGTCAAAAAAATTATGCGAACAAGTGGCTAGCGCAATTGCCAGCTGCAAGAAGCACTTTCCCACATCAATAACATCAATTTCATAGTCAGGTAAATTGCAGTTATCACGAACATGCGATTTTAAAAACTACTGTTTGATATGCAGAGAACGAGTCAATCAAGTCGCGGAAAAAAGCGTCAGATAAAGCTGCGGCTTTGAATTTTCGTGCTTTTTAGCTGTGAATATTTTTGGATACGTTGAAATATTATTTAAATAAGCCCAACAACGAATTACGACCAAAAATGTTACATTTAGAACGTTGATTTAGCGGCTATTGAAACGCGCTAAGATCTAAATTGTAGAATAAGTTTACGTTTTTGAGCGAAGGATGTGACATTAAAAAATATCGACCATATGAGACAATTTGTAAATAAATTGTAGCAAGTTGCAACTGCAACAATTTAAGTCCTCACCATTTTGTCTAAAAGTTAAAAATAGCCCAGATATTTAACAAAAACACATCCTATAAAACCGATTATAGCAAAACTCGCACCTTTACTGCATACGTACACCCTTAAAAATTGATTTAATAAAAAAAAATAAACCTCGGGCATACGTGCTTTTAAAAATTACAAGAGTGGGCGCTCGGCGGCAGTTTATGCCGCAAGCATATAAACGTGTATGTTAAATTTAACATTTACATATTAATTTTTAATATAAAGTTCTAAATAATCGTAAACTTAATACAGTTATCAAATTATTTATTTAAAAAAAGTTCGAAATGAAATAATATTTTACATCAGAATAACATAATAAAACATAATCCTAAAAAGAGATTTTTTTTCTAATACTCCACTTCCTTAACTTGAGTAAGTACACAATTTTGACAAGTGGTAGTGTTAATATTACGCCTCTTGCATACAAAATGCTTATTAGTATATTACATAACGAGAGTTGTAAGAACAGAGAGGCACTTTTTGGAGTACAGGTACTGATTCAAAGATGCAGGGATGTTAACTGCGACGTATACACGTGCTTGATCGACTACGAAAAGGCATTTGACAGAGTTCTACATCAAAAGATGATAAACATTTTAGAAGAGGCAGACCTGGATGACAAAGACCTCAGAATAATTTTAGAACTCTACTGGAATCAGACCGCATACCTGAAAATTAACGGAGAAGAAACAGATCACATAAAAATACTACGTGGAGTTAGACAGGGATGTATCCTATCGCCGTTGATATTTAATATGTACTCAGAGAAAATTTTTAACGAGGCTCTTTACGGAATAGACGAAGGCATCCTTCTAAATGGTGAAAGAGTAAACAATGTTAGATATGCCGACGACACCATGGTGATAGCAGATAGTTTATAGGGACTTCGGAGGCTAATGGACAGAATAAACGAGTACAGTCAACAGTACGGACTAAACAATAATACCCACAAAACGAAACAAATGATTATCAGCAAGGAAAATTTAAATGGGGCTCATATATACATTAATGGGACGCAGATAGAGCGAGTAAAACAGTATTGTTACCTGGGAACTATTATTAACGAACAGTGGAGCAATTTACAGGAAATAAAGTGCCGCATAGGAAAGGCTAGAACGGTCTTTAACAAAATGAGCGCCATCTTCAAAACTAACAACATATCCCTTGATACAAAAATGAGACATTTTAGGTGCTATGTTTTCTCTGTGTTGTTGTACGGAGCGGAGGCATGGACGCTTACAGACGCCACTATTAAAAAACTTGAAGCATTTGAGATGTGGCTTTATAGAAGAATGCTGAGAATATCATGGACAGCAAGGATCACGAACAAGGAAGTTCTAGGAAAAATGAAGAAGGAACCAGAGATTGTGTTTACGATCAAACGCATAAAATTGCAATATCTGGGACACGTTATGAGAAATCAGCACCGTTAGTCCCTGCTACAGTCTATATTGCAAGGTAAAGTCAAAGGTAAGCAAGGACCCGGTAGAAGGAGAATATCATGGCTGTGGAATTTAAGAACATTGTTTAAGAAAACCTCAACGGAGCTGTTTCGAGCCGCAGCGAGCAAGGTTATGATTGCCAATATGATTTCCAACATCCGAAATGGATAGGAACTAGAAGAAGAAGAAGACGTGCTATACATTAATTAAACAATTAATAATACCTCAAAATCAACTCAAATTGGTTTCTGGACTTACAGTCTGTCAGTTTGCTGTTATATAACTTTTTGTTTTCCCAATAATAAGTTAGAGTAGGCATATCTACTAAACTCATACACATAAATGTATGCCTAAAAAGATATGCATTTCTTGTCGATTTGTCAATATCCAGCTTTTAATTCTTGCACTTTTCTTTATATTGGGTCCTCAAAGAGATTGTTAAGCATAATTGTTTGTTTGATTTACTAACAGGGATTTCATCACTGTTTGAATCTGCACTGTTTAGTTCATACTTTAGGTCCGCTGGATCACTGTCATAAAAGTTCAAAATAGACAATGATCTGCTTCGTGTTTCTACAGTCTCAAACAAATGCAGTAATTTTTTCTCTTCTTTGGAATCCATTATTACAATTTACAATAAAAGCAACAACAGACAACTAAACCACCCGCTAGAGCTTGCAAAAAGCTTTTTTTATATTTGCCAATACTAATAGTATAGATATGTATCGTTAGCAACCCCTAATATTCTCATTTTTAGTTGACAAAGATCTGCAGGTCGGTAAATATTATAATATAGTATTTTATTGTAAATGTCAGAGGTGGCGCTCATGGCCCTATGATTAAAACATCACTCGTGGGGCCTTGAGCACCAACTCAGGTTCAAAATGGTATGAAATATTTAAAAAGATATTCATTAACCCCCAAAAGATTCTTACACAGGCCAAAACTAAAATAAATAAAAATCATCGTGGCCGTATGGGTCAACAAGCTCTAAAAGAGCTGTAGCATAAATGGCAAGTTAACCCTTTAAGTATCCCTGTTATTACCCTTGTACTCATAACACACATTTTTGCCAGAGTAAATGAGTAGTACAAAGTAGATTTCTACCTATTCACATCTATACTTGTATTTTAATAAGTAATGCATAGCTGGCTCTGATATCGGAACGTTTACTCAACTTGTAAACATTGTAGCAATACAACATTTGTACCAGTGGAACCTAGTGTGCTTCTTTTTTGCAATTCGCACGAGGCTGGATCGGTTTTGTTATTTCTCATCAAAATTTGACCATTGAGGAGTGCTATAAAAGGTAAGTGTTTTTTATTACGAATATAAGGATACTATACAATAGTTTTAGAATAAAAAATATATATCAAAAGTAAAGAAAATTTAAAACTATTTTGATATGATATTTTCGAAAAATGTAACCTTAAACTTACCTCTAAAATATAAATATTTATAACAATTACAAATATGCTACGTTGGTTGCATATATTGTGTTAGTCATTTTTGTACATTTTCTTCATCTATTATGAACCAATCTATTTGCGCTCAGCAAATATGTTATGCTCAACGTGCATGTTTTTTTAGATGTCCAAAAACTATTCTGATATACAGTATTGGAAAAAGGGCCTTACAATTGAACAGTTAGCCAAAATATTACATGAAATAACGGATGATCAAGCTGAACATTCCGAGATTGAAGGGGACTCAGATGCTGAGGATGTAGTAGCCTGACACACCATTAGAAATATCTAGCAGAAGTTCGTCTACAATACTGCCGTCTACTCTCTCTGGAAGTGGTATAGCCAAAATAGATGATTCTGTAGCAGACAGAGATTACCAACCCGAAAAACCCTCTCAAAACAAAAATATGAATGCTTCATCATCAAGTGAAGATGAAGTAACTTTCGATGTTACCAATGATTTTAAAGGGTGGTCTATATAACCAAGAATACCTACTGAATTTAAAAATAGTAATTATGCAGAATTCAAGGGTTCCTAAGTGATACATTTTTCTGAAGACCCAGTAAGTTTTTTTAATGTTTTTTTAATGACACCTTACACCCATACATTGTAGAACAGTCAAATCTATATGCTGTCCTAGACGACAAAAATTTAGATTTGTCCTTCGAAGAATTAGAAGCTTTTCTAGGAATTTTAATTCTAATTGGATTTAATAGTTTAACTTCTATCAAAAAATACTGGTCTGCAGATCCAAATTTTCATAATGAAACAATAAAATTACTAATACTTTCCCTTTAAAGATATTTTTTAAAATATTAATATATATCTATTTCACTATAATGCCAGCGAATCCATGCCAGCCAGATAACCAACAAATGCCATGAAAAAAAACCTTTATGGAATCTTTTTCTCCAAGCAGAAATATTTCAATTGATAAAAGTATGATTGCTTTTAAAGAAAGGACTACTTTGAAACAGCTCATGCCAATGAAACCTATAAAGAGGGGTATAAAAATTTGGGCAATGGCATGTGGTGCTAAAACAGGTTACCTCATCAATTTTGAGGTATATCAAGGTGAACGGACTAACTTTGGGGGAAACAGTTAGACTGGGGGAATAGTTAGACTGAATTTAATTAAAGTGTTCGAAAAAGGGGTCACTGCTTGTACTTTGACAATTTTTTTACTATAGTTCCTCTTATGAATAAGTTATCAGAACTAGGTCATTTTGGTTGTAGAACAGTAAGACAAACACGAAAATATTTTCCAAAAGCACATTTAGTAGATGACAGAAAAATTAAAATGGGTGAAATGGATGGAGTTGTCTGCAATAATATTACTATAAATAAGTGGAAGGATCGTGGCTCAAAATCTGTGACGGTATGCAGCAATATTCATAATCACGCAGAAACTGGTTTTGTTTTGTGAACATCAAAAACTGAAGAACGAGAAAACATCGGCTGTCCTTAAGCCATTGTAGACTACAATATGTACATGGGCGTTATTGATCGGTTTGATCAACGAATGCAGACATATTCAGTAGCTTGGAAAAGTCGTCGATTTTTGATGCGTCCATAGTAAATTCTTATACAATTAATAAAGAATCATTTAGCCAAAGTAACAGTAGAAAAGCAGCAATATCTCACCTTGAATGTAGATCCAAATTGGCTACCAGTCTTATAAAAGATTTTTCTGCAAAAAAAAAAATTGGCCATTAAACATGGAGTATTTTCAAAATGTTGGTCATTTGCTGCAAAAAAACACGCGAAGACCACGCCAGCAGTGCTCAAAAACGGGACTACAGAAATATAGAGTGCGTAGACTGTAAAGTGGCTTTGTGCTTAGATTATTTTAAACCATGTCATTCAAGTGACTAAACTATTATGTTTGTTATTATATTTTTATTTCGTTATTACAATATTGTGCAGTATTTTTGTATTATTTAAAATCCTATACTTATTATTGATACACTTTTTAATATTTGGTACACCCTATGTAATAAAGAAACTAGCATGAAAATTGTTCCTTGATTGAACTCTTCTACAACGGTTGACCACTTTTTTTTCATAGAAAAAACAAAAATATATTCAAAAACTAGTAACTGATATACTAACTATAGTATTCGAAACTATTTTTTAAAAACTTTAAGCAATTTTAAAAATGTGAGCAACTGGAGCAACTCCAGTTGCTCACATACAGTCCTCGTAGATACACCGTCTCAGGACTAGCAACTTCAACGTGAAGTCATATGTCTCCATATTACCTAATCCAACCGTAACTTTAACATCTTAAATCATTATAAGAAATTTTGTAAACTAAATGTAATTAATTATTTGTTAACGGGTTTTACCCATATATTTAGTGGATACATTCATGTACTCCTAGACACTGATGATGGAATATGGATTCCGAAAACGTTTTGTCTGTTTAAATTAGCCCGTTTGGATTCTTAAATATATACCTTTCACAAAGGATTTTTAATTAAATTTGTTAATATATGGTATACAGCCAACTACAGGAATGTAGATTCCTTGTAAATATAAAAGACATAAAACACTTGAAAATAAAATCATGTTCAAATCACTTAAAGCTAAGACATTATTATGAGACAAGCTCAGCAGGCTTCCTGGTCCAAGTATGTGTCAGAAATAAATTCCCCAACTCCTGTCAGCGAAGTATGGAAAAAAATAAGAATAACTTTTGGTTTGCTAGAAAGGCCAATGATTTATAAATTAAAAGTTGATAATAGGATTTTAACTTCTCCTAAAGAAATAGCCAACATCCTAGCTGAATCTTTTAGAGAAATGTCTTCAAACAGTAACTAGAATGATACATCCGTTGAAAGGAAAATAATAACAGAAAATACTGATCTTTTGCAAGTAACAATTTAAATGATAATACATTAGATCTACCTTTCACTTTTGAAGAACTGGAAAATGCTTTATCCGAATTAAAAAATACTACCCCGGGCTCAGACAATATCCCGACAATATTTCTAATACATCTTCCTAACTCAGCAAAATTAAATATTCTTCAACTTTTTAACTTAATTTGGCAACATAATAAATTTCCATCAATTTGGTCTTAAGCTATTATATAACAGACTTATACAGACCAATCAGCTTAGCATATTCTATGAGCAAATTGATGGAAAAAATGGTTAATCTTAGATTAACGGGACATTAGAATTATGAAATCGTTTAGTTCCGGAACAAAACGGTTTCAGACAAAATCGCTCGGGCATTGACAATATTTTTGATCTAGAATCTGACATTCATGAAGCGCTAGCAACCAAACAACATTGTATTGCAATATTTTTTGACTTAAAAAGCGCACTTAATACTTTTTGGAAATTCAATATTCTGAAAGAACTACATTCATAAAATATTCGTGGAAATTGTCTGAAATTTATTAAAAACTTTTTACACAACCGGTCGGTTTACGTAAGAGTACATAACACTTACTCAGAGGAGAAAAGTGAAGAAAATAGAACACCCCAAGGATCAGTCCTAAGCCCTACTTTATTATTAGTAGCAATAAATAATATTATTAACATCCTTACTAAACCTCTAAAAGCTCGACTTTTTGCAGATGATCTTGTCTATATCAAAGGAAATAACACCGAATCAATGACAAACACTTTGCAGTGTTTTCTAAACCAATTAGAACAATGGTCTCTAGCGACCGGATTCAAAATTTCAGTAACAAAAACATCAGGCATACTCTTCTCCAAATAAGTTTCATCAATGCCCCCTACATTAAAATTATACAACACTATTCTCTCATTTATACTAAGCGAAAAGTTCTTAGGTATGTGGTTGGATCAACAACTTACTTGGCAAGAACATATAAAACAAACAATTTTAACATGTCATAAAAGACTGAATCTAATGAAAATATTGGCAAACCGAAATTGGGGATCAGATCTGGAAACTCTGTTGAGAATATATAAAACACTAATTAGATCTAAATTAGATTGTGGATCAATTGCATATGCATCTGCTTCAAAAACTCTACTTAAAAAACTTGACATCATACACAACGCTGGCATTAGAATTGCACTTGGAGCCTTCCAGACAACTCACTCTGAAAGCATAATGAGCGAAGCCGGCGAACCACCTCTGAACTACCGAGGAATATACTTAGCTCTAGCGCATGCTACATCTATAGCCTCAAAAATAATAAAACCCCTCTACTGTAATACTTTTAATAAAAAATATATTAATTATTACAATAATAAGCCCCGCGCCCCCAAACTATATTACGAGAGAATCCGATTATATACCTCCAGACTGAATGTTCAATTCCCAAGAGTATTTAAAACGAATACCAATAACTATTTACCTTGGACTATAGAACAGCTCAAAGTCATTACAGCGTTAAGTATATATATATATATATATATAATAAACATGAAACTAGTCCGATTATTTTTAAAGTTAAACTAAATTTAATCCTAGATCAACAATACAATGAGTGGATTAAAATTTATTCAGATGCATTCAAAGGTGAACTTGGCGTTGGAGTAGCAGTGGTAACTCCAAATGACACTTTTCAATTTAAACTTCCTCTAAATTCCAGCTTCTATACTGCAGAACTATTTGGTTTACTCAAGTAGACAGTATAAGGCACTTCCTGATAGACTGTCCTAAATATGTAAATCAAAGGCAGTCCTACAATTTGCCAAATAACCTGAAAGAACTCCTCAACAAAAGTTTAGTTCCGAACAATTTATTAGGTTACTTAAAATGTATAAATATGTTACACAAAATTTAACTTAATTAATTGTCACAAATGTTCAATTTTTCACAAATTGTAATTAATTGTTACAATGATTGGTTGTTACAAATGTTAAATTTAGTATTATTACAAATGTTACAGAAATTTCGCTAATAACCTTTGGGTGGATGCGACTTTGTCTCTTTAAATAAAAAAAAATATATAATATTAACTGATTTAAATTTTTATAAATCGACACTGAATTCATTGCCATTTTACTTTAACTTAAAAAGTATTAAATATAAATATATATTTAATAATTTTCACGATACTTTTAAAGAAAGTCGGTCCTGAAATAAGGCACCTTGTTTTCGGAAACCGAGCATCACAAATGCTCTGTTTTGTATTCACATCACTTCCTCCCCAAAGTTTTGTATCTTCTTAACTTTCAAGACGGTATGTAATCGCTTTAGAGGTGGGTCAGAAATTATCTGAGAAACACTGATTAATTTGTCGGGGTTAAAAAGATGCTTCGTAATTCAATTTTGCTGTTTCGTGTTATTATGTTATCTTTACTTTCTTATCCTTCCCCATTTTACTTAGTGTTTGGATGCCCAACAGTGGCTTTTGGTACATTTATGTAATTAGGTGACATATTTAAAACAAACTTTTTGCGGTTTTTATTATCTAAGACTTTTATTAGAGATCTTTACGTTAAATACTTTTTATATACAATTAATTAAAGACTGAAAATATTAAATTTTATTAAGGCGTCAGGGTTACATTTTTACCATTAAAATTGCCGAAGGTTTTCATTTGATCATAAAACGATTTTTGTTAATCTCTAATAAGTTTCTTCTTGTAATTATTGTAGTAGCTACAAAAAGACCACAAAAATATACGTCACCTATTGGATACGGATCATCATTATTATATGGAGCTGAGACTTGGACATTAAAAAATGTAATTTAAAAAGAATTGATTCGAACTCTCGTTATACCGCAGAGTATTGAAAATATCATGGACTGATAGAATTTTAAATAAAGAAGTACTGGAGAGGGTTGGTAAAGAAACAGAACTATCACCACTATACAAACCAGAAAAGTGAAATACCTAGGCCACGTGATGAGGGGAACAAAACATGAAATTTTAAGACACATAAGTTCTAAAATAAAAATAGCCATTATGATTGCCAACCTCCGTAGGGCGCCGGCCAGAAGAAGAATAAGTTTCTCCTTTAATTTTCTTACGCTGCTTTCTAATATCTTTATTCAACATCAACTTGTTCACAATACTTTAACTGAATGACATTTATAAACTTTAAACTCAAAATAGTACCGTTGCAAGCTGTCAACAACATATGTTTATATATTTTTTCTGACGTTCCACACTTCACTAGACATTTTATGACTGATCGACATCTCGAAAATCTTCATTTGTTCTTTTTGTCGTCAAGGAACTTTTTCAATATGGAATAAATCTCACGAAACTGTGGTAACACTGCTCTCTCCTTTATAGTTATTCGTCCTGAATATCTGGTCTATCAGGGACCAATTGAAGCCAACAGGGTGATTCAGTTCTATTATATGGAGCTAATCCTTCAATATGAACCAGCTTGGGTTTACTTCTAGTTGAAAACTGGATGCGGTAGATTGGATCATTTAATTTTTTTAGGACGGTGTACGGGTCTTCTCAGTTTTGTTGATGTTTTGGACAAAGTCCTTTTTTGCGCGTGGAATTGTTCAGTCATACTGGGTCACCCCTTTTTAAAAGTTGTATCAATAACATGCATGTAGAGCCTGGCCTTAGCTTATTAGTGATTTGGTTATTGGCATTACAGAAGCCAGTAGCAGGGGAAATTGTAAACGTTTAAAATCGAATGGTATGTTCGTTGTAATCCTTATTATACTTGGGATCAAGACATCCTCCCCCTTTTGTATTTTCCCTTAATGATCTTTGTCGCAATGACATTAGTTATAAGCTTTTCACAGTTGTCTCGTTCCATTACACAGTTAAACTACACAGCAATAATGTTATACATCAGTATCAAATGTCACCTATAAAAGTCACGGCACACCTAGTGCAATAATGTGTATGACGTGTTGCGTTTAATGTTATTTATGTATGATGCTAACCAACATTTAAATAATTGTCAATATTTTTACTTTATGATTAAATTCTAAACAATAAATTTTACTATAGAATAGGATAGAAATATGCTTTATTGTCACTAAAAATTGTACAATTTTATCTACAAAGCTTACAACAAGTAAAAAAAATAACAATAACAATTAAAGTTTACTAAAATTACATAAAACGTCAATATTACAGAATCACAAAATAAAAGATATTTAAAAATATAATTAAATTGTAAATTGCATAATAAAACCTTACGAACTAAAACGAATAAGTTTAAGTTGCTTCGTGTGATACCTATCTTCTTCTTTAAGGGCCTTCTCCCAATCGGAGGTTGGATATTATCATCACTATCTTTACTTTATCTACTGCTCCTCTAAAAAGTTCTATAGAACTGCATTTAAACCAGTCCCTTAAATTTTTTAACCATGACACTCTCCTTCTTCCTATACTCCTCTTTCCTCTTATCTTTCCCTTTATTATCAATCTTAGCAATTCATCTCGCTGTCCCTTTATTACGTGTCCCAGATACTGTTACTTTCTTATTTTTATTATGTTTGTTATTTCGTATTCATTGTCCATTTCTCACAATACTTCCGTGTTAGTTTTCTTCTGTGTTCATGCTATTCTAAGGATGCTATGTCCATTTTAAACGACTGTAGCTTATTTTATGTGTTCTTGCTTCAATGTCCAGCTTTAAAGTCCATATTCTGCTTCAAGTGCCATCTTCGTTCCGAAGGTTGGCGATCATCAGGGCTATACGTATTTTCGAAACTGCTGACCGAAACAATTCGTTGTTGCTACAGCTATACCAATTCCGTAGATTCTTTAGCCAGGAGTTTCGTCTTCTTCCTAAGGACCTTTTTCCTGCTATTTTCCCTTACATAATTATTCGAAGCAGTTCATATATTTCGCCTCTTGCAATGTGTCCCAAGTATTGCAGTTTTCGTTTTTTAAAGGAATCCACTCGGAGTCAGTGAAGTTAGATGGCCTGGATCTGGACAGACAAACATCGATAACCATGTGATATACTATGCTGGTAACGACGATCCTCATCATTATAACGGAGTGGCATTTATAGTTGACCAGAAAAGCAGTAAATGTATAAAGAACTTTATACCTATATCTGATAGAGTAGCTATGCTGCAAATTAATACCACTCCTCGTAATATTAACCTTATTCAAGTGTATGCTCCTACAGCAGAAAAACCAGAAAGAGAAGTACGAGAATTCTACCAAGAGATCAAGCAGCTAATGAAGATCACAAAGAAAAATGCTGTAAACATTATTATGGGAGATTTTAATGCCAAAGTAGGTGAAGGGCGGACCGAAGACGTAGTAGGAAACTTTGGTTTGGGCCAAAGAAATGATAGAGGAGAAATACTGGTCCAATTTTGCCAAGAAGAAAATCTAATGATCGCAAACACCTGGTTTAAACAACCCAAAAGAAGGTTATATACATGGAAAGCACCTGGCGATAATCGAAACCGCATAATAAGAAACCAGATTGACTATATATTAATTGAGAAACGTTATAGAAATGGAATCAAGGGAGTTAAAACATATCCCGGGGCGGACATCGGTTCCGACCACAATCCTGTTGTTGGTAAAATTTTAATTAGACTAAAAAAAATCAAATACAGAAAGAATATAAAACCTAACCTAGAAAAACTTAAAGACCCAATAGTACAGGCAGAAATAGAGAAAAAACTCAATGATACACTCAAAGAAAAGTTCAGTGAAACCCCCGCGGAAGCAGAAGAGACAATAGAAAGTATTTGGCACACCTTCAAAACAACGATGACAACTATACAAAGAGAACAACTACAAGACAGCACCAGAAAAACAAAGAATACATGGATGACAGAAGAAATCCTAGAACTGATGGACATAAGGCGATCTTACAAAAATCGTAATGTAGAAAAATATAAAGAAACCCAGAGAATCATCCGAAACAAAATTAGGAAAGCCAAAGAAGAATGGATGAGCAGCAAGTGTGAGGAACTGGGACATTTACTAAAAAAGCATGACTACTTTAATGCCTACAAAAAGATTAAGGAAGTCACAAATATGAAGAAAAAAATCACTACAACAACTTTAGTAGATGATAACAACGAAATAGTATCTAGTCCAGAAGAAGTAGGAGACATGTGGGAAAAATACATCGAAGATCTGTTTGATGACGAGAGAACAGAACCACAAATGAATATAGTACAAGAAACAATACTTGATATATTAACATCTGAAGTTACAAAAACAATCAATACGGCAAAGTCACGAAAAGCCTCAGGTCCAGATGAAATATACGTAGAGATGATAAAGCTCATCAATGAAGAAAATCTTCAGACATTAACAATATTATTTAACAAAATATATACCACTGGAATCTTCCCAGAAGACTGGCTTAGATCGACATTTATACCTATACCCAAGAAAAATAAAGCAAATAGATGCTCACAGTTCAGATTAATTAGCCTGATGAGCCATTTTCTGAAAATTTTACTCAAAATTGTACATCAACGAATATACAGAGAATGCGAAAGAAACCTTAGCGACAATCAATTTGGATTTCGTATGGGGCTTGGTACAAGGGAGGCATTGTTTGGCCTCCAGGTATTACTACAAAAATGCCGAGATCAGCGAAAAGACGTCTTTCTCTGTTTTATCGACTACGAAAAGGCGTTTGATCGAGTTAAACACACAGAACTCATAGAAACCCTAACACAACATGGTATAGACCATAACACTGTAGCACTTATTAAAAAACTATATTGGGATCAAATGGCATCTATCAAAATAGACAATCGTCTGACAGCAGAATTGCCAATAAAAAGAGGAGTTCGTCAGGGCTGTGTACTTTCTCCACTGTTATTTAATATATATTCCGAAAAGATCTTTCAAAATGCCCTCGAAAATATTGAAGAAGGAATAAAAATCAACGGAGAATACGTAAACAACTTAAGATACGCAGACGACACCGTCATTATTGCGGACAGTGCTGAGGGTTTACAACGACTTTTGAATGTCATAACCAGAGAGGGAGATAGCTTGGGACTAAATATAAACACAAATAAAACAAAAGTGATGGCTGTTACACATACACCAAATGTCGACATTAATATTCGTATCTATAACAAACATATAGAACCAGTACAAAGATTCCAGTATCTTGGTTGCTGGATAACAAACGATCTTGACCACGAGGTCGAAATACGTGCTCGTATAGAATATGCTAGGTCCGCATTTCAGCGAATGAAAAAATTTCTAATAAACTCTACGTTATCGTTGGACATCCGATACCAATTTGTAAAAACGTTTATTTATTCCATATTGCTATACGGAGTGGAAACATGGACTCTCGGAATTACAAGTATGAGGCGTATAGAAGCCTTTGAGATGTGGGTTTTTCGAAGAATGCTGAAGATCTCTTGGACAGAGCACGTGACCAACAACGAGGTGCTAAGAAGAATGGGTACTGACAGAGAACTCCTAAATATTGTAAAAAACCGTAAAACGAGTTATTTAGGACATATCTACAGAGGAGAAAAATACAACTTCCTACGACTTATAATGGAAGGGAAAGTGGAAGGAAGAAGAGGTCCAGGAAGAAGAAAATGCTCCTGGTTGAAGAACATAAGAGACTGGACAGGCATGGACACACATGCGATACTAAGAACAGCTCAAGATAGAGAGCAATTTGCTGTAGTTATAGCCAACCTTCAGTAATGGAGAAGGCACCTTAAGAAGAAGAAGAAACGTAAATATGACTTCTTTTTCTTTATTTATTCTTCTCAAGACCTCGACATTTGTGAATCTCTCGGTCCATGATATTCTCAAGATTCTGCGATACATCCACAGTTCAAATGCCTCTAATTTTTTGGTATCAATCTAGTTCGGAATTTTATTAATTTTGTTAAATGGCAACCGTGGCATTACCGCGCTTGGCCATGCGCTATCCATTTTTGCTAGTAAGAATCAAGCAAGAAGTAAGAGTGTTTACATATACCTAGAATTGTAACATCTCTATTATATTACCATTAAAAAATTACAGTCCACATCGTTTCAATTAATCTATTTTTATCAGTGAACCAGCGCAAGTTGAATACAAACAAGTGTGTTTAAATTCTATTAAACAAATCTTTTTCAACGTCCATAACTCCATTCCGTAGAACAGCACAGAAAGTACGTAACATCTCATCAGGCGAAGTTTCATTTTAAGGCTCAAATCTCTTCCGCAGAACACTCTCTTCATTTTAGTAAATATGGATCTGGCTTTTTCTATTCTTATATTGATTTCTGCTGAGCTATTGTTGTCTTCATTTATAAAAGTGCCTAAATATTTGTATTTGCTAACTCGATCGATAATTTCATTGTGTAAATATAAATTTTGGACATTTTGTGTTGATTTCGATATTACCATAAATTTAGTTTTCTTTAGGTTTAAATATAGTCCATATTCTTCGCTGCAGTCTGCTATCTTATTCACCAATGTCTGTAGCGCTTCAAGTGTTTCTGCGATCAGAACGGTGTCATCGGCAAATCTCAGATTGTTTAATCTATCACTGTTTATTTTAACACCCATGGATTGCTCAAAGAGTATTCTATTCATTACATCTTCGGAATAGACATTAAACAGGGTTGGTGAAGTATGCAGAGATACCAACAAAATGAAGCAGATGCTAAGGGTTGCCGAAATGAAAACCATAATAACAATAGTGGGCAAAATAAGAAGAGACACGGTGAGAAATACAAACGTTAGAGAGCAGTGAAAAATTCAAAATATTGTAAGATGGGGAAGGCAGCATAAGAGTGTGTCGTACAATCATGTAAGACGAATGGCTAAGAATAGACTATCAAAAATTGCCCTAGAAAACAACCTGCCTAGTTCAAGAGCTCCTGGAAGACCACCTAAAAGATGGAGGGATAGTTGGCAATCTATCTCCCAGGAAATTAACCAGAGGCAGCTTCAGAATTAAACAGATTGAAAGATTTTTAAGAAGTAGTAGAAGAAGATTTTCGATACAAATTTCAGTGCTCTACAAATAGTTTCCCATGACTTTTCGTTGTAAAATAATTAGGGAAATAGAAATTCAACAATTTAGAATTTTTCATTGAGTTTGCTGTGGCCCCTTTGATGATTCACCACCCTGTATAAGTATGCTTACTAAACAAAATAGTGACTTTTTTCGTCCACAGATCTGGTAATTGATGACTAAAGGGAAATTGTAAAACCCTAATATCCTAGAAAAACAAACTGTATAATGTATTCAACCCAATATTTACACAAAGTCCTCAATACCAAAGTTATTAAACTATAACTGTCCAATTTAGCGTATGTATTGCAATATTAAATGTTTTGTATATTTATTTAAAGTTTATGCATATTTTGGTAGTTAAATTAGCCAGTAAAACACCATTTCATAATACTCGTACTTGTTCAAATTGCTGTAATGAAAACAAAATGAGTGTATGTGTTCACTGAATAAAACATTAGCAGATGAAAATACTGTATGGTGATATCTAATTTAAAAATTAAAATTTATATTTGTTATATAACAGGATACCGACTTTTTGTTTTCAAATTATTTTTTAATTATTATTATATAGACCAGAGCCGAAGCTTATGAAAATAATAAAAGTTAAAGAAAGTAGTAATAGGATAGAAAACATTAGGTTTGTTCAAACACGCAATTTTTGTAGGTTCCGGAAACCGTCACGAAACTACTTGTACCGTTTTTAATGCGCATGTTCATCATTTGTATCGTCTGATGACGGTAATTTGGAAACTGATGTTGGAACTATTTTTAGACAACTGACATAATTTGGTGACAATATACCTAAATAATTCTGGTTTTTCACCCTATAGGGGCCTTATTCTTGAATCGAGAGAAAATTTTACTCCCCACTAAGCTAACTCGCTTTTCTAGTCCATCATAATTTCTCTCGATTTTAAAAAGCTGTATTCTTGAATACGGGGAGTAGAAAGGAATGAGAGAAACTATGAACAGTGTTGCCGGGTTTTCAATGAAAATTTTAACCAAACCAAACCAAAAAGTTAATTATTGACAAAGGACAAGATACTGTCAACCGTCAACCTGATCACTCCCCTTAGTGGTGGGCCAACCTGCGATTTTTGTGTAGCTGTGACAAAATGTGACTGCTCCAGTATTGTCACGGTGACAAAAAGCAGTGATTTTTTGGAGCAGTTTAATCTTAACTGCTACCCTGCTACTATTTCTACCTTTGAATATTCTAAAATATATTTTAAAATTTGTAAAAATTTTCTATCTGACAAAAGAAATGGGTCCGTTTCCTCCGGTTGGAGGACATCCCGGCCAATTTAAAGATCTTCAACTGCCTTAAAAACATTAATAAACATAATATAATTCCAGTAGAGCATATGATTGATATCCATCTTTTATTAACTTCCTTTTTAAACTCGCTTTTTAAAAAACAAAATACTTCCCTAGGTTTTTGAAAGGATATGTATTGTTATTTTCGCTCCCATTTACAATTTCTCTTACCTATTATCAGTAGAAATTGTTATTCCCTTAGGGAGTGACATTTCTCTCACACATTAGGAGAGTTTTTTCAAGAATACAGCATTTTCGGTTTTAGGGAGCCACGCCTACTTTTACGTCACTTTCTCTTGCAATTTCTACTCCCTGAAAGGGCATAGGTTCGGCTAATAGCTCCAAAATACCCTCACTACTATAATAATCAGAAAAATCACTAATTCCTTCATCGTCAGTCATATTTATAAAGTTATAAATAACGAAAAACAAATATATGAATAAATAACAAGTCTATCATCAGCACCTGATAAAATCATTAACCTAACTTCTCCTTTTTTCTGAACAAATTTACAGTTATAATATAAAATCTAAGATAATCTAGGCCCAAACAAATTTAAAGAAGTAGAATAAAATGCTAGTGCGCAAGTCATCCCACCCAGTACATGACATGTATTTGACAGATTACTGAGATTATCGTCACGAAACCGTCACTGGGCGATCACAATTTTTGTTGGAATGGTCGGAAGGACGATGAGATCAACGATCATATTTTTGTTGGAACGTATTTTGTTTAGTGCGCAGGAGCGTAACCGTTACGTGACGGTTTTTCGTTGTGTTGGAACAAACCTATTGTAAAAGAAAGAAAATATCACAAAAATTAAAGAAAATATAGTTCACTGGCCATCTCAGGTCGGGAAGTGGAAAATAATGAGTTTTTAAAAGTAAAATACAATTTATCACAATTTTCGTCAAAGCTATCAAGTCGTTTGAAAAAAAGTTAAATGGCAAAGTTGTAGGTAACAAAAATATAGATTTATTTTTTTGGTTTCTAGATTTTATCTTCCACAAAAAAAATACGACATTTGGTGGAAACTAATCTCTTTGTCCCAAACACACTGTAATTTTTTGTATTCAAAATATTATAGTCCGAGACCCAAGTCCATTTTTACCACTTATTACTAACAAGCATATTTTTTTTTAAGTAGCTTCATTTTGACGAGACGCCCAACTTTTAAGCAACCAGCATTTAAGATATTTTTTAGAAATGATAACAAAAGATACAAATTCCTTTGATTTGCTTTTTTATATACTTTTATGTTATGTTATGACTTTTTTTACTTCATTAATTGAGCAAATCAAAAACAAAACTTAATTGTTCTCAGGGTAAAAATCTGCTTATATTAACCTATGTTGTGTGGGTCCAAAGATTTTCTAGTTGTCCTTTATAGGGATAGAGAAAAAAGGATAATAATAAAACTAGTATGTTACAAAAATTGGTATTTTTTATTTTATTTAAAGAAGAATAAAACATTTATCAAATTTTGCCGTTATCTTATAAATCAGCCTAAATAAATACAATAATATTTACACAAAAAGAATATTTTAAGTCTTCTTGAAGACAAAACCAATTTAAAGCCAATTTTAATGAATATCGTTACTTTTTATCTTTCTAATTTTTCAATATTTACTTTATTGTAAAAACAAAACTTTAAAACATTTTACAAATGAAGTCTCCTTTTGGGTTAAAATGGTAACGACAATGATGTCAACAAAATTCATTCACAGTTACAAAATTTTCAATTTTGAACAGAAAATCACTGACCTTTACTTCGTAGATTGTATTTAGACCATACCCAGAATCGTCCATGCTCCACAGCAATGTGTTCTGCGACTACTCGCCTTGGTTTTCTTCTTTTCGTATCTGCAATCCTCCTGCAGAGACTGTACGAAACATCTTACTCAATTCTGCAACAACTAACACTTGAAATTTAATTCTCCAAACACTCAGCTACTTCTCAATGACACAAGGATCTCTTTCTGTCAACTTGGTGCCGCCAAACTATTTCCTACATATTCCACAAACTGCCTATTTTGATCCAAGGATATCTTTTCATTACTTTTAATCTCCTTCCACAATTCTGCTTCCTTTCACAATGCCGGTATCCACACTCACCAACACACCTTCTATCGAGACGCGACCTTTCCTTTCGATGATCAAATTACAACTGCCACTTTCTCTCATATATCGACTATCAATTCTCATTAAAAAAAAAAACTGTCCACCAAAGAGCTTTATTTTGTTTACAATCATTAAGAAAAAACCCCGTTACTGTTTCCAGAGAAACTAAAGTTTTTGCTTTAAAACTGGCTTTCACTTTGGTTAGAAATACATAATTCATTCCTATAACAAAATGTTGATTACAATATCTTATTCCTAGGTCATATACAAACAATGAAAAGATTATAATGAGTATGGGCTTTCTAATTCTATATAAAAATATTTTACCTGCGAGTGTTTAAAAATCAGTTGTTGACAGGCAAAACTTTCTGTTAATCTAATCTTATCTTAATCTAATACATAAATTGTATTTACCAGGATGTCTAGTAAATATATTTAAATGGTATATTTACTAATTTTTATTTTTCTCTTTGGCTGAGAAGAAGAAGTATGACAGTAGATGTGACATTCTTTTAGTATAAGAAGTAAGTATTTATATAAATAAAAATATTGAACTATTGTTGTAATTGATCTACTATTTTTGACTAGAATATAGTTTCTTGAACTGTGTCAGTTACAGTTTTTGATATATAAATAAATTGTTTTATCGAATGATATTCTAACTGCAATTACAACTTTCTTATCGTAAGGGTAATATGTATTTCAAAATGCTCATTGTAGTTTAAGGTACAGTCAACTCGCGTTAATTTAAACCTGCGATATTTCGAACGTTTTAAAAATAATGTGTTAAAGAGGAAAAAAAGTTTTAAAAATAATGTGTTAAACTAACGATGCCACAAAATTTATTTGATTTGAATGTACTTAAAAGTTTAGGGGGATTTAGGTCTGCACACCCTCATACAATTTTTCTGTGTTTTATTGAAACAACAAAATCCTAGATTTTGTTGTTTCTTTTATATGAAAAATGCTTTAAAAACAAGAAACTAACGTGTCCATTTTTATTACAAAATGTCAAGCAGTTTAGGAGATATTGCAAAAAAAAACATTTTTATTTTGTTACTTAAAAGGGCTGTAACTTTTTTTGTGTACAGTTTTGTACAAAGGTAAGTTGGATTAAAAAAATTTATTTTTGTCCCCGGAGTGAGTGATTTAATTTATGACATACCTTGTTGAAACACCCTGTATAGACGCATCGCAAAAACTTTGCCGAAACGGCAAAAGCGAAAAATTTTACTATTTTTAGACAATTGATCTGTCCTACATTGTCCAACGTGGAACTCTCCTTATTACAGCCAAATACAACTTCCTAATTGCAACCATTGGACCAAGGAATCATCGAACATTTCAAGACGTTCTATCGCAAAGAAATTGTTAAGCTTGTTTTGGAATCTGTTGACAGGAAGTTAACTGAAAATATTATGGTTCTGACAGCTATTTTACTGATTGACAAGTCATTGGGAGGTGTAACACCACTAACCGTTCTCAACTGCTTAAAAAAATTCGGTTTCTTAAAAAAAGATAAGCAAATCTTCAAATACTTATGGATGATAAAGAACCAGCAATAGAACCACAAGTTGACATCAGCAAAGTGAGTTTTTCTGACTGTATTCAAGTGGATGAAGATATTGCTGTCTCAAGTTTACTAACCAATGGTATAATTAAATAATTGAATCTACCTCCAGTAGATACGAATGAAAAAAGTAATGATGGAGATGAGTACGATACATCAGAACCTTTGTCAAAGGTATCAGGTAAGGAAGCAAGATCCCCATTCGATACCTTACAAACCTTCTGTCTACAAAACGAAAGTGATAAAAAAGCATTCCAGGCACTTTTTCTATAAAATAAATTATTTAGCAGTCTGACCAGCAGCAATGAGCGTTGAAGCAAACCAGCAAAATATAGTTCTTTCGAAGGATTCATTAATTCACATTATGAATATATACATGTATGTACACGTATGTACCTCTAAACTTTTGTCATCGTCATAGAATATATAGCTGTTAATAAATTATTAAATAATAACTGTAACCCCCTCTGTAGCTCAGTGGTAAGAGCGCCTACCTTTAAACCTAAAGGTCGTGAGTTCGAATCCCAACTGGTTAGAGAAATTTGTGTTTATTAAAAATTAATGAATGAAAATAACTTCTATCCATGTGCGACCGGTACTCACCGGAGGGACCGCAGACGTTCGGATACAATTAGCGTCTCTTAGCAAAGACAATGACGTCGACTTTGCTAAGTATCAAGACAATTACTCTACACATACACACAAACCACACTAGGTACCTGACTGTACCATGCCAATGATCATAGTTGTCGAGGCATTAACTGAATAAAAAAAAAAATAATAACTGTATACAGTTTTTAAAATACAATTTTTATTCTAAACGTAATAACAATTCAAATTAATTTAAAAAATAAACATGTTTATTTTATTTCTTTAGTCTTCCATACCAATATTATCTTGATTAATTGTATTTTTCCAATTAACTGGGAATTTTTATAATACCTGTGGTTATTAACCGAAACGCAAAGGATGTTGTGCTTGTTTGTTTTTACATAAGATGAATATGCTGGATCTAGTTTCTTAGAAAGGTCTAGCTTCTTCCTAGAAGTTGCCTAGCTTTTTTTGTCCTGGAGAGTCCTGTAGCAAGTTTAACTTAATTTTTTTATCGGATAAAGTCATAATGAATATTTACCACGTATGAATTTGTTTCAAAAACCTTTATGTGCTTTACCATAAAACAGACATTTTTTCCGTTTTCTTTATTTATGTACCAATCGTTGTGCATCGAATCTTTTATTGACATACCTATATTCTTTTTAATGTTTTACTTATTAATATCTATGTTCTGTTAATTACTTTTCATGCAGTTTGTATTTTGAACTTGCTTAAAATAAATATATGATGTATATGTATAAGTAATAAATAAGTCGATCTTAAAAGAGATTTTGTGGCACTACTCGTGATAACGCCATTTTGCGGCGCTAGTTTCGTAACGATATTCTTGACGACGCTATCTTGTGTCGCTAGTTCCGTGACGCAGGAGTTAGTATGTTACTACAGAGAAAATAGTAATACAGCACCAGTATGAAAGCTTTTTTTCAAAATTAATAAAGACACCCTTATATTTAATTTCCAAATTCATTGATTTATTTGCGATAAGTTGTTCGATATTACTAAAAAAAAATTTATTGTGTTTAACTAACGATACAAGAGATATATTATTACAGCATATTTAAACACAAAATACATTAAATAATTTCAAAAAAAATATTTCAGCTTGTTTGCGAAGTGTGACTGATTTAGTCGCAGTAAAATCGTAGTATCATACTTCTTGTGCACTTACTTGTTGTAAGACAAAAACTGAATAAAACACGGGATGTTGCTGTGAACCTGTGAAATGGGTTGTTGTATGTGAAAACGCTAAGAACTTTATTAATTATCCGTTTACTTTACATATTATGAGAGTTTCTACGGCACAAACGTAATTTAGAATTTAATAAATCAACATTTTTATTGAAAAAAAATTATATCTAGATCAATTCCTTTTTAAATACCATATTTAAATTTAGAAAATCGACTATTTTCGCATGTTTTATTTTGCAATAACAATATTTCATGAATTTACAATTTTTAAAGCGACGTTTCTATACTGGCGTTGTATTACTTTTTTTTTCTGTAGTATAATGCTAAGGCGAGCATCACAGAAGTAGCACCACGAAACGAAATAGCGGTTTCTGTCACAATAACAGTTGGAAGAACCCATTTAGGGGTGGAGGTGCATCCGTTATGCAACATGTACACTTTTTTTTAATTTATTAAAATCCTTTGAGGTTTTAAACTTTGTTTCAAATTTTCATTATGTCTCAAAAAATTTCATTATGTGTAAATCTACACCATACCTCACTATGAGGTAACAATCTATCAGACGGAAAAAATACAAGCTGCAGTAATCTGTATCAGTTCTCGACCATGGTCTTTTGACATTGTGGCAATGTATAGCTCTCCAAGGCATAATATCTCTCTTCTTCTTCATGTGCCGAGCTCGATTATCGAGCGTTGGCTATCAAATTGGCTCTAGTAATTTTGTTGACGGTAGCTCGGAAAAGAGATGCGGAGGATCTCTTAAACCAATCTCTCAGGTTTTTAAGCCATGACGTTCTTCTTCGACCTGGCCCTCTTCTTTTGTCTACCTTGCCTTGTATTAATAAATGGAGTATATTATATATCTCTGGGTGGCGCATAATATGGCCAAAATATTCAAGTTTGCGATTTTTAACTGTTTTGACGACTTTCGTAACTTTTCCTATCCGATGCAAAACAACTTCGTTACGAACTTTATTCACTCAACTTATTCGTAGGATTCTCTGATACCCCCAGATTTCAAAGGTTTCTTGAGAAGTGTATCCGTCAAAGTCCAACCTTCGACACCATACAAAAGAGAAGAGAACACATAATATCTCACTAATCTAATTTTCAGACTTAAATAGTGTTTCTAGATAACAGTTTCTTCATCTTAAAGAATGCATCTCTGGCCTTCTCCTTCCGTATTCTAATGTCTTTGTTCATGTCCCAGTGCTCATTTAGATTACGACCAAGGTAAGTGATACTGTTAGTTCTCTCTAATTGTTCAACAAAAGCTGTTACCACTTCCGGTTGTATTGGAGTTTTACTGACGATCAATATCTTTGTCTTTGTGATGTTTAGCTTAAGGCCATATTCATCACACGTTGTGGTAATCCTATTAAGTAGATGTTGAAGTTTTTCATAACTTGCAATTAACACTGTGCCATCCGCATATCTCAAGTTATTAATATTGACGCCATTAATTTTTATACCACATTGAACATTATCCACTGCTGTATTAAAAACGAACTTAAAATATATGTTAAATAGTAGCGGGGACAAAATGCAGCCCTGCCTTACTTTTCTTTGTATTTAAAGCTCTTCAGAAGTGTCCCGGCCAATCCTGATGTTTGCACGTTCATGCCAGTAAAGATTTTTAATAATACGTAAGTCTTTATCATCAATACGTACCTGCTAAAGTATGACTATCATTTCAGTTTATTTTACTCGATTAGAGGCCTCCTCAAAGTCAATAAAACACATATAAACTGGATGTGAATACTAAATAGTGCTTTTCTTGTTCCAAGGTTATTGCGGAATCCAAACTGTGGGTCACCAAACTGTTGTTCTATTTATTGGTACATTCTAGAGTGCAAAATTCGTAGAAATATCCTTAAAACATGACTCATTAAGCTGATGGTTCGGTAGTCACTACACCTTTTTACATTTGCTTTTTTAGGTATCGTCACAAAATTCGACAGCCGCCAATCCGTTGGTATATGGCCAGTTTCATAAATTTTATTAAACAGATGAAGAAGAGATATTTTCATAGTATAATATTACCACAGCTGAATATGAAGACTTCTTCAAACATCTAACAAACAAATTCCTAATTGAAGGTGACTGGAATGCCAAGCATACAGACTGGGGGTCAAGATTATGTACGATAAGGGGAAAAATCTTAAACAAGCCATAGCTAACACAAACAGCTCTTACTTATCTACAGGGCAACCCACGTACTGGCTATCAGATTCAAACAAAATCCCAGATCTAATCAACTTCTTTATCCGTTGTCACCACCATAGTATCCATCGATGATGACCGCCAAGTAGCATCAGGAACCCTTCAAATACACCTGAACGTACTACAAGATTGGATAAATAAATGGAAAATCAAAGTTAACCATACTAAGTCAAATCAAATTACATTCACCAACAGGAACATTATATGTCCGAGAATCAGATTGAACGACATATTACTACCAGTAAAAACAAAAGTCAACTACCTGGGAATGACACTTGATCAAAAGCTCACTTGGAACGCACACATCTTGGCAAAAACAATCCAATTCAATGTCAAATGAATTTGCTAATAAGCCGAAAATCACAGTTATCTACAGATAATAAATTTCTCTTGTAAAAGTGCATAATAAAGCCTATATGGACATATGGAGTGCAACTATGGGGCTGTGCAAAGCCTTCTAATACCAAAATCATTCAGAGAATCCAAAATACTCGCCGTGGTACGTCAATACCAAAACGCTGCATGATGACTCTGGTATACCGTTCGTTGAAGACGAAATCAGCAGACAAATAATAAATTATTTAACATCAGCCAGTCCACCCCAACGAGGAAGCCAAACAACTACAAATATCTCCAACTAGAAGTCAGACAAAGATTAAAGAGACAGTGGCCTAAATACTTTATTCACTAATTTTAATTTTAATTTTCAATTCCAACTCTTATAGGCCTATATCACCAACTTGTATGATGTGCAAAATATTTGAAAAAATGATTAATAAAAGACTTCTACGGTATATTGAAAAACATAAGATATTTGCTAGTGAACAGTAAGGATTTCGTCGAAACCGTTCAACCCAAGACAACCTTGTAATCCTCAAAACTCATATATCAGAAGCAATAAACAAAAATAAGAAGTCGTAGCTGCCACATTTGATGTTGAAGGTGCTTTTGATACTATAAGTAGGCAATGTTTATTAAACAAACTTATCCTTCTTAATATTAATGGAAATATATTTAACTTTATACTAAATTTTCTATCTTCTAGATCGCTCATTTAAATACAAATAGTTACGACCTAATATTATACACGGATGCCTCAAAAAATGACACAGGAGTAGGCTGCTCTGTTACAACCTCTCATTCACTAATTAAGTCATCGCTTATACCATCCGTCAGCAGCGTTCATACTGGTGAATTATTTAATATATTGCAAGCTTCTAACCATATATATCCACCTAATACGCAGGTTGCCATATGCACAGACTCTTAAGTATCAACCCATCCTATCAAAAATATATTTACCGACCATCCAATCGTCCAAAAGATCCTAGACTCTTACCAAATTATCTTGTCCCAAAACATAACAGTTACCATAATTTGGCTGCCATCTCACATTGCTATAGAAGGCAATGAAACTGCAGATCACTATGCTAAACTTGCTACAGCATCACCTGAAATCACCGACAAAATTCAAATTTGTAAGGACCTAAAATCATATACTAAAAGAAGAGCCAGAATTCTTTGGCAGCAGCATTGGAACTCTAACCGTTCGATCTTACACGAAATACAACCGTCAATAATCAGTCAGCCTACATTTGACTATTCAGCCCTGTCAAGACGAGATCTCATTGTGATAAAACGACTACAGATAGGACATTCAAAACTCACACACGGCTACCTAATGTCCTCTAGCATCCGTCCCTCCTGTCAAACTTGCCAATCATATTTGACAATCAAACATATCCTTACTGAATGCCATCAATATTCGGCCAGAAGATTACAATACAAACTCAAAAGTGAAGTAAGAGATATCCTAAACGACCTGACCAAATAAAAGCTTTGCTTCATTTCATTAGAGATGAACACTTATATCAAAAAATATAATTAAATTTTAATTTAGACATTGTGTAACATATTATTATCATTCCGTATTATTGTAACATATTCTTAATGTAACACTTATTGTTTGTGTAATGAAAACTCATGTTATAGTACCTGTGTAAGTGGTCATAGTAGCCGAGCACGTTAACGTCGAAATAAAAAAAAATTATTTCAATTTTAGTTTCAAAGTTTAATTCTACATTAATTTAATTTGTTAGTGTTATCAGTGGACAATTTCTCCTCTCATGTATTTGCAATACTTACATTTACTAATAGGTTGTAATAGCAGACTGTAAAATTGTAAATTTAATAAAAAAAAAGTGTAAAACTGCTGTTTACAAAATACAAGAAATGGAACGTCGTAAACTATTACAAATATATACACATAAATCAACAAACATCAACAGAGACAAACATAAAACAGAGTTTGGTAATAACAGGGTTATTTTATATATTTCAAATAGTAGAAATGCGATATAATATTACAAAGTATCTTTATATCTGTACATCATTTTTATAGTAATAATAAAATTAAAATCAAGTACAACGCTTTACGCAAGAGGCGTAAGTGAAAATGGGTACGATATCCCAAACCCTAAATCCGTGAAATATCTACAAAGGACCTACATCATTTATTACATATATAAAACTGTTGTGACGTTCATTCCCAATACCATTTGTTCTTGTGTAAAAGCTTAATACTCCTCCAGTTATCCTTCAGCTAAATACATTAATTGTCACCTCCTGTCCGGCCGATTTCAAAACCCTACAAAATTTAAACGCAATGAAAGAAATAAACGGAAAATCCCAAGCGAACGTTCCGCGACCTTTCCGCGTGACAAATGTAACTTTGGTCCTTGCAGGCGGGCCCAAAATGGCCGCTAGAGCTAAAGGGATTTACACAAGGTATATATACGAGATATAGCGGCTTTTAGTCCCGATTTCGTGCATGACGAGTTCATTAAATGAATTAGACGAGTGTAGCGTACTTTGAAACAGTGACAGCTCAAGAGGGTACTCAATTCACATTGATTTATCTTCTCAGAATATTTACTGAAGTTCGTGGTAATTGTCAATTTAAAATGTAGATTGTACCAGCATATAGAGTGTTTTTTGTTTATGCAAATAAGTCAACTAAAGGAACTGAAATAATATAAAATTAGATTTAAAGCAAGTTCATAAAATGTATGCCATTACTTAGATACAGTATAACCAACGACTACGAATACATTAAATTGAGTAGCCTAATTACAAAGACGACTGAAAACAATTTAAAAAAGTTTTCAGGAAGGCCAGTTTTCTGTAGCGCCCAAATTTTACTAGCTGTCACACTGGTTTCATTTTATAATTTTTTTACTACTATACCTAGTAAGGTCTGAAAATTTCATAAAGGTTTAGCCTATAGTATGGTTTAAAGTTGACATTGAGCCGGTTTTGAGTCTAAAAATGGTTATGAGTCGCTATTGTAACTAACTTAATGAAAACAGCCATTTTTGATACAAATTTTGATTTTATTTATTGTAAAGGAAAATTTTTAATCATCAGAAATTAATTTTCTTCATCAAAAAGTCTTCTTCTTTGTCCATACTATGATATTCGCAATCCTTAACGTCAACATTCAGGTGTTTATGACGTCATTGGGTGTCAAATATCTTTAAATACCAAGATTAACTGGCTACTTCCCGCCAATCTGGCCCAAAATGCTTTTTTAGTAGATTTTTTACATCGTCCAACTGTTCTGGTTTCACTGCGACACCAATCGTGATATACGGATACAAGATATGATATTGCCACGCACTAAACTCGTACAACTCGCGCATGACGTCACATTTTGCTAAGTTTTTAAAATGTATTCATGCTTGCGGATGAAACGAAATCTTATAATTATAATATATATTATTAGATTTTTTATTTACTACGTGAATTTAAACTGAAGTATTTAAACTAGTATATTGTAGTGAAGTTTGATGGAGGGAGCCATGGCCGAATGTCACAAATTGCAAACTGTGGAATGGTAGGTTCTGGGTAAAATGAAAGAATTAATTTATTTCTTAAACATCTTTATTGCACAATTTTTGCCATTTTCCTTTTTCTAGACAAAGTAAAATTAAGCAAATCTTTATTTAATTGTCTAATTCGAAAAAACATCCTGGATCTATAAAATAAAGTTTTTGTTTGATTATAGCAGAACACTGAAGAACTCTCATCCAATAATTCTTTTAAATATGGTTTAGAAACAAATAAATTATCTTTATTTGCAGAATTAAAAATTTTCTCCAGTATTTTAAGATATTCATCCAAGTGAACTCATTTGAACTAGATAAAGTTACAGATCAATCTATATCCTTCATCAGATTGTGAAATATATAACCTGCCAAATTTTCTAAACCATCATATTCGGTTTAGAAAGTGAGTTCTAAACTAAGCTCCCTATCAAAGATATTAGTAGGTGCCTCTGAATCATTAACAGTGTTATTTTGAATTAAAGAAAAATATTTTCCTCATAACTTTGCACTATCCAAAGGTATATTAGAAGTTTCATCTTCTTCGACATTTCCAAAGCTGGAAAGAGAGCCTTCATATCTTCCAAGAATATAGGATCGTAAACGGTATTTAAATTGCAATGTATCTGGATGATCATGAAGTCCTCCTTTGGCACTAACCGCTTCAAACAAGTTTTCCGATATATCCTGATTTAACCTAGATGTCAATATATATTTGGTACAAAATCTAATTTTAACCCGGATATTTTTCATTTCGTCCGTTATTTTGGTAATGATATTATCTTGGATATTTTAAGCTAATATATAAGCTTTTGTTCGCTTACTGGAGTCACTCTCTGACATTCATAAAATCAAAGCAAATTAACTATTAAAAAAATCTATTAACTATTAAAAATAGAGTTAAAGTATACAGGACCGTATATTCTAGATATTAAAAAACAGAGACCAGTTAAGATAGTATATTATAATCTGTGCTAGTTAGGTATTTTTAACTACGAACTAACCCAATACTTCGACGAGTAGGTAATTCTTCCAAGACAACATTCTCGGGGATAAAACAAGAAGCACCAGTCTTTGCACCATCATTAAACTGTTTCCACTATTGTTACAAAGTTCCGCTCTACAAAAACAAATATTTAGCAATGAAACCATTAGACATGATTATTAACCACTTTAATATAGTAAATATTATGTACCTATTTAATAATTCATCGATAAGTCTTTTTTGTTGTCTTTTATGTTGCCGGTTCGTTCTATCAAAATTCGCTTTCTAGTTCTGTTTATTTGTTTTAGATACATTTATTGAGGGAACAGCGTCTTTTTTTAAATAGCGATGTTTTGCTGGTGTATACCCCAGAAATTCATGTTTTAAATTAAGTTCATAATCACTTTCAATAAAGTGCTTAAAGCAAACACGAGCAACACGAGCAAATTTAACATTAAAACTACCTGGCGTTTACACAAATGTTTCCAAACAGATTGCATTTCCTTGTCTTTTGGAAAGCTATAGAATGCTGTATTGGGTACAAAACTCTTGCATATATACTGCACACCTCATATTGCGAAAAATTTAAAGCTTTTAACACTCTCAAAATATTATTTTACTAAATATTAGCTGTGAACCGTAAATGTACATAAATATCAAAATACAATATGAACAAATTTAGCACAAGCTGACGTCACATAAGCCACGCCTACATGCGCGGTATCTTATCTGGACACCAATAGGAATATGCTTGGGACTGGCACTTTTTAAATAATTTTTTTCTTTTTTTCTATCTTTTCTGTCTTTTTTCATCCAAATATGTGTTGTAGGCTACTTCACCTCCCACAACTACATTAGAAGTGTGGTTAGGGGTTTTGCAAAGCAAGAAGCGCTTTAAAGATTTAAGTTTGAAATAAAGCTGTCCTACAATTTTTACGTAGGTTTTTGCTATTTCCCTCCAGTTTACAGATACCCAATCTTCCCTAAGCTTTTTTACTTTACCATACTTTTTAGGATATTTTTCAGGATTATCTTGTTTGCCTTCAAATTTTGTTCTATCATCTCGAAGGCGCGGTCCGCTGGCATATATGAATGACCTCTTACAGGAAACACCAACTCATTTTTTTTTAATGACTTGGAGCGATGCAGCCAACATCAACACATGGTGATTATGTTTATATTTTTATTTTGTCCAGGACAACCATCTTCACTTGACCTTTCTTTGTTGTAAGTTTCGTTCTTCATCCTCTACGATCTTGCGCTTTTATTTCCCCTTGTTTTACCCCAATTCTAGATAAATCGGCTTCAACATCATCCTTAATGATGCCTTAATGCATTACCCAATGTTTTACTGTTTCACCCTACTATTCTTCTACGATCTAGTTTAAAAAAAAACACTGTCTTTAACACTCTGTCATCCTCGGATAATACCCCGTGATCTGCCATCTTCTTCCGTTTACCTTGATATGTCTAACTATGTTTTCAGTTCCCTACAGAGTTACTTTATTACGATCGTAAATTCTGGTTTTCAAATATTGTTCTATGTTAGTGCTTTTCAAGATCAAACTCAGTTTTCCAAATCCTAATCACGTTAATCTTATTCTTCTGGTAATTTCGGCAGTTTGATTTTCTTTGTTAACTTTTATTATCTGTCCCAGGTATCGGTTACTGTATCTAAATTTATGTCGTTCAACGTTATTTCTCTAATGTTCAGTGTATTTGTCATTTTTTTTTCAAGTTCACCTTAAGACCTATTTCTAGGTTTATTTTTTTGTTTTAGGTTATTTGTATATATTTGATTATTAAATTCAAATTAGCCCTGGCTTATGAAAATTTCAAGAAGATATAAAATTTCAGACGTAATAATTGGATTTGCAATATTATGGTCTAAAAGGTCTTTTACAAAAACAAAAGTTTCTGTAACAGTAAATGGTTTTTTACGTTATTTGGTGATACGGTAATACGGTATATTGAGGTGATTTAGTGTGTTCTAATATAATGTCAAACAGTTTTTTTGATTTGTTTTTTTGTTTACATGATAAAACTATACAAAAAGTAACTACTGGTCTTTTTCGGTGATCAGGTTTATGTAATTTAATAATAGAGTATAATTTAGAAGGATGTTGAGGTATTTCTGTTCTATTGAATTTAATATTGATTTTGAAATTTTTAATGCTGGTTTAATTTGTTTTTGATACTTTTCCGTTGGATCTTTGTCTGCTTTTGTAAACACTGTGTTGTTTTCTATTGATTTAATTTTAATTAAAATGACTGTTTGATTCTCTTTGTCTTTTTAAATTATAATATTCTTGAAATGTATCACTAATTATATACTATTTGACATCACAATAATTACATTCTGCCAAGAAATATATCAAGATTGAGTTTTTATTTACTTATTAAATTTACGTTAGATTATTTGCACAACTAAATTAAAATAAAAAAGCATGTATCTTATTCTACCTTGTTACAGTGCTGTCTGTTCAAGATTAATAGTTTTAATAAATAACACACATTTTAAATATATATCTAAAATAAATATAAATATCTTTGAAATAATATAACTTCGCACTTAATTTTTACAAACGATTTACATTAATAACTGCATTCCTATCCTAGCTGTTAATATCATTCTTCCCTTCAAGAACTTTCCCTTTACTCGTTAGATACTTGCAATAAACATGATAATCACCTGTAACCAGATTTCCATTTCTCAAACATTAATTAACAATCCTTGTATCGGCATGTAAGAAAGATTGATTAATTTTTATATAATATTGGCATAATTGCTGTATATTTTGTACTAGACAGCACCCTAATGCAGGTTAATATATTTTCAGCATTTAACCTTTAACTACTCGCATATCAAGTTATAACATAAGTACACGCGTGGCGTAGTTTATACACCACTAGAAAATACACTTAAAAACAGCGGTTTTGTTTTTTTTGAAAAAATACAATTAATTGTCTGGTATAAACTTTATTTATTGACATATTATTCATGATAAACATTTTGAGTAAGTCATATAGAAAGAAATGGTTATTAACAAATTTTTTGAAACTAAATATACACAATACTACTATAAAAAATAGCAGTCAAAATGATAAATATTTATCACTCGTTATCTAAACTGTCATCTTTATTTGGACATTGTGTGCAAGTGACAACAACAACAGAATGATCCTTGCAGACTGATCTAAGACACATGCTGCAGTTTATCGTTGTAGTCCTGTTTTTCTGTCTACCACAAGAAAAACACCTTCCTCGTACTCGGGCTGGTGGTTCGTCATTCGGTTGATCGATTTAAGGCTGCCTATATGTATTTAGAAAAAGCCTTATGTTGGATGGCAAAGTATTTATTTCAGCTCGTTCTAAGGATGTGGTTTCATCAATGATATCGATAAAGATTTTAAAAAATTTCTTCTAAACATAGTTGGACTGTTGGAGTGATCAAAATTATACAATATTTGACTATTTATTCCTGCCACATTCAACATTTGAAAAAATATAACTAAAGGCCACCTACGGGTACGTCTTGCTACAGAATACTTAGAGCACATAGATGAGCACGTAGATGAACCTTCTATTGGACTTTTGTTAGGTAAAAAATTTTTTGGGGTCTCTCTCTTATTTTTTTTAATGTTCCAACTATTGTAGTCTTCTTTTTTAACAAATCTATTGCTAAACTACAAGTGGTGTACCAGTTATCACAAGTTAGATTGCGGTATTTTCCGTTCCATTGTTCAACCAATAGTTGAGTAATATCCTCTGGCTTATTGGATTTTTTATAAGGCATATCTGGTTGTTGCCCACAGTATAACTCGATATCGCTCACATAAAATATTTGAAAGTCACACAATACAAAAGGTTTTATCCCATATTTCGCTGGCTTACTTGGGATATACTGTAAAAAGCTGCATCTCACTCGAAAAGGAATAAGCATTTCGTCAATTGTCAAATGTTCACCTAAATGTATAGCTATTATAACAATTGTCGGAAAAGCGGTCAATCATAAATAGTACAGGGGCAAGTTTGTCAGTAGCTTTTCTTTGAGGTCTTGTTTCTTTATTGTCGAATCTAAGAGCACATAAGAGAAATAAAAATCGGTTGCAGCTCATGCAAGCTCTGAAAATTTCTAAAACCGTTCCATCAGTTGTCCACAATTCCAAAAAATGTACATGACCTTGTTTTTTAAGCCCTGTTAAAAACAAAAGTCCTATCATTGCCATAATTTCAGATTTGGTTGTATTTCTGGCGTTTTTTTCGCGATTGTAATTCGGACGCATCTTTTCTATTTGCATATTGGTACAAACCACAATATGTTCAATAATGTCATCAGTAAATAGTTTAGTGAAAGTACTTGCCTCATTTATAATATCTTTAGCATACACTTTGGGTCCAGGAAGTACTTTTACAATGTTAGTTTTGCTAGTTTTACTAAATTTACTTTTCAAAGAAGACTTATACGGACGAGAAGCACGGACGAGAACGCACCGCAGACAGAGCTCTTCCCACGGTCCGTGACAGTCTGTGTAGGTCCGTGACAGTATTGTTTGATTATATCATAAAAAGGCCACTCAGGCTTGTAAACATTAAATTCGGCATTAAATTATTTCTCTTTTTTTTTAATTCTTTAATCGAAATAGTACTATTCTTCAATTTATTTTTTATTTGGTTCCATAGATCGTATATATCGGTTCCGATTTTTATGCTCTGGTGCCGTAGAATTCCATAAATTTGTTTCATTTTGATACAAATTTAAAAAATCAAAAATAACTTCGTTTGTCCATTCTATTTTTTAGCAAAAAACTGCAAAAGAACTTTGACAACACTACAGACAACTACTCGTGTCAGCGAATGAAAAACTTCTGACTTGCACTTGTCGTCTGTTAAAACACAGACGCGCTAGGATCGCGTCGCACGAGCATGTACCGCACCTTTGACGTTACCGACTCTAGATGGATAGGACGGACCAGCACAGACGTGCCTGCGCTATCACGGACGAGACCATTCCCACGGTGCGTGCTGCGTGCTGGTCCGCTTACGTCCGTAATATCGCGGACCGTGGGAAGCCAGTGTTAGATAGATAAACAGGGTCAGTCTTTAAATTTTTAAATATATTTGTAGTACAATTATTAAAATTGGCGTACAAAATACGCCAGCGCGTGTAGTTAAAGGTTAATTTTCCATGTACCTTTGAGTTGAGTATAAATTAATAGTACATTATAGTAACCGAAACCGGTCATCGGTACTGGAATACATTGAATGTGAGTAAGTTTTATTCTTATTTCTGTTACCTAATTTGAAATGGGCTCTCATAGGTAACATATATTCAAGATTGTCTTCTTCTTAAGGTTCCATCTTCTAACGAAGGTTGGATATCAACATGGCAATTCTTACTTTACTTACAGCAGCTCTAAATAGTTGGCTAGAGCTCAGACCAAACCACTCCCTTAGATTTCGTAGCCAGGAGGTTCGTCTTCTTCCTACATCTCTTTTACCTTTTATTTTGCCCTCTATAATCAAACGTAGTAGCCCATAACGAGGACCTCTTAATATATGACCGAAATATTCAAGTTTCCGCCTCTTAATTGTCTGTACAATTTCTTCCCTCTTATTAACCCTATCAAGGACTTCAATATTGGTAACCTTGTCTACCCATGCTATTCGTAGCATCCTTCGATAACACCAAAGCTCAAAAGCTTCCAATTTCTTAATCTCCAGTTGTTTCAATGTCCATGCCTCAGATCCGTAGAGCAAGGTTGTAAAAATGTAGCAGCGCAATAACCTTATCCTTAGATCCATTCTTAGGTCTCTACTACACAATAGATGTTTCATTTTTACAAATTTTGCCCTTGCTATTTCTATACGGCTTTTAATTCAAGATTGTATTAACTAGATATTGAAAGAACTGGTAAATCATTATAATGTAGTAAAATCTGTGAAAGAACCAAAGTCACCACAACCATAAAGAGAGAGAAGGTGCAATATTTGCCCAATAGCGAAAGGTTGCAAAAATCAAAGCAAATATTTCAAATATAATAATAATGTTTGTCCACCACACAGCAAATAAATTAGAATGTGTAATAAATATGAAAGTTCATTTGTTAATTTAAAAATTTATTATTAAAAATTATATTTCTTAAAAATTATAAGCTCTTAAAATATTACCACTTTATAACATTTTAATAATAATTGGGTATAAATATACAAAAAAACTGGGGCGTTAAGTCGCCTCACATGATAATTTAAAATAGACTTGTTATTAGGAAGGTTAATTTTAAAATGATCCTCAGACTTGATTGGCTAAAATGTCTTTTATTTCACATAAAAAAACATCAGTATCAAAACATTGTATTTGTTACAGTATACAACCCAAACGAATTAAGTTAATTACTTGTGTGTCTGGGTACAATGTCTCTGTAATATCTAAGAGTTAAGTGCCAGAGTGTAAACAGAACGCTTAATAATTTTCTTATGATTGCGAGACATCATTATAACTTTTATAGTTGAATAAAACTTCAATCCATTACATTTACCCTTTCTAGTTTGGTTTAAATTAAAGATGAGAACCAATTAAGAAAACCGTTGTTAATGTATATGGTTTTTCTATAAATTAAATGAATTTTTTAACACAATGGAAAAATAGATAAAATTAATAATATGAATAAATATAGGGGAGCGTGGTATATGGTGGGCCCTTTTAAATTTTAGATCATTGAGGTGCATCTCTTATTTTTTTAAAGGTTTGACCGTATAAAATCTATGTTTTGCGTATCCTGGATAACGTGTCAATTAAAGTTTTAGATAGAGTTAACAGAAAGGACTGAATAATCATTGATCCAGTAAAAACTCGTTGTCCCACCATGGACTAATATTGGTTCATAGTGGGACTACTATTGGTTTATATTGGGTCACATATGGTCTATTACACATACTGAGACTATTATAGTTAAAGCAGGAGATAAGTAGGTACTGATGGGAAATCAATATTACAACAAATAAAATATTTATTTGTATCAAAAATAACATTACAAAAAGCATTTAAAATATTTTATATGTAGAAAAATATACTTACTGTAACTTTAGCTGATGTTCCGCTGAACCTATTACGCTAGGTGTTGGTATAATCATAATAATATTATCTTGATCTATGGTGTCAGTATATTTTTTTTTTCGAGATATGTAAATGTAATTACTATTTAACTGGGAATAAGCCACAATTAAAGATAAAAATACGTTTATTGACGTTTCAATTTCCACTTCGGAAATCGTTCTCAAAATACAAACAGTAAATTAAACAAATTTTGTTTTTTGTTACATAGTGAAAAATTCTTCTAATAATTTAATTTTATCTGACTCATTTATATTGACAATTCAGACATACATTATGCATTTTAAAGTAGACGACTTTAAAATTATATTGCCAATATTGTTGAGTTGTGCTCCTGGGACGACTTTACTTATAAGATAGTTCATTCGATTACATGAAATCAACTTTAACTTGAGAATATCCGTCAGAAAAAAATCATAGCATGTAATTCGTCTTTAAAAAGACAAACACATGACATGATGACAGTAAAATTCTTCTGTTAGTGGATCCATAGTAAATTATGAGGGAAAAACCAGGAAAAAAACCTCATAATACTATCCCGACATTGTAAGTATTTGTTCGTGAATTTAGTTTACCTTCAACAAACATCAAAATTCTACTTTTTTATGTTACGGTATTTAAAAAAACATAAATGATGTATCCTCTATATGTTACTGACTTACTAATACTGGTATTTTCTTATTAATAACTTCCTCTTTCAATATTGGTAACCAGATCCTACTACATTCTGCCGAGGAATTTGCGACACAATTGGCCTCATTTAGCATACTTAGAGCCGCTTCTTTGATTTTTCTTTTTTTACCATCCGTTTCTTTTAGGACTACATTTGAATTATCCCATTGAACCCTATGTTCATTATCCCATGCGTGTTTACATATTTGAGATCTATCAAATTCTCTATTTTTAATATAAGATTGATGTTCACTTACTCTAACATTTAATGGCCTTGATGATTCACCTAAATAAAACTGGTCGCATTCACAAGGTATTTTATAAATGCAATTCTTTGTCCTTTTTTGTTCATTGTTAGGTTTGGTTTTGGACAAAATAGTTCTCAACGTGTTTGTTGTTTTGAAATGTTGAATTTATTAAATAAATTCAACATTTCAACAACATTCAAAACAACAAACACGTTGAGAACTATTTTGTCCAAAATCAAACCTAACAATGAACAAAAAAGGACAAAGAATTGCATTTATAAAATACCTTGTGAATGCGATCAGTTTTATTTAGGTGAATCATCAAGGCCATTAAATGTTAGAATAAGTGAACATCAATCTTATATTAAAAATAGAGAATTTATTGATAGATCTCAAATATGTAAACACGCATGGGATAATGAACATCGGGTTCAATGGAATAATTCAAATGTCGTCCTAAAAGAAACGGATGGTAAAAAAGAAAAATCAAAGAAGCGGCTCTAATTATGCTAAATGAGGCCAATTGTGTCGCAAATTCCTCGGCAGAATGTAGTAGGATCTGGTTACCAATATTGAAAGAGGAATTTATTAATAAGAAAATACCAGTATTAGTAAGTCAGTAAGTCAGTACGTTTAATTATGTTTGTTGAAGGTAAACTAAATTCACGAACAAATACTTACAATGTTGGGATAGTATTATGAGGTTTTTTTCCTGGTTTTTTCCTCATAATTTACTATGGAATCACTAACAGGAGAATTTTACTGTCATCATGTCATGTGTTTGTCTTTTTAAAGACGAATTACATGCTATGATTTTTTTCTGACGGATATTCTCAAGTTAAAGTTGATTTCGTGTAATCGAATGAACTATCTGATAAGTAAAGTCGTCCCGGGAGCGCAACTCAACAATATTGGCAATATAATTTTAAAGTCGTCTACTTTAAAATGCATAATGTATGTCTGAATTGTCAATATAAATGAGTCAGATAAAATTAAATTATTAGAAGAATTTTTCACTATGTAACAAAAAACAAAATTTGTTTAATTTACTATTTGTATTTTGAGAACGATTTCCGAAGTGGAAATTGAAACGTCAATAAACGTATTTTTATCTTTAATTGTGGCTTATTCCCAGTTAAATAGTAAGTAATTAATTTACAATGCCACAAGAAAATAGCTTTAGAACAATATGTAAATGTATTACCCAAAGTTTTACGAAGGAATGAGATCACATATTCACCGTTAATAACATCTTCAACAGTAATATTCAGTATAATAACGAACAATTTTGGTGCGGATGGTGTGGTGGAACAGTTGGTGAGTCTTTCTTATAAATGGATATAAAAGTGAACTTACACCAATCATCTGGACAATGTCCTGTATTCCAGATTTCATTACACAGTTGGAACATTACTTCAATTCCTATATCTCCCTTTTCTTTTAAGTGCTTCCGCTGTGATTCCGTCTTCTCCTTGAGATTTTCCAGTTTTTAATTTTTTTATTGTGGTTTCTATTTCTGATGTGTTTATTTTCGGCATGTGTTTACACTTTATAGTCTCTAATGAAATAGGTTGAGGAGGGGAGAACTGTTTGTGTCAAGTTGGTCATTCAGAATTATACCTGTGTTTTTTAATTTGTTGATTTCCATAGATTCTAACCACGATAGCTTAAGGCCCTTATTTTGAATGTGAAGAATTTTAAATTAGTCATTAAAAGAATGATTGTGATCTAGAAGGTGAAGTGCGTATCTAGAATCTGTCTTTCTATTATTGAAAGCCCTTTTATGTTCTGTTATCCGTTTATTAAAGTTTCTACCAGTTTGACCGATGTAAGTTTTTGGGCAGTCGCCACATTTAAGTTTGTACACACCACTGTGTAAGTGTTTTTTTTATTTTGGCTCTTGTTGTTTTTGATATATTTGCCTAGGTTGTTATTTGTTCAGAAAGCTGGTATGTTTTTATGTGTTTGATGCTTTTTTATATGTTTGCTTGATGATATTTAATTCTGTCTCAAAGTTGTATTTTGACATCGGAGTTTCTGTTAATCAATGTAACATACTATGATTTAAGTTGCCAGTTGCCATAAGGCTGCCAGTTTAAGTTGTGTTGGATGGGATGATGAATTGTGTATAGTCGTGTCAGTATGGGTAGGTTTATGAAATATGGACAATGTTGTGTTTTTTGTACTCCATAGGGTATTGGATGGTATGATGAATAAAGATTTTTACTTTTTGTTTTTTATTTTTCACATGGATACATCTGTCATATATAGGTTATTATGTCAAGTCAAACTTCTTCTTCTTTTTTATAAAATCAGTTGTACCAACTGCTAAGTACAAAAACATTAAAACATAAAAATCCTAACATAGCCCCCCTTTGAAGGGAACCTTCAAAATATAAATAATGTGTATTTCACGATAATTGTCTTTATTAATTTTCACTTGAAGCTTCATCTTGGAGAGGTAGTGGATGTAGATGTCTCACAGATCGTTTTAGGACACCTTTTGTAGTGGACACAAGGGATACTCGATGAATACCATCTGGACCAGGAATCAGCTGCAAAATTCGACCTAGTTGCCATTTTTGTGGTGGTAAGTGGTCATTACGGATTAATACCAGACTCCCAACTGAGAGTTTTGACTGTGGAGACTTCCATTTATATAGTTGATGGAGCTGGCTGATGTATTCTTTTGAAAATCGATTCCAAAACTGTTGTTGCAAACGTTGAACAGCTTGAAGTCTTGTGGTTCTATTTTCTGCTACTTCCAGTAAGTCTAAGGAAGGAAGAGAAGTAATAGGATGGCCCAAAAGGAAGTGGGAAGGAGTCAGAGGCTCGTAATCATTTGGGTCATCTGAAATTGCATAGAGCGGTCTTGAATTTAAAATGCCTTCAATTTGAATTATGAGTGTTAAAAACTCTTCATAGGTTAAAATAGAATTTAACAGAGTTCTTTTAAGATGATGTTTCATTGATTTAACTGCGGCTTCCCATAAGCCACCAAAGTTAGGACTGTAAGGAGGAGAAAAATGCCAACTTATATTATTGCTAGTTGCATAATCTATTAATGTATTATGATTATTTTGAATAAACTTGTACAATTCATTGAGTTCATTATATGCACCTTGAAATGTTTTACCATTATCAGAATAAATGTGGTTGGGTATTCCCCGACGTGAAACAAATCTTCGCAGACATGCTATAAAACATTCTGTTGTCATATCTGAAATGAGCTCAAGGTGAATAGCTTTAGTTACAAAGCATACAAACACACAAATGTAACCTTTTGTTGTTTTTGCACCTCTTCCCTTTCTGTCTTTTATGTTATATGGACCTGCATAATCTATTCCGGTGACTTGAAATGGAAAAGATGGTGAAATTCTATTATTAGGTAAGCTACCCATAGGGGCAATGGATGCAACTGGTTTGTGTCTAAAACACTGAATACAATTCTTGACAATTTTTTTTGCAAGAATTTTCCCCCCAATAGGCCAATATTTTTGTCTGACTGTTGCCAATAGTAATTGCGGCCCTGGATGTAATAAATAGTTATGTTTATGAATAAAAATTAGTTTAGTAAATGGATGATTTGAAGATATAAGGATAGGATGTTTAATATTTGTTTGTAAATTAGTATATTTTAATCGTCCCCCTACACGAAGAATACCTTGCTCATCCAAAAAAGGACATAAAGAAGATAATTTATGGTTACGGGGTAATGGTTTATGAGACAAAAGAATTAATGTGTCATTAAATGAATCCTTTTGAGCTAGTTTGATTAATGTTAGCAGTGCTTGATCAACTTCAATTGCTTGTAACTGACCCAAGTATTGATTGGTTTTATTTTTTGAATTATGAATAAATCTTTTACAATATGCAATTGTTCTGACTAACTTTAAATAACTAGAAAACTTTGTAAATATTTCTAACGAATTGACAGAAATATTTGAAAGAATTGTTGTTGGAATCCTTTTTAATTCTGGTAATTTTGATTTGGATATATTAAATGAATATTGAGGCCATTGACTGTTTGGTTCACATAAAAACTCTGGCCCTGTCCACCATATATGGTGGTATTTTAATTTGTTTGGTAGTATGCCTCTGGAGGCAACATCAGCAGGATTTGTTTTTGTATTAGTATAACTCCAATTTGAGATAGAAGTTAAATTTTGAATTTTTGCCACTCTATTGCCCACAAAAATTTCTAGAGAGTTTGGATCTGTTTTTAACCAACAGAGCACCACTTGTGAATCAGACCAATAATAAAACGGTATATCATTAGGAAGATTGAATAGTGATGTTTTTACTTGAATGGATAATTGTGCAAGTAATAAGGCTGCACATAATTCCAATCTTGGAATTGTTAATGACTTAAGTGGTGCCACCTTACTTTTCGAGCATAATAGTTGTACATGAAATTCTCCTTGCAAATTTGAACTGCGTGCAAAAATGCATGCAGCATATGCATCACGAGAAGCATCACAAAAACCATGGATCTCTATCAATTTATACTCATTTTTTATAACATATCTAGGAATGGATAATTGATTTAATTCTGACAATTCAGTTCTAAACTGTTGCCATTGTAAAGATAGATCATCTGGAATGGGTTCATCCCATGCCATGTTTAATGACCATAATTTTTGTATCATTATTTTTCCTAGAATTATACAAGGGCTGATTAAACCTAATGGATCATAAATTTGTGCTATATCTGAGAGTACCTGTCTTTTTGTAAGTGAACTCGTTAATGGATAAATATTTTTATTAATTGAATATTTTAAAACATCTAATTGACTGTACCAGTATATACCTAATGTTTTTGAAGCATCATTTTGTCCTAATTTTAATATGGCTAATGAATCATCATTACTGGAAATGGTTTGAAGAACATTTGGATTGTTAGAAGTCCATTTTCTTAGAGGAAATCCAGCAGAATTTAGAATGAATGAGACTTCTTGACATGTTTGAATTAATTCAGAGATACTATTAGAACCAGTGAGTAGATCATCTACATAAAAGTCTTTTAGAATTGTTTGTGATGCTAATGGAAATGAATTTATATGTTCTTGAGCTAATGTTTGTAAACATTTTATTGCTAAATATGGAGCTGAAGTTGTTCCATAAGTCACTGTATTTAGCTCATAAACTGAAAGGTCTTGTTCTGGATTATCTCTCCAAACAATTCTTTGTAATGACTTATGATCATTGTGAATTAAAATTTGTCTATACATTTTTGTAATGTCTGCAGAAACTACATATCTAAACATTCTAAATCTTAGTAAAATACTGATAATATCATTTTGGACTTTTGGACCAATGTATTGTAAATCGTTTAATGAGTAGCCTGTAGAAGAAGCACAGCTACCATCAAAAACTACACGTAGTTTTGTTGTGAGACTTTCTTCTTTGAGAACACCATGATGTGGTAAATAATAGTATGTTTTATTAGGATTATCTTGTGACATATCTATCTTAGTCATATGATTTAAGGAAATATATTCTTTAATAAATTGTGAATATTGAATTTGAAAATTGTTGTTTTGATTAAATCTTTTTTCTAGATTTACAAACCTGGTACAAGCTGCATTGAATGAATCCCCTAATACATCAGAAGATAGTTTTAATGATAACTTTACTACAAAACGACCCTCTTCATTTCTAGTAGTATTTTTGTGAGAATGATTTTCACAATCTGATTCATCTTTTGGCAAGACTGAATTTACAGGTACTTCTTCTAGTTCCCAAAATCTTTTTAATTGAGCATCTTCTGAATAAATTTTGTTTGCAAAATTGCATCTGGATAATGAAGTTGATACAGGACTTTTTCCTGAAACAACCCAGCCTAGTTTAGTATTTTGTAAAATAGGTAACCCATTACCAAGATATATTTTTCCTTCTGTTAGAAGGTCCCAAAAAAGATCTGCACCTATAAGCATATCAATCTCTCCAGGTTCAAAAAATTGTTCATCTGATAATTGAATATTTTTAGGGATAATTAAAGATGGGTGGATTAGTTTTTCTGCAGGTATTTCACTGCATATGTTGGAAATCACATAACATGAAATTGTTGTTTGATAATTGTCAATTTTAGAAAAAATAGTCAAATTGCATTTTTTTGATAAATGTGATGTTACTTGATTAATTCCAACTATGGATAGTTTTGAATCTATTAAAGGTATGTCAATTTTATTGCAAAACCCTTGTGTAATTAAATTGTTTTGTGAACCACTGTCTAATAGAGCTCGACAGTAATGTTGGTTGCCTACCGTATCTTTAACATAAAAGCCTACAGTGGATAATAGAATTTGTGTATTTGAATGTTGAGGTTGTATGAATAAATTGGTAGATGTTGGATTATTGGATTGTTCATGAATTAATGAATTATGTTTTACATTGCAAATTTTGCAAGGCCCTAAATAGCATGATTCAACCTTATGTCCTGTCCTCAGACAGTTTACACACAACTGTAGTTGTGAAATTGATTCTTTTCTTTGATTGATATTTAGCTTTAAGAAATCAGAGCAACTGTATATTGTATGGTTATTCTTTTTACAAAAATTACATTTTTTGTAATTATTATTTGAGTTATGGCTGGAAATTGCTAAATTAAAATGTGAATGATTTTTTGTTTTGTTTGGTTTTATATTAGAACTAGGATTAATGTTTACATTTGTAGTGTTGTGTATGATTTCCAATATGTCTGCTTTTGATTTAAGAAATTCTAAGAATTCCTCCATGTTAGGAAGTTCACCACTAAATTTTTTCTCTTTCCACTCTCTAAAAGTATTTTTATCTAATTTTGATGAAACTAAATGTATAATTAGAAAATCCCACAACTGGTCTTTACTAATACCTATGTTTTGTAAAGATACAAGATTTTTTGATACATTGTCTAATAGTCTACGAAAACTGGTTGAGGATTCTTTAGAACAATGCTCTATGTTAAGAATTGAATTTAAATGACTATCTACTAAAAAATACTTTTTGTCAAACCTGTCTAATAATGTGTTCCAAGCTTCTTGATATAAATTATCAGTGAATGGAATTTGATCGATTAAACTTTTTGCATAACCTTCTAGTGATGCTCTCAATAAAGAAAATTTTTGAGAATGTGTCAATGATGCATTTTCATGTATTGTTGAAAGGTAATTACTTTTAAACTCCAGCCAACTGTCATAATCACCTTTAAACATTTGAAGTTTAATTTTAGGTAAAATAATATTTTGTAATGGATCTTTATTAGAACTATTACAACTTAATGAATTGTTACTAGTTTGATTTGCAGACATACTTTCTATGTATGTCTTAAGAAAACTTAGAGTATCATAATACCGCTTTTTAAATTGTTCTCTCTCCTTATAGTTCTCCTCAAGTTGTTGTTCAGGACAATTTACCTCTATTTCTAATTGAATGCTTTCAAAGTCTTTATCTATTAACTCTAATTCGTTAATTCTAATTGTAGCATCAGTTAATGAAGGTTTCCTATCTGGTTCTGATGTTTTTATAACATCTATAAACTTTTCTACCAAAGTTAACCGCTTTTTAACTGAACCCCTAGTTCTAACACATTTTGCTAAATCAGACATGATTATTGATTAAAGCCTCTAAATTGTGAATAATAGGTTGGATAATCAGTAAGGTAAAATAGGAAATAGAATGAATGACTTACGATTACCTCCTGTGTGTGTGTATATGTAGAAGACTTCAATCTGAATTTTTATAAGTTCTTGTGGATATTTTTTGAAAATAGCTGTTTCTGGATGTATCACGCTCGAAGGATCAACAAATGTTGTGTTTTTTGTACTCCATAGGGTATTGGATGGTATGATGAATAAAGATTTTTACTTTTTGTTTTTTATTTTTCACATGGATACATCTGTCATATATAGGTTATTATGTCAAGTCAAACTTCTTCTTCTTTTTTATAAAATCAGTTGTACCAACTGCTAAGTACAAAAACATTAAAACATAAAAATCCTAACAGACAAGGCATGTTTGTTTTTAAGCCTGACAATTTTTAAATCTAAAAAATTTATGGATTTATTTTGTTTTGTTTCTATTGTTAATTTAATATGACTGTGAAATAAATTAATGTACAATAAAAATTGAACTAGTTGCCTGTTAGTTTCGGTGAAACATACCAGTACGTCGCCTACGTATCTCCACCAATATAAAAACTGTTTAAATACGGGATGTTTTGAAATCTTTGTCTCTAGATGATCCATAAAAATATCTAATAGCAATGGGCTTAGAGGATTGCCCATTACAAGTCCTGCGCTGTTAACCATCAAGTTACGGTCGAATCAATTATTTAAAAGAAGTCAGTACATGACTTTTGGACATATTGTTTTCAAGATTACTATTGAAACGTAGACTGGCGACACAAAACTTTTAACAAGCTTTTTAGCTTGTTAAATTCCGTAGAGGGACCTAATATTATTACTAATTATATTCCTTTTTATAAAAATCGTATCAAAACTGTCTGCGAATGCTTAACTTATTTGTTTTGTTTAGATGATTTGTGTGCCCTATAATCTAATGCTTTATTGAAATTGTAAGGTTTGTTACTTGTTAATTTAATGATATTTTACAGGTTTGATAATTACTTCATGGTACATTTACATTTTGTTGTGGTCCAGATTTTCTGTGTCTATTTTAGCAGTAAATCTAGTTATTATTTGGTATCTATGGAAAAGTTTATTTTTTTCTTTCTGCTGTATTTCTCAGCCACCTTTCAACTCTGAACCTATTGTTGCTAGAGCTCTTCTAACCAGTTAATTATTGTTTTATATTTTTCGGTGACCTAAAACTTATACAAGCCTGACGCTCTTCTCTTTCGGCAATATGTCGAGTTCTTGTAGTCATTCCCGCACTAGACTAGAGTCCACATTTTGGTTTAGAAAAGCCATCATGGCTAATTGGCGATATGCACATATATTGATCCACTTTGGTTTAGAAGCCCCCATGTTTATTTATTTTAAACAGATCAGGACTGTATTAATCTTTGCCTGAAATATGGAAGTCTAATCTTTAAGGTGAATAAAAATTCTTAAATTCCCACCACTATTGAAAATTCTTCCAACCCAACATCCAAAACTTCTACCTAGTTCCTAGGTGTAAATCCGTCCACGTACGGGGTAACTCTGCAGTCTATGTAAAGTATTGTCTCTGCTTTATCCGTGTCTATGATAATATCCACTTAGAAGATACTTTAGGCCTGTCTCTGGTTACCATATGGTCAAAAGTCATTATTCATTAAATACATTTAATTGTATTTATGGTATGATCATGTCCTGATCTAACTACTATGTTGTTCAGGTTTTTTCGAAGTTAATAATATTCTTTTAGTATAGTAGTAGGTAAAGGAAAGAAGGTTCATTAAGGCCCCCATGGTTACTGTGGCTCTGTTCCTTACTACACCTGTTACTCGATGGCAAGTCAGTATTTGAACCTCGTTTAGTTTAAGGATAGTGTTTTGCTCTATTTTTGGTTAGTGTATTACTGATAAATATATAATAGTTGATTTTACCATAATTTTTACATCCTGTAGAGCATGTATAATGATGATAGACCCAAAGAACCGGAGACTTTAGTTGAAGGTGAAGGACCAGAAATACTAAAATCAGAAATACTGCATGCTAAAAAGTTAGCAAAGAACAAGAAAACCGTTGGCTCTGATAACATACCGACAGAGATGTTAAAGCTTATAAATGAGAAGAACATTGGAATACTAGTCAAACTTTTCAATGATGTTTATTCGACTGGTGATATCCCTGAAGATTGGTTAAAGTCCGAATTCGTAACACTACCAAAAAAACAATGTCCGAAAAACTGTAGCGATTATAGAATGATAAGCCTTATGAGCCACACTTTGAAAATATTTTTACGCATCATCCACAGTAGAATCAGAGATAAATGTGAAGAAGATCAGGATGAAACACAATTTGGCTTCAGAAATGGACTGGGAACTCGGGACGTCCTCTTTGCACTAAATTTGCACTGCAGAAATGTCGAGATCAAAGGAAAGACGTCTTTGTTGTATTTATTGACTATGGAAAGGCCTTTGATCGAGTACAGCATCACAAATTAATTACAATATTAAAAGATAAAGAAGTTGATAGTCAAGACATACGATTCATAGAAAAGTTATACTGGCGTCAAATAGCGACAGCTTGCATAAACGGAAAATCAACAGAAATATGTAAAATACAAAAAAGTGTCAGACAGGGTTGTATACTATCCCCCACTGCTATTTAATTTATATTCAGATAGAATATTTAAAGAAGCGCTGCATAATTTGGAATGGGGCGTGAAAGTTAATGGAATTCTGATAAATACAATCAGATATGCAGACAATACAGTTATTTTAAGTGATGATATGAATGGATTACAAAGCCTTTTAAATTTCATTGATACAGTGGGAAGAGAGTTTGGCCTAAAAATAAACTGTTCAAAAAAAAAACACATGGTGTTTAGCCGTTTAGCACATCAAGATGCACGATTATATGTTGATGGTCATATAATTCAAAGAGTATCCAGTTTTAAATATCTTGGTTGCCATATTACTAAACAACTAGATCCAGATCAAGAGATAAAATGTAGAATCGAGATAGCCTGCACGACATTTTTAAAAATGAGGTCATTCTTCTGTAATGATAACTTGCAACTTCAACTTCGAAAGCGCATGGTTAAATGCTACATTTGGTCAGTCCTCTTATATGGTGTCGAAGCATGGACATTAATAAAAATATCCACCATTAATCGTCTGGAGTCCTTTGAAATGTGGCTGCACAGACGTATACTAAAAATTCCATGGACGGCTATGCTGACAAATGTGGCAGTCCTTGAGAGAGCAAATACTGCTCGCGAGCTGCTTGATAACATCAAATGTAGAAAGATGGCCTATTTTGGGCACGTAGTAAGGGGAGACCGATATAATATTCTTCAACTTATTATGATGGGTAAAATCGAAGGACGCAGAGGAATTGGTAGAAAGCAGGCCTCTTGGTTGAAGAATATCAGAGAGTGGACAGGAATAAAGAAAGCTGAGCAACTCTTTAGAATAGCTCGAGACAGAGACAGTTTCGCCATGTTAATCGCCAAAGTCAAGGGGACTTGATAGGGCACGTTAAGAAGAAGAAAAGCATGTTTTATATCAAATCTCTTATTTTTTCATAACTGCATCTGGTTTCTATTTACGTAGCCTGCTCTCTTGGTAGTTCGTTTCATCGAATGATTATAAGTAAGCCGTGAGTATATTGTTACCCCAAGATACTTTACTTAAGTCATAAGATTTAGATTTGAAATAATCAGGCTTAGAGGTCTTAACTCATAAAATTTCGCATGTTAAATTTTATGATTTTTGACTTCTCAGGGCTCATATTAAACCATAATTTTGAAGTCAGTTATAGCGGCCTAAGTAGTAACCAATGTTGTTACGCTAGTGCCAAAATTATTAGTTGTAAAATAATTAATCACTATGTTAAATTAATTTTTTTTTCAGATCCTCCAAGAGTTTCGGTGCAACTTGAATCAGGTTTACAGTCTCCGGTGAGGGAAGGTACAGACCTTACATTATTATGTAAAATTTCCGCCAGTCCGAATGCTGAAGGTTATAGCTGGTATCATGACGTAAGTAAATATTATTAAAAAAAATCATTAAAAAAATCTTTTATAAAAGGTTTATTATTTCGTATTTCTTTCTATATACAGTATCTGTAGTACCCGTATATATTCCACCTGTAAATTTTATACCTTTTTTAAAGAACCCTTTCGTGCACAGCGTTCCAACGTTTTTGGAATCACTATTTCATCAACGGTGCTTTTACTAGCTAGACCTAAGTAAAGCCACTAAATGGGAATATTTGTATTTCGTATGGAAAGAACAGGATTGGAAGACGAAGAATGAAAGGACAAAGAAGAATGGAGAAAATGGTTGAGAGAAGTGAGACAGCGACAGCTGTAGGAACCCTTTTCATTATTATATATATATATATATATATATATATATATATATATATATATATATATATATATATATATAACCGTTTCCAAAAGTTTTTAAAACGTATGGGAATATTTTTTGTATTCCGTCATTTGTATGATTAAGCGAATTAAAAATCAAGGATAACTAAAGATAGGTTTTTGTACAAAAACTCCATAATATATATTTTTTAATTGATAAACACAGAAAAAGAAAAGATATGGCTAGGTATAGCTTCACAAATAATATCATATTCCTTTGTTAAACATTATCCTGTTCAACTATGCAATAGTCTTAACACTACGATTGGGTCGGTTTGCGGTCAGTTTGTATTTCACAATATAGATGATTAAGATAATATTCAATCATCAAATGGCAACATTTATACAACAAATATATTAATTAATACATAGCGAGTGGCATCGACATGAAACAATTTCTATTTATTTTGCTAACCACCAATACAAAACCGAGTATAATGAATTATTACTACAAGTATTGACATTATGAATTTAACTTTTTAACCAATACCCTACAGAATATTGTGTCACGTCAACGATTGCTGTCTTAAAAAAATAACAAAATTAAACAAAATATATTTATATATTTTTTTTATTGTATCGTTACAAACGTCACATGTTTGTCGATTCTTTCAATAATTATTGTGTTTAATTTTTTTTTCATTTTTTTCAATTAATAACTTTGTCTTTTGTTTTACTATTTTTCTTCGAAAAATATTTGGCGGTTAACTCTTCTATAATCTTTCACGTATTTCACTATAGTAAAGTTAGTTTGATATTACGTTGTTGCTAATAATATTATACATTAGCAAAAGAAATAAATAAGAATTCACATATAAAGTTTTAAATTTCATGTTGTGAGGATATTTCCCCCCCTAATATTGCACCGCAAATAACTTGTATACTCCATTTATGTGTTTTATTTTGAAACATATTTCGTATGTAATATATTCACCTACGCTTTCGCAATCAATACAGATTTAAGCAATATCCTACCGTTTTTCTCCTGTCTTTTCATTTCAGGAATACATGGAATTGCTGTTATTTGCAATACTATATAAAATTTTATGAAAATACCAAGATTCTCATAAATATGTATACATCTATTGAGGAGTCTACTCAAAATGCACTCTTTTTCAAGACTTTTATGGATTTTACGTATCTCAAATATTCGTGGTGCTTTGTGGATTTAACGCTGCCAGTTTGTTTTCAAATATAACAAACTTGTACATAAAAAACTGTGAGAACTAAATAAAATAGCATAGGGCACTTTATATAAAGTTGCAAAAGATAATAATTTCAATTCATTTTCTGTTGAGTTTTCCGCGACGTGACATACATTCTCAAATTATCTGTTCATTTTTCGGCTTGTGATCGATTATAAATCTGAGAAAATGCTGTTATCAGTTAGTTATGTTAATTTTGAATGGTTCATTTTGTCTTTATTTTCAAGTTAATAGCATGTTCACGGTCGAAATGACCAGGCGTTATTTATAATTTGAAACCACTTCCAGTTAGTAGTAATATTAATAAAAATACATATTAAAAATATTCATATTAATATTGTTAAATTAAGTAGTATTGATAAAATTTTGTTTGACATTTAATACACACTACATATATTAAACTATTAAACATATAGAATATATGTTTCAATACAAACAAGAATTTACACTTCCTAGAAACGTGCCAATATACTGATATCCCCTCCATTTAAAAGCGATAAGATGTGAGAGTCCTGAAAATATAGCGTACCCAAGTGGAGCCCCCGGGGGCGGTCCCAGATGAAGGTTAGTTCCTTATGTGGAATGTTGGTAATTGTTATTTTCATTTTTTTGCAAAACACCTCGACTCTTAATTCGTTTGCTGTACTACTTAGCACATAAACTTGTATGCTATTAAGTTTATGTGGTTTGTCTTTCAGTTTCAGGAGAACTTTTATAATCTTTGTGAACACCTGTATAGTTCTGGGTTTTACTGCCAGAAAAGTTAACATACTGCAATTATGTGTTCTAAAATGATCCTCTCCTAATCACTGTGTTTCAGCTAGGCTAGATATTTCAATGTCATACCTTGCCAGTTCTCTTTCAATAACTCACAGATTACCTGTAATTGTCTTTAGACTTTATACGTTCCATGTACCGATAATAATTAACTCTATGAGTTTCAATTTTTGTGGACCAGTAGGTGAATTGGCCTAACGCATGCGATGCCTGATTGCTAACATTCGTAGCGATTTGGCACTCCTAGACTTGGATTCAAGGTAGCTTGAATGGTGTCCCTCAGCTGCGTACAACATCCAAGGAATTCTCTTAAACATCACGCATAATTTTCTTGGAAATGACAACGCAATGAATTTCCCTGACATACTGTATCGCAGAATCACAACCATTCTACTGATAAAGCTCCCTTTGTGAAAATCCAATGATAAGCCGATCCAGGATCATCTTGGTACTGTCGGTCGCTGTTGCCTTCATCAGAAATATTGAACGACCTTCTGATCGGGGTGTGATAAGGAAAGAATATATGGGAGTTGGATGGAGTACAGGATTGGAATCTGTTTTTCTATCCTAGAAGGAGCTTAGGAGAGAAACAATAGCAGGCGTAAGTGCAGGGTTGGCAATTCCTGAAATAGTGTAAACTTTACTGAAAACTGTAAAATAGTTCTATCCCTTACCCCATGAATATTTATTTTTATTGTCATTCATATTTACGTAGAATCCATCATGCAACTAAACTACACAACTGGAAACAATTTGAACCCTTATATTAATACAAACATATATCTTTATCTCCAGTTTGTATTGCAGTCTATTACAATTTTAAAAAATATCATTTTCCGTCACCAAACAGCACTTCAGAGATTTAAGTAACTTCTATTCCGACTACCACTATACTTATCAAACGCGTCTAAAATTGAAAATAGAGTCGAAGAGGTAATAATCCACATCACACAGATTCTCGGAACAAAAAGTATGATAACAAAGCTTAACAGCAAGTAAAGCGAATGATCTTAATGACACAATCTGGAAAAACACACATCTAAGACAAGACACAAAAACAGGAATCTATAAAGCATCAATTAGATCTACATTAACATACACGGCGGAGGCAAGACCTGACACATCTAAAATGAAATGAGAATTAAAAACAACAGAGATGAGAATACTTCGACTTTGACGAACATCAGAAAAAAGTCTGTTGGATGCGGAGAGAAGCAAAAGCATAAGAAGATCATGCAATATAAAAGATATAAATGAATTGGTGACAGAATTAAAACAGGAGTGGAACGAACACATTAGTAGAATAGCAGGGTATAGAATAGTACGAATAGCACGAGATAAGTCACCAATTGGAAATTATCTTGCTATAAATAAACAATTTAGGAGGCTAATATTAAAGAAGAAACAGGCTTTTATGCCTGCAAACAAGAAGAAAGAAGAAGAAGAAAAGGACATAGATGCTTAAACAGAATTCCAAATTCTGCAACTTAGTGAACAGTAGAACTTTATGCAATTGACAAAGCGATATTGCACACAAATGGAAATAAGATGAATACAATATTATTCGTAACAGATTATATGTCGTCACTATACATGTAAGCAAAATATACCCGCATCATGTGATAGAAATGTCAAAGAATCCATAAATGTTTACTACTACTACTACTACTACTACTACTACTACTATACCTACTACCTTAGTTGAGCCGCTGAAAAGATGAAATGATCACGTGAATGGCACGCACTTTTAAATATTCCTGTCCCTATGTTATCACTTTTCCCACGTTTACACCGCTTAACAAAAACGAACTAACACTCTCGCTATAATATATTTATATCGTTTTTTACAGGTTATTGATTTACATTAAATTTAAACATTTTCACAAAATTCACCAGCCAGCAGAAGTGAAACACAAATCATGATACATAAAACATTTAAGTTATAGTATCTTGACACATTTAATGACGGTGTAAACAGTTTCTCAGAAGGTTTAGTTTTGACCACCTGTCGATGCTTGCATTAAATGATCATGCGACCTTGGATTCCATGTTTTAAGTGGCCAGGGTATACTACCATAGTAAACAATGGTAGTAGGTATTATTATATCATCGCAGTTTGTGAGTATGGATTTAAAAAGCTACTTAATGCACCTGATAGACAACTAGAACCAATAGAAAGTCATACCATGCTTCATAGGATAAAAAATAACATTGGACCATAACAACCACTTGATGTATTCAGACAAAAGCAAATACTTATTTTTCGTTTACGACTTTGACATACCCAATTTTCTCATAAGCATTTAAAAAAAAAAAAGATCGCCCAATTTGTGATGTGTGTATTTCACCTCTTACAGTAAAACATGTTCTAGAGGTAAAAAGCAAAAAGTTTAATCGTTACAGAATTACATACCATTTACTCAATACTCTTACAGATATTTTCAATTTAAATAACGGTATCGACAACCTAATTGGAATGCAATCTTAGATTCCCTTGCCGATTTATTCATCAAGCTGTTTTCTTTGCAAGTTTTAGACAGCACGGTGGCTGAGATTTAAATTCGATTTCGCCAAGTAGAAATCGTTTGATTTCTCTTTTTGTTCTTAGATGGCGTAGTTACGTCTATACATAGTTATTTTTGATAACTATGGTCTACGACGGGAAAAGATTTTGTTTCGATACGGAGTAGTGGCTAAACCATCCTGAGGAGACCTAAAGAGGTCGAAATACATACATGCGGCTTGTCGCTGCTCTGTATCAAATCAAAATCTAATACCGTCATTTTGCCTACTTTTGTCTTTAAGACTTTAAATAAGTAAGCAAAGTGTAATCAGCTGTTACCGCTCCGCTAATAACCTTATGAGGTTATAACCGGTTTCTTAAATAAAAAACAGGTGAAGTTTTATTATATGGTTGAAATAAAAAAAATTCTGAACTATACTTTTGGATTTTTTGTAGCGTACTAAGAGAGATACGGGACGAAATATTTGGTATAAGAGCATTATATATTTTTTAACTCCTTTTACAGTAAAACACCAAACATGAAATCATTTAGTCAAATTATTAACGTCGAATTAATACCGTAAAGACAAATATAATTATTTCGATTGATATTGTCAAACACTCCATCGTTGCAGATTATTTTATCTCCGAAACGGGGAAATAAATTAGTTCCTCAAAATGAAAACTGAGAAAAGTTAATTAAGTGACGTCAACAACGGTTGTGATCTAAGTTCGTTACTTTTGTATTTGTGAACAAAATTGACTGAACTTTGCTTTCACGATCTTCTGTTTACTCCGGAAATATGTTTGCCTATCAAAGATCAGCTCCAGTTGTTCTACTTTGTAATATCTCTTTGAGAAATCTGGTTGCTTCCAGAACCGAACTGAATAGAAATATTAATTATACCTACATAGGTTTAAAAATAATCCTTTTATCTATTATTTAGACTATCTTCTTAAAATTGGATATCTTTTTATTTGTTTGTACATTTTGTTTAATAATGCAATATTTTGCTAAACAAAAAATTACACGAGTGGCGAACCCCCATAAAGTACTTTAGTTTTTTGATAAACTCATAACGACCTGGAAACTTGGCATGTTAACAATCTGCATAACATTTTAAAACTAAAATTTTTTGATTATAGTGCGGGAGCTTATAAATAATCACGGAGAATCTATTTTCTTGTGGCATTGTAAATTAATATTTAGTAGAAGTAAAACTGTTTGTATTTTGAGAACGATTTCCGAAGTGGAAATTGAAACGTCAATAAACGTATTTTTATCTTTAATTGTGGCTTATTCCCAGTTTAATAGTAATTAAATTACGGAGAAACCATAAATTTTATAATGTTAATGCTATTTTCTATTAAATTCGCGATATCTAAGCTCAGTTTAAATATTTAGATTTTTTACAATATTATAGTATGTACTAAAAAAAAGATGAGAGGAATCTTCTTCTTGTGGTGCCTATCCGTTACGGATGTTGGCTACCAGCATGGCCGCATGCTCGAAATAGTTCTGAAGTGGTCAAGGAAAACCATTTTCGTAAGTTCTGAAGCCGAGCTATTCTTCTTCTTCCTGGTCCCCTCTTTTCGTAGGGTCCCATAAAATAAGTCTCATTTATTTTACCACGCACTGATCACGTTTTCTTTTACAAATTATTTTATATCACTGAATATAGTAATTGACACGATTTTTGCATTATCGTTTTTGGTAGCTTATAAATTTGACTTCGGAACCAGATTCTTGTAAGGCTAAGTTTTTTAAGTAAGACTATAGGGTCTTAGTATATAGGTAGCTGACCAATTGTTTACGAGTTAGATCTAGAATTAATGTTGAGAGACTGTGATAACGGTAGAGGAAGAATGGCTTATTTTAATGTGAATAATGGCTTGTTATATTGCATATAATTATTCTGTATATGTAGAGGTGGATGACCGGCTAATTTATTTTGCGTATTGTGCACTCGATATATTTTTGGCTAAGCGATGTACAGCGTCGTAAAAACAAACTAAAACTGAAGTTGGCCCGCTAGTTTGATAGCAATTTGGAGCGTGAAAGGAGACGAATATCTAACTAGTAGTCCTACTAAGTGGGACCGCAAGTCGGAACGTGAATACCCAGCATTACCTTTTTAGTTAAAGATGGGCTTCTCTTTTAAAAATTATTTAATTAAATAGCTGACATCCATACCTTTAATATGTGCACCAGATGAACGATAATGGCTTCTTAGAATTAGAGTTATGGTGATTTAAACGACAAATTTGATTACGGTCGCGTTGGTTTTCCAGCGCTGTTGCCGTTTTTTCGTTATATCTTTATTTAGAAAGAAACTTCTCTTTATGAAATTAATTTAGCCATTAGTTGATATCAATCTCTTTAATTTGTAATCCGAATAAACCAACGAGTTATGGTGATTTAAAAGACGATAATCTGGTTAGAATCTTCGGATTTCCGGATAATTTGCCATTTTTTCGCTGGTTTGTGTTAAATTTCTAGTTAAAATATTATTTAACTACGTTTTTTTTAAACTGAAATTAAGATGTTAAGTTGAACCGCAAATTTGGCCGTATGAACCACTTTATAAGTTAAGCAATATGAATCAAAATTTGATAATTTGGCTAAAAAAAAGTTTTTTAGATCCCAAGTTCTTCTTGATTTCATCTGCCTATCTCATTTGGGGTCTTCCTCTGCTTCATTTATATTCACACGGTCTTTAACTTAAAAGAATTTTGTTCTATCGGTCTTCTGTTTGTCTTATATTGTGCCCGGAAAATCGTCATTTCAATTTTGCAACTTCTTGTCTAACATCCCTCACTTTTGTTTTCTCTCTTATCCAGTCGTTTCTCTGTTTATTCATTAGTCTTATGTACAACATTTGTCTTTTCATTGCTCTTTGGATTTCTATGAATTTATCCATGTTTGCTTTTGTAAATGTCCACGTTTGGGAACCATCAGTGACAACATTTTTTTAAAGAATGTAGCTTAGTTTGCCAAATTCCGCCCATGCCAATCTAACTCGTCTTTTTATCTCTGCTGTTTGATTTTCTTTGTTAGATTTTATAGTTTGATCCGAATATATACAATACTAAACTTTTTCTATTTCATCTTGTCCCATCCTCATTGTGATGTCTTCATCTGTATTTGTTATGATTTTGGTCTTGTTGTAGTTCATATTAAGGCCTATTTTTCCAGCTTATACGTCCAGTTCTTTCATCATTTTAAACAACTCTTCTTTTTTTATCTCGTATCAATACGATGGCATTAGCGTACCTTAGATGGTTCAAGCGTTGTCCACAAATTTTTATACCTTTTTCTTTCCATTCAATTATTTTAAAAATATCTTCCAGACCCCGATTAAAAAGTATAGGTGATATTGTGTTACCCTTTCTCACATATCTCTTTATTTGTATTGATTTTGTTCCTTCATATACTTTAATTATTGTTTTGGATTCCTTATATATATTGGCTATTAGTTCCGTATATTTGTGGTCAATTCTGTTCCTTATCTAAGAAATTTTCACTGCCCAATGTTCGACAGTGTCGAAAAACTTTCTCGAAATATATAAACGCTATATATAAAGGAATGTGGTATTCATTTTCTCGTTCTATACGTATTTTCATACTTAGTAAATGGTCACTTGTGTTGAATCCCTTTCTAAAACCAGCTTGTTCTTTCGACTGTATCCTTCGAATTTTGTCGTCATTCTATTGGTTAAAATTTTTGTTAGGAGTTTACACAGTACATTATAATACATAATAATATAGGACGGTAGTTTTTAATATCTGCTTTATCACCTTTCTTGATTATGATAATGGTTACGGATTCCTTCCACTGATTTGGTATTCTTTTTTCTTTGATTATCTTGTTAAAAAGGGAATGTAGAGTGTTAATTACCACTTTTTCACCATATTTTAGCATCTCTGCAGTTATTCCATCTTTTGCAGGCGATTTGTTGTTTTTAGTTTCTTTCAATGTCTTCTTTATTTCTAATTCTTAGCATATTTTTACATAAATACCTACCAACAGTACACGCGATATAAAAAAAAATCAAAAAATTCTTTAGTTTATTATTAATTCCTGGCAGTTTATCGGAAAAAATGCCAGAATGCAAGAAGACATTCTGAGTGTGCAATGAAACATCTTTACATGTTTATCTGACTGCATTAATAAAGAAAAGCTGAAAATATATGAAAACAACTATATTTCTATTTTATGCAATATAATATCATGATAATAATCAAAGTGAAAAGTTTGGTTAGATATATTAAGATCAAATAATGTTACCAAAAATATATGAAATTTAATTCTCTTTTCGTAGAAACATTTGTATAAAATATAAGCTGAGTCTCAATTTGTTGCACAAACTACTAACTATTATGATTTCAAAATTGTGTTACCAACTAAAGCAAACTTACTAATGAATTTTGAATTAGCTGTTGATTACTGAAATACAATTCCATAATTTGCCATAAACTTCTAAGCGAAAATATAATTTTGTTCTGTATAATATTCACAATAACCCAAACAGGTATAAAATAAATCGGTCTGTTTTTGTTTACGTAGCTTCAAATTAATATTTTTAAGTTGATACCAGAAAATAAGAATTAAAAAAAAAACAATGAGAGCTTGATAGTACATCAATAAAAATAAATCTTAAAATTACTTTATTGTGTTCAATACAATGCTTAGCACATATGGTTGCACGCACATTTAGAAAAAAGGATACCAGCACGATGGAAAAAAAACCAAATAGTGCCCATCCAGAAAAAAAGGGGACAAAATAAAATCCTCTCAAACATCATTCTTAGTAGACTAATGCCTTATGCTGAAAATGTCCTTGGCGAATATCAAGCCTGTTTTATTGCAAACAGATCAACAATAAACAGTTACTACAAGAAGACGACAAAATTTTTAATACGAAAATGCAAACAGAGACATATGATTAGAATTCATTGAATTGAACATGACAAATATCGTAGAAGCGATAAGATCTTTCAAACTTAAAAAAGCGCCAGGCCCAGGAAACATCTCACCAGAATTTATTAAATACGGCTCAGCTAAACTGTGGGAAATGTTAAAAGATCTATTCCAACGATGCCTGAATGAAGAAGAGACCCCGTTAGAATGGCGTGAGGCCTATATAACCCCAATATACAAAAAAGGAGCACGAAACAATGTCAGAAACTATAGAGGAATTGCTGTCATCCCCACTATAGGACGACTGTACTCCCGAATACTTAGAAACCTCATAGAAGAAGACATTCGTATGAAATAACCAGAAGAACAATGCAGATTCAGAGCTGGAAGATCGACTATAGATAATCTATTTACACTTAAACTATTAATCAAAAAGCGACAACAAAGAAACAAAGAAACACATATAGCCCTGATAGATCTTGAAAAGGCATATGATAACGTGCCGATAAATAATTTATGGAGTGAAATGCAAAACATGGAAATAAAACTTTCGTTAATAATAGCAACTCAAAAGTAGTATGTAAACAACACCGCATTAATTAAAATACGGGGCAAACTTAGTGAGAAATTCAACACTACGAAAGGGCTACGACAGGGATGTTGTTTATCACCTACGCTGTTTAAAATATATCTGGATCGATCTCTACAAAAGTGGCAAAGACAATGCAGAAATGTGGGAATACAAATAAATGAGGATATTTTCTATACACTATTCTTCGCTGATGACCAACTGGTGGTAGCAGAAGATATAGGCGACCTCAGCTATATGGTTAGGAACTATAAACAGCGTACGAAAAATGTGGACTGACAATGAACTTACAAAAATGCGAATATCTCTCAGTGGGAAAAAATACAGTCGAAGACCTGACATTGGAGAGTGACAAAATCAATGGAACAAATAGAGTAAAATACCTAGGAGTAGTGTTTACAAAAGACGGAAATAGCCATGAATAAATAAATACAAGAATAAACAAAGGCAGAAACATTATCAAATGCCTAAACTCCATTCTCTGGGATAAAAAAATCACAAGAACGACGAAAAAACAAATATATAAGACGATGGTTGAGCCGGTGGTAATATACGGAGCAGAGATGTGGGACACTAGTAAAAGAAACGGGAAAAAATGTCAAGCTACCGAGATGGATTTTATGAGAAGAAGCTGTAGATTGACAAGGAAGGACAGAATCTGCAATGTAGAAATAAAACGTAGAATGGAGCAAGAAAAAGACATTATAGATGAAGTCCAGAAAAAACAACTAACTTGGTTCGGTCATGTAAACAGAATGGCAGACGAGAGGTGGCCAAAGAAAATATTAAAATGAATCCCAACCGAAAGAAGGAAAAGAGGGCGTCCAAGAAGAAGCTGGCGAGATGGCGTGAATAAAGCCATGGAAGGAAGACAGCTAAATGAAGCCGACACCCGAGATAGGAAACGATGGAAACTAGGGACAGGAAAACAACGACAGTTGTAAACAACCTGTACTATATATAGATCAACAATAGATCAACTATTCACGCTAAGACAAATTCTAGAAAAGGGATTAGAGTATAATAAACCCATAAGCAATCTTTTCATAGACTGTCGACAAGCATATGATAGCGTAGAAAGAAGCCAAGTTTAAAATGCCATAACGGAGTTCTCAATACTAAAGAAACCCATTCCGATAACCAAAGTCTGTATGGAGGGTGAAATATCTAAAGTACGTGTAACTATTACACTATCTGGCAGCTTTGAAATCAAAGGGGACTCAAACAGGGTGATCTTTACTACTTTTTAACCTTGTAATAGAGAAAGCCATGAGGTCGGTCGAAATAAAAACAGAATTGCTATCGGTTCAAGGTCCAAAGCTGGTACTCGCATATGCCGATGACCTAAATCTCGTTGAAGACTCCATTCTATCCACAAAAGACATCTTTAACAAGGTGAAAGGAGCAACAAGTGATGAAGGGCTTAAGGTTAATGAAGAGAAGATGAAGTATATGTGTATAAATAGAATGACACGAAGAGACAGAATAGAACAAAATGTGGCGGTAAACACCTTCAATTTTAAAAAAGTACAACGTTTTAAGTATCCAGGAGCTGTAATCACAGCTGACAACAATGTTACTGAAGAAATAAACGACCGAATCCAATATGCAAACCGCCGTCTATTCGCACTGGATAAGATCATAAAATCAAAAAATTTTACAAAAAGTTCAAAGATCAAAATCTACAAATCCATCGTCAGACCTGTAATAACTTACGGATGCGAAACGTAGACCATGACCAAAGCAAACGAAGAAAAGCTCAGACGCTTTGAACGAAAGATACTTTGAAATTTTTTTGTTCCTAACCATGACATCACCACAAACCAGTATAAGATCAGAACCAATATCAAATTAAAAGCACTCTACAATAACGCCGAAATTGTCCAGGAAATTAAATCACAGCAACTAAGATGGGCAGGTCACGTGCACAGACTGCATAACGAGAGACTTGTAAAACTGGTATGGGAGGAGATTGAGTTGTGGCGCTACGTGATGATGATGAATAAAATGCTTAATTATTTATAATTAATTATAGTTTTAGTTTAGTATTTATTTATATATTTTAGTACGACGCCGAACTTTGGGAAATCAGTCAAAAGACAAATAAAAAATTAAGGTCCTGGAAATGAACTATTGAAGACGATGTTGCTGAAACACTAGACTTGATAGGGTGAAGAATTTAAACATTAGGGGAGAAATGAAAATTGTAATAGACATGGAAAAATAAATTAGTATGCACAACTGCAGAGAATTCCTGAAAATAGATGGCCAAATAAGGGAGAACAATAGACTTCACCCACTAGAAAAAACGAGGTAGATCAAGATGATTACGGAGAGAAAATCTCGAAGATGTAGTAAACACCAGAGATTTAAAAATAAAGATTTCTTTTACAGAAAACGCTGGAAATTTGGAAATTACGATGTGAGAACAGCGCCTGTTTTATTCATCATTATCTCACTACGATTGTAGCTATCTTTATTCAAGTCTTGCAACAACTAGATTTTGTAGAATTTAAGTGAATTCTTCTGTTATACAAGCAAGACTAAAGAATGACCTATTTCACAATACCTATTTATTTTTCTCTAAAAATAGGGCTTTAACTCTCATATCTATAATAAGTAAAATAGGAAAAATCGATAATTTTTCTAAAATGAGTCGGGGATTATCACGAAAAGAGTTACAAAATCTTACCTTTCGATATACCATGCAATCCATATGTCATGGAATAAATTCATTTTTAGCGTTTTTATGTAGTATCTGAAAAAAACCTGAAACAGGTTGACAATTAACAGTGTAAAAATATTATACCCTTGAAGCATCCCATTTGAATTATAAGCACCCCCTCGAAAATTTTAAATAAAAAAGGGAATTGTGTGACACCTTGTTAGAAAGGGATTTTAGTTCTCTATTCAGCAATGTAGTTTTTTAGTTTGGTGCAATCATAACTGAGAAAATTGATTTTTAAGATGTAAAATTTTAATAATGTCTTTATCTCAAAACTTGTTGTTGTATAAAGATAATAATGTTACTTAATATTTAAAATGTATTTTTTAATGTACTTTACAATTAAATTAAATATTCAAAATGACCACTATTCACTTCTTGACATTAACTGAGTCGATTTTGGAATTCTTGTACAACATTTCGTACGACCTCGGGGTTATGTTGTTAATTTCTTCCGTTATCCTAACTTTTAAATCAGCAATACTGTTTGGTCTATAAACTCATTTAGACACTCTTGTAGAAAACATAATAAAACTAAAGATAAAAATAAAGATAATTTAAAGCTACATGAAGAAAAAAACTACACTTCCATTATTTTGAACGTTGCGTTAACGCAAAATTGGGACTATACATCATATAACAAAAATATTTTTATTTTTACTTTTGATACTCTTTGAAACAAAGTTGATGCAATCGTATATTACATCTTTTACACATAAAAACAGTTGTACTTTTACATAGCCTACAAGCCTTCTCCAGTTTTCATTATTGCGTTCAATCATGTGGTTCACATTATCCAAACGGAAGGTAGAAGGTAACGATGAACTAGAGCCACGACTTCTAACAGATTTTGTGCTTTTAACACTAACAAGGCTTCGCACAAGTTCTAACCTAGAATCTAACTTCGAAATTGAATTTTCCTCATGTACAATTCTGTAGAGTTTCCTGGCATTTACGACAGTAGAGTCTAACATGTTCATAAATAACCCCCACCACCATTTTTCTCCACGGATATTAATTCTATAATTAGCCACTCCATTGTCATGTAAGTCCACTTTCCTTATGTATTTACTATATTTAGCTATTATGTTGGGTTGTGGGATAGCGATATCTTTTCTCACCTTTCGATTGTTTGGTTCTACGGGAAGAACAGGCTCTACTATATCACAATTGATTGCCAACGTCACCACAGAATTATCGTTCCAAAGTACAACACGTATTTTATTAGTTTGATCATAGCGACATTCAATAACACCGCGATCTTTTTTTCCAATAGATTTTATGTTCCTCAACGAACAATAATTTAGCACCTTGTTTTCACGTATTGTTCCAGTGGTAAAGTATCACAAAAATACCATTAACAGTCGTATTCATATTCGATACGACTGATCAATCGAGCATAAGCAAGACAAAACTATTGTTCCCATAGTTACTTTAACGCAACGCTATATTTTAAGTCCTAAAACAACATTATTTTCTAAAAACAAATAAATTTTACGTTTAGAATATTATTACTTTATGTCCCTAAGCTATGAAAATATCTTGTGAATTATAAAATAATAATGCCTTAATATTTTAAAGCATTTTTTGAGAATGTTGCTCGTTTGTACTAATTTCTATAATTAGTTTGCCATTTTTAACGCTATTTCGAATTATATTTTTTTGCAACCCTGCTTGAGTCCTTTCGTGACCTTAAATACCTCAGGTATCCTTGATTTAGTTTTGATTTTTGCAGACATTCCATTATACAGACTTTGGACTGCCTTGATAAGACCATGCTTACTATTGGTTTGCTGTAGGGTTGACCATAGTTTACTTGGGTGTACACTGTTATATGCTTTTTGTAAGTGTATGCACACCAGGTGAAATTCTTTATTGTTGGCTGTTTTTTTTTCTCAATAAATTGCGTAATAGAGTACAAGTGATCTACTGTGGATCGCTCAGCCCTAAAACCAGCTGGCTGCTTTGCTTCGTAATCTCTATAGTCACTTTCTATTTTGTTCTTAATAAGTTTCCCATGCATCCTACTTATTGTGCTGTTTACCGCAATTCCTCTGTAATTTTCACACTGATCCTTGCTCCCCTTTTTGTTGATAGTTGACATGATAGATAATTTCCATTCTTTTTGTAATTCGGCCCCATACAAGCAGTCTTGAAAGAGTTCTTAACTGTTTCTGGAGTTTGTCTGTACCGGCTTTCACTAATTCTGCAGGGATGTCACCAGGACCAGGGGATTTTCCATTTTTAAGGAATTTGGTTATTTCTTCCATCTCTGATTTACTTATTTTTAATGGTGATGAATTTATACGTTTTCCTTTCATGTTGTCTTCCATGTTAATAAATTCTTGTCTTTGTTTTGTTAGTAATTTTTTGAAATATTCTTCCCATTTTTCTGTTGTTATTGGTGATATAACGTCTTTTTTCCTATTATTTCTCATACTTTTAACCAATCTCTAACTCTCTGTAGTTCTTTTACCTTCTATGTAGGTGTTGATCTTTTGACAGTTCTGTTCCCATGATTCGCTTTTTTTGAGGTATTTTTTTGGTTACTTTGGCTTGTGCTTCTTTGTAAATTATTGATATGAGGTTGAATGCTCGAATAAATAAACTTTAAAAATTAAGGCAATTATATCGAGCACAAGGTTAATCAAATCTTGCCCAAGTGCTTTCGCTTAATATAGCATCTTCAGGGGCATTTTGTCAAATATGCGCTTGCTGGATAGCCCATATTAATTTGACGAAATGCCCCCGAAGATGCTATATTAAACGAAAGTACTTGGGCAAGATTTGATTAAACTTGTGTTCGACATAATTGCCTTAATTTTCAAAGTTCTTTGTAAATTGTTTTATCGTTTTCTGTTTTTGTTGTTAAGAATCTTTGGTATTTCCGACGATTGTCACTAATTTCTTTCTTTATTTCATCATCCCACCAATACGGTTTTGTTCTTTATGGTTTTCGTCACATTTCCTTAGTGCCTTTTTTGCTGCTAAATAAAGCGACCTTTTCATGTGTTCGTAGTGTTCTTCGGTATTTTCAAAACTACCTATTTCTAATTTTTGGTCTAATCGTTTTTTATACAGTAGCTTTACACTCTCATGGATTAAACTTTCTAGGTTGTACCGTACTTGTTTTATTAACTGATTTGACTCGATGTGCTCTTTTTCTTTATCTGTTTGGGAATACCATTTTAACTTTTAGCAGATGATGATCGGTGCCACATGATGGCCCTCGGGCTTCTCGCACATCTTGTATTTTGATTGTAGTTATGTGTCTTACAATACTATAATTCCGATAGATTCCGATTTCTGGTCTGTTGTATCCACGTGTATTTGTTTATATCGCGATTTCAATAAAATCCATCTAATATTTCTAAGTTATTTTGTATGCATGCTGTTATTAATCTGGTTCCATTATCATTTCTGGTATTTTCAAGATGTGCTTTTCTTCTATAAATAAATATTTTATACTTTTACACAAAAAGACCGGTGGTAAAAAAGTTTTAAATAACTTTTAGCCAATTTCCATAAATATTTCATGAATGTAGTATTCAAATACATTATGCTGACCAAATATCAAATCTTTTTTTGACATAATATTATTTTAGTTTTTTACTTCTCATTTAATGTCTGTTTTTTGTTAGTTATTTTTCATTCAGTTTTTAATTTAAACCTACCTAAAATATGAGGTATTATGTAATATTCATCATATTATGATGGTAAGAAACGAATTGATCCAGAGTAGTAAATGTATGTGAAGGATCGCTACTACGTGACGCCACCCGTGACGCCTTCTCGTGATACACGTATGGTCCAACCTAGTCCAAGTACACGTTTTTCAATACTAACGCATATTGAACACAGCCCATACCCATGTCAAATATTTGTGTAGAATATGTTCTATCCATAAAATTAGTAAAAACACAATTTACGAGTGTGCTGATTGTGACGAAAAAGCTGGACTATGCATAGGAGATTGTTTTCGCAAATACCATTCAACGAAAAGATAAACTGTCTTCAGTATATTAGTTTAAATAAAGATTTTATTTTGGAGGCCAATCCTAGCAACAGTATGATAAACACATGTGTTATTCAGCTCCAATAAAACTTTCGATATTTTGTGAATAAAGACCAATTTTATTGAATCAAAGTTGATAAAAAGTGTTAGTGAAAAGTGATAAATCACATCACGAAAAAGTAAGAATAAAAAACTCTTGTATATAATTTTATTCTATAATTTGATAAATAAAACAATCGTAAACAAGGTAAATTTAACCTTTAATAGATTAGCAAAACTACCTAATTAGTCGAACCTGTAGAAAAAGCAGGTCCGGCTTTAAAAATTTTTAAATGAAATATTTTCCGAATCAACAATATTATAAATAATGACTTCAACCAACAACGATAACATTAATAAACCTTACACCTATTCAACTGCCGTCACTCAACAACAGCCTACCCCTTTTCCATCAAAAGAACAAGCAATTGTTTTTAATTCCTTAAATGGTGTTAAACTAGAAGAATATCTCTTAGCCATTGGAAATAATGTTAATCCGAAAAACATCTTATTCTGTTCAAGAATATCCAACAACCGAATATGTATGTACTTATCAAGCAAAACTATCGTAGATGAATTCATGAAACAACATCGAGGAATAATCGCAGTAAATGGAGAAGAAATTCAAACCCGTCCATTAATAATACCCAGTCAACGATTACTATTATCAAATGTCTGCCCATCTATTCCACACGAAATCCTCGAACATGAATTAAAACAACTTGGCTATACACTAACATCATCTTTGAGTTTCTTACGAATAGGTTCCTCTAATCCAGCATACAAACATATCTTAAGTTTTCGTCGTCAAGTGTATATATCTCCACCCTGCACCATCGTTCCTGATTCTGTAGTTGTGACACACGATAACACAAGTTATCGTATCTTTATGTTACATGAAAGTCAAGAATGCACTTCTTGTAATCTAAAGGGCCATTACGCTAATAACTGGCCAAATCCTCCCAATACGACCTTACCTCAGAATATCACTACAACTCCTGAAACACCTTCTGCAACGACTATTTTATCAAAAGAAACGACAAAATTACCTGAAAATCTAAATAAAAATGACTCAAATAAAGAAAACCAGGAGAAAACTTTCCAAAAACCAATGGAAACCGATATCACAAGTGCTAAACGAAATTTTTCCGATGCAAATACACCCCCCGCCACTGAAGTATTTGCAGAGCCTTTCATCGCTTCAAAGGCCAAACCCTTCAAAACACCAAAAACTTATAATGAAGTAGAACAGTTATTAGAGCCAGCAAAAACTGTATTTAAAGAAGAAACTCTCAAATTAAGCTTTGATCAGATCGTAGACTTTTTTGAAAACTCATATGAGCACAAAGACCTTCTCAGTCTAGTGAAAACATACACCGAAGATATTCACGACTTCTTAAAAACATTGTCAAAAATGCACCCGTACTATAAGGATCGAGTCATAAAAAACCGAAGTACCAGAATACGAAAAAAGATAATGAAACAACTTGACATGAATCCAACTGCCATAAAACTGATTCTAGAGGACTCTGATAGCTCTATAGAGTCCTCACAAGAATAAAAATATATAACAATAATAAAAATGGATTGTATACTACAGTGGAACATAAACGGCTTTTATACTCACTACGAAATGTTTAAACACTTATGTTCAGAAATCCTACCATCCATTATATGTATACAAGAGACTAATTTTAAAGGACAGCATACTTAGCATATGAAGAATTATACATGTTACTATAAAAATCGGAGCGATGCAACTATAGCTAGTGGAGGAGTCGCTATGTATATAAACCAAAATTACGAATTAAAAATTGTGGAAATTAAGAGTGATCTAGAAGTAGTAGCAGCAACGGTTCTATTTCCCCAAAAAATATGTATTTGCAATATATATATATATATATATATATATATATATATATATATATATATATATATTCCTCCAAACCAATCAATAACAGAAACAGATCTTACAGATTTATTGGATCAAATCCCAACTCCGAGAATAATTATAGGTGATTTCAATAGCCACAATCCAATGTGGGGATCTCTAGGAACAAATTCCAAAGGAAAAATCTTGGAAAACTTGATAATTTCTAAAAACTTAAACCTGCTAAACGACGGTCAACCAACCCGATATAATATACACATGGGTTCCTCATCAGCCATTGATTTATCAATTTGCGATCCTGCATTATCACCAAAGCTTTCATGGGATGTAATACCATTTTTGTATGGTAGCGATCATTATCCCATTAAAATTTCTATGACAATTAATGACAACAAGATCAATAAATCCCCGATTCCAAAATGGAACCTGAAAAAAGCAGATTGGTTTTCATTTAAAACCTATATTCAATGCAATTACCAAACATTAGAAGAAACTACAAAAGATCAATCTATCGATAAAATATTAAGTTCATTTACGTCACTATTATATACCGCTGCTAACATTTATGTAGGAAAAACAAAAATTTTAAAAAGAACTTCCCTTCCATGGTGGAATACAGATTGTAGCCAAGTTATTAAACAATATAAAAATTCTTTTAACAAAATGAAGCGTTGCAAAACTGTAGAAATCATCATCGAATATAAGAAATTACGGGCTCAAGCTAGATATGTTACAAAAATAAGTAGAAAAAAATCTTGGCAAGAATTTCTGTCTAGTATTAATAATTCTATGCCTATAGGTACTGTATGGGAAAAGGTCAGAAAAATATCTGGATGCAACAGTTATAAAAAAATTCCGTTCTTGTATGGAAACAAGAAAATATTATCATCTGACGTTGAAATATCAGAGTTATTTGCTAAGCAATTCGAAATTAACACTAGTAACAACAACTATTCCAAAGACTTTTTAAACATTAAGATACCTACAGAACAACAACTAATTGATTTTATTGACATGGAAGATAACCCCCTCAACAAACCATTTACAATAGAAGAACTAAATCATTCCTTAAGTACCACCAAAAAGTCGGCACCAGGACCAGATGACATTCCGGTAAGTTTTCTTCAAAATCTACCTGACAATGCAAAGCTGATCCTTCTTGACCTTTACAACAAAATTTGGCATAGTCATGAATTTCCATCAAAATGGGCGGAAGCAATAGTAATTCCTTTATTGAAAGCAAACAAAACACGAACTGACCCTACGTCATATAGACCAATTTCCCTTACTAACACAATATGCAAAATATTAGAAAAAATGGTAAATAAAAGGATATTGTGGTTTCTAGAGGAAAATAACTTAATAATTAACGAACAAAGTAGATTTAGAAGAAACAGGTAAACTCTAGATAATTTAATAGATTTAGAGTCAGAAATACACGAAAGTTTTACTATCAAACAGGAATGTCTTGCAGTATTTGTCGATATAAATAAAGCTTTCGATATGGCTTGGAGGTATGATATTTTAAACACATTAAGTCACTGGGGAGTCAAAGGTCACATGCTCTGTTTTATTCGTAATTTCCTAAACAATCGGAAATTTAAAGTACGTGTAAATGGTGTTACATCAAGTATAAAAAATCAAGAAAATGGAACTCCACAAGGATCTGTTATTAGTTCAACACTTTTTTTGATTTCAATAAATAAAATATTAGATAATTTACCAAAACTTGTTAAAGCAAGATTATATGCTGATGATTTAGTGTTATACGCAAAAGGAAAAAATATTCGCTCGATACAAAAAAATCTACAATGTACATTAAATCATCTTGAGAATTGGTCAAAAGCTGTGGGAGTACAATTTTCTACTACCAAAACAAAATGTATATTGTTCTCAAAAAATCGACATTCTACAAAGCCAAATCTGCACATATATGGAAACAGCTTAGAATATGTTGATCATATAAAATTTTTAGGTATGTTTTTTGATAAAAAACTCTCTTGGAAAATGCACATTATGTACGTCAAGAAAACTTGCCAAACTGGTCTGAATTTATTGCGAACTCTGTGTAATAACAATTGGGGTTCAGATTTTAAAAGCCTTATTAACATTTACAAATCATTTATACGATCAAAGATTGATTACGGATCAATAGTTTACGCTTCTGCCAAGAAAACATTACTTGCTCAGCTCGAAACTATACAGAATACAGGATTAAGAATAGCCACAGGAGCTTTTTGTACCAGCCCAATTGAAAGTCTACAATGTTTAACTGGCGAACCACCTTTGAAATTCAGGAGAACATATCTATCGTTAGCTTATGCTTCAAATATTCAATCAATAAAGTCACATCCCTCTCTTCATAACACAATTGGGGACCGTTTTAAAGATATTTATATTAAAAAAACTCGAACAGATCCTCCATTCTACGAGAGAATTCGTAGGTTTATATCCTCTTATAGCATTCAATTTCCAAACTTCTTTAGTAAGCCGACTACGGCTGCATTTCCACCATGGACAATACCCCCTTTACAATGCGATCTAACTCTTACCAAATACAACAAATTTAAAACTCCTCACAAATTAATAAACCAAGAATCACTTAACAAACTCTCCTGTTTTTCTGATTATTATCACATTTATACAGATGCATCCAAATCCACTGATGGTGTAGGATCAGCAATTGTCACTCCAGATACCACATTGCAATTCAAACTATCACCTACTAGCAGTATTCTCTCTGGAGAACTGTACTCGATTCTAGAAGCATTAATTTACATAAACAACCACAATATCTCAAAAACCCTAATAATTACTGACTCTCTTAGTGCATTACATTCAATTAAACAGCTCTATACCAGTAACCCTATCGTTCACCTGGTACAACATCAATTACACCTTATAAACCAGGCAAAACAGCAAGTTCGTTTTCTCTGGGTTCCATCACACACTGGTTTGGAAGGCAATGAAAAAACGGATCATTACGCTCGTGAAGCAATAAAAAGTGCACCATCAATAACAGTGAATACAGTGTCTGTGTCGGATTTTAAATCACTCGTAAGAGAGAAAGTGCTAAGTGAATGGGGAAATAAATGGCAACAATCCAAATCATTTCTAAACACCATTAAGCCTACAACACATTCATGGTGCGAAATAAACGTTGACCGCCGGGTATTCGTTAAAATGACTCGACTGCGTATAGGACACAGCAGACTAACTCATGGTTATATTATCGCCAAATCAAATCGCCCTATATGTGATCTTTGTAACTCTAATATATCCATACCACATATATTGGTAGATTGTCCCAAGTTTGTTGATGAAAGAGGCAAACATTCAATACCTGGAAATATCAATGATGTTTTGGGAGATGGTTGTAATCCAAAAAACCTCTTTAATTATCTAAAGGACATTAATATTTTAAACAAATTGTAAATAAGTTTAATTTATATTAATATATTAACAGGTTTTACTTTAGTTACTAACAACACCATATTGTAAAATTAATCTTAACTTAAATAATGTACTACAAACCTACTCACTTAATTGTAATCTTGACTGTTTGTAATTTAATTAACTGTAAATTGTATATTATGTCCTCCCGCTAATAACTCCAAGTAGTTGATGCGGTTAATAAAGAAAAAAAAAAGATTTTATTTTCTAAAGATTTTTTAATTTTTACCTAATATCCCACTAACAATTTCTAATCTAAAAATATAAATATCTTGAAAACTTTCACAAATGCTAAGGGTAAAAAATTGAAATCCTTCAACAAGAGACTATAACAGGTAGATACCCATAAATTGAATAAGCTGGTTTTGCCGATATTGACTTTCTAACTACTAATTAGCATACCAGGCAGATTTTACAGGTATTGTTGAAATAAGTGAAATAACGTAATAAACAACAGAAGAGCTAAAAAAATACAAGAATTCTAGATCGTATTTTGTTTTCGAGATAAATTTAAATTTGAGAATTTTTTATTATTTTTCTACTTTCTTTATGTTCTTTTTTAATTTAATTTCAGTGTATAAAAGCCATTACGATATGAGCATGACGAAAAAGTACCAATAAATTTTATTTTGAAGTTTTCATCTTAGGTGTTCATAAACAATTTTAATAAACTTTTCCATTTTCACTGAATAACAAAAAATTGGTCACACAAAATAAAATAACTAAGGTTAGGTAGAGACCCACGACCCACGAAACTGTGTTGCTAGCACAACTCTATCCACGCCAACCAAGTCTAGCAGTAGCCTGGCCGTGGTTTGGGTTTAATATGCGTCGCTCCGTCTAAAACCACGTTTTACAAAATAACCCACGCGTGGGCTGCGCGTGGGATGTGCGTGGGCCGTGCTCAATTTGCGCCGGGCCTTACCTCAACATTTGCTCTAGAGAAAAAAGTAATACAACGGTTACTATAAACACTTTAATAAGTATTCCATTTATTGTTTTAAATCAGTTTGGTTACATTTCTGAAATTATTTAATTTTTTAACTATTTTGTTTATTCATTAAATATTAATGAGCTCAGCCGTGAATTATTTGGTTTTCAGAATAGAGAAAACTCTTTAATATCCCCCTTTATAAATTTCACAGCAACTGCCAACTTTAATGCATTAAGCAGTGTTATTACAACATAAAAACAAAAAAGTTTAATAAAGAAGAACTATCTGCACTTGTTAGCAGAATTTACGACAGCGATATTTAAAAATTTACATCGTGAATGCAGATGTATAATGTAAGTGTGCAATCATAATATTTTCTAGTCATATAATATTTTATAAGACAGGAACGTAATATCATACTCTTATCTTTGTGAAAAATAGAAAAGTAGAGACAAGAAAACTACAAATTTCCCAAGTGTGTACACGTTTTATGGACAAAGGGGAAATATAAACGAATAATACGCATACCGTTCCCATAAATGCGTGTTTTGCAACCGTAGCCCAGTTATTGTTTGTACTTATTAAAATAGGTTGTGTTATAAAGATACAAGTGATCATCTTAAATTATAATTAATATTTTATTATTAAAAAAATTGTTTTACTCTTTTTGATGTAAATAAGTTTTAAAAATTTATTCCCAATTTGTTTTAATTTCTGATATGACATACAACGTTATGTAGGGATTAAACGGATTTATATTTTAATGGCATTTTTGAAATATTATATTTAACGCGAAGTATAATTAAATAAGAACAAAAAAAATTGATGAAATTTAAGGATGTCTTAAAAATAATAACAGTATCTAAAACAATTCACCCAAATACACAATGAATCCAGAAAAAAAAGAGTTAATGACCAAAATTAACAATTTACAAAAATAAGACAAACCAAACAGGTTTTTTATTCTTAGAGTGCCGTCTCCCTACGAAGGTTGGTAATCCTAATGGCTATTTTGTTTGAACTTGCTGCTCTAAACAAATCAATCGATCTGCATTGATACCAATCAATAATAGATTCTTTAACCATGAGTTCTGCCTTCGGCCAACAAACACATCTTCTTCCTTAAATCTTTCCCTCTATTTAAAAGTCTCAAAATTTCATATTTTGTTCTCCTTACCACGTGCCCTAGATGTTTCAGTTTTCTGATTTGTATAGTGGTGATTAGTTCTGTTTCTTTACCAACCCTCTCCAGTACTTTTTTATTTGTGATCCGATAAGTCCATGATATTTTTATTACTCTGCGATATAAACAGAGTTCTAAAGCCTGAATTCTTTTTAAATTGCAGTTTTTTAATGTTCAAGTCTCAGCTCCATACAATATTATTAAAAATATATAACAGCGAATGGTTCGTAGTCTGATCTCCAAATTTAGATTTTTGCACGTTAGGAGTGGCTTCATTCGTATAAATGCTGATCTGACAATATCTATTCGCCTGTCTGTTTCTGCAGTTTTCATTGATTGAAGTTCCCAAGTACTGATATTTTTCTACTTGTTCTATTACATTACCATTGATTATCAATAGGTGATGTATATTTTGTGCTCTCTTTGTAGTTAGCATGTACTTCGTTTTTTTAGCGTTTAGGGTCATTTCCATCTCAGCACTATTCATACTTAAGCTTTTGATAAGATGTTGTAGATCTTCTATACTGGTTGCTATGATCACAGTTTCGTCTGCATATATAAGTTGTTAATTAATTTTCCGTTAACTGTAACTCCCGTTTTGATATTATTGACCGTGTTTTAAAAAATGTCTATAATATAAGTTAAACAAGAGTGGCGATAAAACACATCTCTGTCTAACTCCTTTAACAAATCTTTATTTCTTCTGAGTGTTGCCATCAATTTAAACTATGGCTCCAATATAATGTTTGCACTATATTTATGATTTTACTGTCAATGCGTTTGTTCATAAGAATTAGTTTTTCACGTCTTATTTTATAAGAAGATTTTTCGTACAGAACAAAGCACAAGTGTAGATCAACATTAAATCCTGAAAACGCTAATAAACAATCGCTAATTTTCGGAATCCGAACTGCGTCTCGCTAATATCCTCCTCTAGCCTTTCGTATATTCTCTTATGTATTATTACTTTCAGCAGTACTTGTAAAGTATGACTCATGAGGCTCAGTGTTTGACAATCAGAGCACTCTTTTGCTGCTTGTTTTTTAGGGATGGTTATAAATGCTGACTTAAGCCACTCTTGTTCTATTATTCCTGTATGGTACACCGTGTTGAATAAATCTGCCAATACTTCCAAGTTATCTTCTTCCACTAGTTTTAACAGTTCTACTTGTATTTTATCTCATCCAGCTGCCTTATTATATTTAGAGTTTTTGATAGCATATTTGATTTCATCTATCGTGATCTTCTGTGTCTCCAAAGGAATTAATTCTTGTATTTTTTGCATTATATCTCCTTACATTATTTCATCAAATAGATTTCCGTAGCTGTTTTGATTTTTTCCATAATTATTTGTTGTAGTTTTTTATGCTTCTGTAGATCTTTTTCTTGTTTCTTCCATCTACAATAGTATTTCTTTTGTCATTCACTATTTTTTAGCCTCTGACCTTTGTTGTATCAAACTTTCTTGAGCTGGTTTCAGTAATGTGTTTATTATTATACTACTTTTTATTTACATCGATAATTTGTTTGTTGCCAGTTAGTGTTTTTTGTATAATAACATTCACATTATTTTTTATTTCGTTTTTTATTTCTTTTTATTTTCGCATTCTTACATTAATTTTTGTTTGTTGTTTTCTGAGTTCAATTCTTTTTAATTTTATTTTCACGTCAGCAACTAACGGATTGTGGTCTTCTGCGATTAACATATGCTTCAGAATAAGTTTTAACTAAGGTTATGGAGTTTTTATATCTGCTATTTACGAGTATGAAGTCTATCTGGTTTCTGACAATCTGGTTTTCTGTATGTGAGATGTCCATGTATATCGCTGTCTCTTAGAAAGCTGAAACCGAGTATTGGCAATTCCCATATTCTTTTCTTGGCAGAATTTTTTGAGCCGTTCTCTTCTCTCGTTTCTAGTTCCTAATCCGAAGTGTATAACTATTATAAAGGTAATTTTTTTTATTAAAGTCTCCTAAAATGTAATTAATATCTCTAGATTTTGTTAACTTGATTGTATTGTGCAATTCTGAACAAAACTTTTCGATGTCATCTTCGGTCTTATCGGCTGATGGTGCATACACTTGGATCATATTAATATTACAGTCTCGTGCTTGAACTTTTCGCATTGTTATTCTTTCTGAGATTTGAATCACACCTAGCACTGATTTTTCTAATATTGTGGCTTAGGATGAAAACTACTTCATACCAATAATCAGTTTTGTCTCCTCTAGTGTAATAAATATTGTGATTATTTATTGATATCTCTCCATTTCCTGACCATTGTACATCGCTTACCTCAAGTATATCTATATTTAGCCTCTCTTACTTTTTATTAACATTATGTAGTTTTTCAGGCTGATACATACCTCTTACATTCTAGGTAGCTGTTTTTATCTGAGGTTGTTAAGTATTTTTTTTTGTTTTTTGTGCAAGGGTTTCGCATATTGACGACCGAGGGGGCCTTGCAATCTGATGCCTGTCCTCCCTGCGAAGATAGTACTAGCGGCTATAATTTATACTACGCAGTGGTTTCTCGATGCCATCTGAATTCTGATGCCGTTGACCACTTTCTTGGTTCTTCCGCCTTGAAAACCAATTTCTCAGTCTCAGGACAACAGAGTGTCCTTCCACTTACTAGCTTATCCGCTCTAAGCCATCCAAAGAGGTATTAACCCATTAATACCTAAATTATTTTTTTTAATTCACAGTAGTAAATTTTAGATAAACACATAAGACACATATTCTAAGCAATCTATATCTTAAACGAGCATATTTATATTTACATAAAATATTATTACATAATCTATCACATTTTAGGTATTGCATTCGAACGGCGCTGTCTATGTGATTAGCCCTGGCAACGTCTTAGAATTAGGCACGTATTTAATTTAATGATCAAACCGATTAAACCAAATCATTTCGGGAAATCTAGATTCCTTAGCAGATGTTGAAGGACGACCAGCTCCTTTAAGTGGATTTTTGTTTTTTGATAAGTAGCGTTGAACTATTTCTCTTCTATACTTAAATTGGCAATTTTTTTTGTACTTCTGACTAAATCTCACGCGTTTTGAATGCTGATATCCAACAATCTATGATTAACGATTATATGGAAAATTACCCAATTAAAAAATCGGATACATATTGACATTAACCTCCCATATTGACATTAACCTCCCTCTGATCAGTGCTTCAAATGCAGTTGAGAAGCACAATATATGTTAGCTAAGGTTAGAAAAGATCTCCCATGAACATTAGATTTGTCACACTGAGAGCGGAATTGTCTTTCTATTGTACAACGCCAATCGAATCATTTTTTAAAACGCTGTAGTCGTATGCTTCTCTATTCGTGTTCTTTATTTCTTTGACCGATTTTAAAGGACAAGTCTTAGAAACGCGTTTTTCTCTAATTCCACTTTAAGGTACCTTTTACCGACCACTTAAGGTTTTTCTTGTAAGCAGATTCAGTAATAAGAAGAATACATTTTTATTTTTCTTTGCATAATTTTTAAAGATCAGTTTTAAGAAAAAATCTATCCCATTCATTTAGTAATATAAAAAAAATAATATAATATATGACACACTTAAATTGTTTTCTCGATTTTAATTAAAAATAGTCTCTTCTTTAAAACACCTGCCACTTTTTTTTGAGTTTTTGACCCTACTTGAGCAAGTAGTTTGGTGCAGTCAAAATTATTCTGATTATATGGAAACAATCCACAAGTTCTAAAACCAATTCTTACTGTATCCTCGGTAACGCTATCCCTAATTCATTTGTCCAGTTCCTCTGCAAAGTCTTCTCGTTTTAGTTTCTTGTCATTATTTTCAATATGCCAATTATGGATCCTGTTTCTTCAGAAAAGTTTAAGAAGCCTAAAAATAGCAACATTCAGTGGTTGCAATAGATTTGTGGAGTTAGGCAAAAGAGCAATTAGTATAATACCGTTGCTTTTGCAGAACTCAGTTGGATGAAGCAATAAATGTGAAAAATTGCCATCTAGAAAAAGCTCAACAGGCAAAGGAATGTTCTTTTTAACAATACATTTTTATACAATCGAGGTACGGTCCTGACTAAGGTACAATATACCACGTTTAAAGCCGTACAAAAATAAAATTATTTTGAATGGTAAATTACCTTTCAAAAATTGTTATTTTCACCTGTGCATAAAGTTATAGTGCTACACTAGTGCTCACCAATATAGTCTGACGTGAGTACTAGAAATTACATTATTATAAACAATATTATCAAAATATAACCTGCAAAATACACAAAGATAAAACAAGTTTGAGTCTGGATCCGGAACGACGACCAGCTTTCGAACTGGCGACAGAGCCGGACTTACGGCATCGTAAAATATCATGACTTCTAACAATATTATTTTAAATAACACTACCACAATCAACATGAATCAGCCACAAAGCTCATCTTTAAACTCATATTCCAGTGTAGTAAATTCCTTTAAACACCCAACAAAAGAACAGGCTATTGTCTTGTCAAGTATGGAAGATACCAAAATTCACGACTACATTATAGCAGTAGGATCACTAGTAGGACCACGTAATTTCATCTTCGCATCAACAATTTCTAACAACCGAATTTGTATTTATCTTTCCTCAAAAAGCACGGTCGACTCGCTTCTCCACTCCTACAAATTTGTAAACATAAAAGAATCACAAATAGAAATAAGAAGATTGATGACCCCAGCCGATAGACTCATTGTATCTAATGCATGTCCTACAATTCCTAACAACATTATAGAAGCAGAACTACAAAAGATGGGTATCATTGCTGTGTCTAAGATGACTATCTTAAGAATAGGTATGCCAGAAACCGAATACAGTCATGTCCTTAGTTTTAGAAGGCAAATATTTATCACTCCCCTAGAAAATATCTCTATCCCCGATTCTTTTAATTTGTCACATATGACAGCACCCTGTATCGTCTGTATCTTTCCATAGATGGATATAACTGCTCAAATTGTAAAACTATTGGTCACAAAGAAACAGAATGTCCTCACAAAACTGATATCACCCCATTAAACCCTTCTCTAGTACCTAATTTATCTGGAACAACAGTTCAGGAATCTAATGAGCAAACAAATGTAACAATGGAAACCGACCCTATTCTAGTAACACCTATAACCAACACTACCCAACACCCTTCTCCCAATACATCATCAGATTCAAACAATTTAACCAAAAATTTAGCAGAGGAAACATCTTCACCTTCTATAAACATTGCCAGTAAAATTAATCAAGTTAAAAGACAAATATCGTCCTCTCCAGACATTATTGAAAACAATGCTCAAACTAACACAGAAATTTTTATGCCTCCTACTCTAAACAAACCTAAGAAAAAATGCAAAAAATCAGATAAAACTACTCGCGATGAACTCACTCTTTCTCTTGAATCAATAAGGGATAAAATAGAGAACAGATCACCCGCATTTATTCTAAATTATAATGAGATTTGCGATTTCCTAGAAAACACATTACATACCCAACATCCCGAATTAATCTCCAAAAATTATTCCAATGAACCTACTAAACTAATCGATATTCTTAACTTCGTCCATTGTTATATCCACAATTCAAAACTAAAAAACAACATTACCCGTTTAAAGAAAAAACTAAACCCCAATAAAACATCTTCAATTGAAGAGTCCGATGAACCGCAATCCCATTCGGAAATCTAATGTCAGATTCTTTTATTGTACAGTGGAACCTTAATGGGTTTTACACCCATATTGAACAATTAAAACTTTTAATAAATGAACTATCTCCTAAAATACTTTGTCTTCAAGAGACCCATTTTAAAAATACCAATATTAATCTCCGAAATTATCAATGTTTTCTAAAAAATAGAAACGCACACCAAGCCAGTGGCGGTGTAGCTATCTTCACTAGAACAGATATACAAGCTAAACCAATTGCATTAAGTACTAGTCTTGAAGCTGTAGCTGTAACAGTTACTTACCAAAAACATATTAACATTTGCAATATATATCTGCCTCATCCCAACGATCTCGATTTACAAGAATTTAGAAATCTTATAGATCAAATTCCAAACCCAAAAATAATTTTAGGTGATATAAATTGCCATCATCCAGCATGGGGAAGTCATAAAACTGACAAATTCGGTAATTTATTAAATAATTTGATTGATTCCTCAGACCTAATACTACTTAATAATGGAAAATCGACCCGATTTAACTCTTACAACGGCTCATTTTCCGCCATAGATTTGACATTATGTAGCCAATCAGTGTCAACTGATCTCGTATGGAATACTTTAGAATCACTACACGATAGTGATCATTTCCCCATTCATGTAACACTTAATAAATCTCAATCTCCTAAATTCCCAATATATCAATCTTGGAAAATAAAGAATGCAAACTGGAACTCCTATCAGATCGACATCCAAAAGAAAATTAAAAATTTTCAATTAAGCAGTGACATAAACTCTGACATTAGGTCCTTAAATAATATCATAACAGAAGCTGCCTTAACTAATATCGGTAAAACTAAACTCTGTAATAGACAACCAGTGCCTTGGTGGACCAGCGAAATCGCACTAGCTTTATCTATAACAAAACGTGCGTTTAATAAACTTAAAAAGAATAATACGGAAGAAAATTTACTTGATTTTAAAAAATTTAGAGCAAGATCGAGATATCTCATAAAAAAAGTAAAAGAAATACATGGGAAAATTATGTCTCTTCTATAAATTCATCGACCCCTTCAGCTGTCATTTGGTCTAAAATTCGTAAACTCAAAGGTTCCAACTCTTTTAGACAAATAAACTTTTTAACTCATGGTCAAACACTAATTACTTGTCACAAAGCTATTGCGGAAACATTTGCTGATATTTATCAACAAAATTCTAGCAATTATGATATACCTCAGGAAATGTTACCGCACAAGGAAACTATAGAATCCTCTATTATCACCATACGAGATACCAGTGATCCTTTAAACGTCGCTATAACTCTCCAAGAGTTAGAATTTGCTATTTCTGATTTAAAAAAACACCTCGCCTGGACCAGATGACATACCTCCAATATTTATAAAAAAACTTGCCATTTTCAGCTAAGCTAGTTTTACTAGATTTATTTAATAATTGTTTTCTAAAACATAAATTTCCTGATCTTTGGTCCCAGGCTGTAATAATTCCCATCATCAAGCCAAATAAACCTAAAGATAAGCCCACTTCTTACCGCCCCATCTCGCTTACCTGTAGTATGTGCAAAATCTTAGAAAAAATTTTAAACCTTCGTCTAGTATGGCACCTGGAACATAATAATCTTCTTTCCCCTTATCAAAGTGGCTTTCGAAGAGGTAGATCGACGTCAGACAACCATGTTGCTTTACAAACCTCAATTAACGAAGCTTTTGCAAACAACCAAAAATTGATTGCTATTTTTTTTGACATAAGCCAAGCTTTTGAGAGAACTTGGAGACACTGCATTTTGAAAAATCTAAGCGATAACGGGATTCAAGGTAACATACTAGCATTTGTAAATAATTTTTTAAATAATCGATCAATAGAAATTAGGATAAATGGGCTTAAAAGTTCAACAAGAACATTAGATAACGGAATCCCTCAAGGTTCCATCATAAGTCCAACATTATTCCTAATTGCTATCAATAGTGTTATTGATGAAATTAGAGCACCAATTACAGCCAGCCTTTATGCTGACGACATCGTAGTTTATACTAAATCAAACAATCTAAAATCGGCAACTAAAATTTTACAAAATTTTTTAACTCGGATTGAAAATTGGACGTTAAAAACTGGGTTTAACTTCTCTACAGAAAAAACACATTACATAATTTTTAATAAAAACAGATCTCGGTACTCAACTTACCTAACTTTAAATAATTTAGCATTAAAACAATCAGAAGAAGTAAATTTTCTAGGTTTAACTTTTACCAGAACCTTAAATTGGAACTTGCATATCAATAATCTACAACATTCCGGTCAATCTAGCTTAAATATACTCAAAATTATGTCTAATAAAGTTTGGAGCGCAGATACTAAAATATTAGTAAACTTATATAAATCACTCATTCGGAGTAAACTCGATTACGGTTGCATTTGTTATAACTCTGCAAGCAAAACTACCTTAAAAAAAGCTTAATGGTATTCAATCCGCAGCTTTAAGATTAGCACTTGGTGCATTTAGAACTAGTCCCACTAGTAGTTTACAAGTTCTAGCTAAAGAGCCACCTCTAAACATACGGCGACAACAATTATCACTAAACTATATTGCCAAAATTTCAATTCAAAAACAACATCCTCTTTTCTCTCAAATTTTCCATCCTGGCATCCTCTCTTTTAAAAAGCCAACAAACTGTATTCCTTTAATAGAAAAAATAAAAGTCACCAATTTTAACATAGATCAATTTAGTCTATTGCTATATACAAATGCAATCTTCCCTCCATGGACATCTTGCCTACTTACCATTGACCTAACACTAAGAAAGTATCCCAAATCATACACAAACTTCTCCATAATTAAACATCTTTTTGCAGAAATCATATCACATTACCCCAACTACTTACAAATCTTTACCGACGCCTCTAAAACCATAGATGGACATGCTGCTGCTTACTATTCTGATGAAGAAAACTACTACAGCATACACTTACCTACAAATTGTAGTATACTCACAGGCGAAACCACAGCTATATTAAAAGCCTTAACTTTTTCCAAAACGAGTAACAACATGAAGTGCGTTATCATTACAGATTCACTTAATGCTTTATTGAAATTAAAGAAAATTTATACAATAAATCCCATTATACAAGCAATAAAAAATGAATTAGAAACACTTCATTCCATGGGAAAGGACACAGCTTTCATTTGGGTACCATCGCATACTGGAATCTGGGGAAATGAAAAAGCAGATCAACTAGCAACTACAAGCCGTATCAACTTAGAAGATACTACAAAAATTACAAAATATCCTTATAGTGACATGAAACATCTAATCAAAGATCATTGCAATAACATTTGGCAAAATTACTGGGAAAATTCAGTAACCAAATTAAACACAATATGCCCAAAGGTGAACAGCTCTTTGAATAACCCCACAAGTAGACGAGATCAAGTAATTATAAACCGTTTAAGAATTGGTCATACTGCTGTCACACACAAATTTTTAATCAGTAAAGATCCACCGCCAATTTGCAATAACTGCTCCACTTCATTGACAGTGAAACACTTCCTGCTTGATTGCCCATGTTTCCAAAATCAAAGAAGAATGCATGGAATTCCAGACGACCTCACGTCCATCTTGACAGAAAAAAATTTAAATGTATTAAATTATTTAAGAGACATCAAATTGTATTTTACTATTTAATGTACATAATTGTATTAAAACTATTGTGTTTGTCATCCCACTAATAACCCTGCGTGGTTGATGTGGTATAAGTGTTTTAAATAAAAAAAAAAATTTTATACAATCATAATAATTTCATAAAAACATACTTTAGTAATCCACCCGGAGTCTGAATAGCCAATACCCGAGCCCAGAGGCATTTTTAAATTAATACTGGCTAGTACTCTTTTATAGGGGAAGAGAACAGTAGATTTCACAACTTGTTCTTCTACCGAAACTATTAACTGTACCGTGAGGCATTCTTTTTTGTCATTAGCGATTTTGGTATAAACTTTCTTCGAACCTTTTCTCACAATTACACATTTTTCTTTAGGTGAAAGAGAAGAAAGTTGATTCGTCGCAATTAAAAATTCTTTTTGAGTCTGATAGAACTTCCTCTTAATTATTTGTTTTTAAATAGTCTGAAACTCTATCAAACCAACCTGTTATACTTTTTTCTGTTATATTTGCCCGGATTTTGGTCAAATTTTAACATACTCGATGAGAGAGCTCTGGATGCCTGGCGAAGACATTTTCGTACTAATGAGGACATGGAGTTCCGTTTTTAAATTGATTTGCTCGTTTTAGATGGCAAACTTGTTCTGCAGCACACAACAACAGTTGATTTTTTGTTACCGGAAAACTAACAGATTCTAAATATAGAATCCAATCTATTATGGTTTTTTCTTCAGCTGCAGTCAGGTGACAATGGGCCCCACTTGTAGCACCTTCTTCGTATTTGAAGAATGTGCTACTGCTATAGCAACACCTTCAACAAGATGCTGTTGCTTTATCACAACACCAATATGTTGGTATCCTAACACTGGCTAAGTTAGACATTGTCATTCTCGTTAATCGGATACGTTTTTCTTCTATAACATTCTTACGCATTGATTGATATAGTATTGGTCTCTTGATAGTGTGTTGTGCGGCCTTAAAGACGAATACGTTAGAAGTTTCGATAATAAATTTTAACGTTTCCTTGACGATTTGTCTTATTAAATAAATCTGGTCAATTGTTGATTTTCGGAATTGAATCTGGCCTGTTTTTTTTTCTATCAATGCCCACTGAGTAAACTTGAAGCCTTTCGTAGAGAATATTGGCTAATATTTTATATTAGTTTTTAACAATAGGTATACGTCTGTACGCCTTGAGACCATTCACAGTCTAATGTTACGGTGAATAAAGAGTATGAAAAGTAGGAAGAGAAGAGTAAAAGTTTATGCAGTGTCTCTAGCAGGGCATAGCCCTCATTTTTGTATAGCTCACTGCACATCTGATCAGTTTCGAATGATTTATTATTTTTAAGGTTTTAAATGGCTTTGGTAACCTCTTAGATGATGGGTGGTCTCTTGTTTGGGTTCCCGATCCATTTGTCTTCTTCACTCTTCCGCAACGGTTTCAATGCACAAATTATCAACATTAATGCTGCCTTGTTTTATATGTTTATCTTTGTTTAAGTTTGATATTATTTTTTCAATATTTGCCATTACCAGAAAATAGTTACTATGTTACTAGACCTCTATGAGGTCGAAAAATGTCTTACATCTATCAGAATGATATCTATATATTTACCCGTTTTGTTGTCAAGGCTTTGAATGTTCCTTTGTGTATCATTTTATGGGAAAATTTCGTTCCTCCCATTATCATGTTTTTGGTGCTTGCAAAGTTTATTAGTCTCAACTCGTTATCATTTGACTCTTCATGTAAGCTCTTACCTCCTTTTTTTGTGGCATTAGCACTTAACTATTTAACCAAGTCTTATCCTGTAGTAAGCTGAAAAATAGCTTTTTGCCATTTTTTGCGGGACGGTTCCCAGCAACTATTTTCACGTCATGACGTAGACATCGATACATGATCTAAAGTGTCTTAGGAGTGATCTTTTTTGTAATTTTCCATCCGTTAAGATTTTTCTTTAAGACTTAGGTAGCATAGGACTAAGAGTAAGAGTACTGAGATGCTACGTGCTTTCGATACTGCAATATGGACTTGAAAGCTGGACATTGAAGCAAGAACACATAAATAAGTTACAGTCCTTTGAAATGTGGTGTTACAGGAGGATGCATAAAATAGCATGGACATAGAAGAAAACTAACACGAAAGTATTGCGAGAAATGGGCAAAGAATGCAAAATAATAAACACGATAAAAATAAGAAAGTTACAATATCTGGGACACGTAATGAGAAGACAGCGATATGAACTGGTAAGGCTGATAATACAGGGAAAGATAAGAGGAGAAAGGAGTATAGAAAGAAGGAGAGTGTTATGGTTGAAGAATTTAAGGGACTGGTTTAAATGCAGTTCTATAGAACTCTTTAGAGCAGCAGTAGATAAAGTAAAGATAGTGATGATGATATTCAACCTCCAATTGGGAGACGACAATTAAAAAAAAAAGGAATCATATTCTGTTATTTGTGGGTTTAAAGTTAAGGACTAATTGTTTTGCTTCTTTACTATATAAAAAAACCAGTGCCAACTCATGTCGGGTGCTATCTCCGCTATAATCTGTATTGTAGGCTTTTCTCTCAATAATTCCTGAACCAGTCCATTTCATCTCCTGAATCGCTATTAGATCGGCTTACGTTTTATCCGGTTCTTGTGTTAGCAATCTAAGGGTGCCTTTGTCATAAAGTGTTCGTACATTCCATGTACAGATCCGAAAATCATTATTCTTTTGTCGTTTGCTAGGTCGTTGTGGATTAAACAGTCCGGCTTTTCCTCTTTATGCTTTTATAATATTAGGTTTTTTAAGAAAACAGATTTTTAACCTTTTGCCTAACAACCTAATCTGATAGGTACTAACCTACAGTTAGTACAATAATATTGGGTAAACTGGTTTTTCCTTACAGTACAAAAAACATCTTTCTTGGTTTTATAGTTAAAGTTGCTTCTTATGTAGCTAATGGCTTTTCTTCATTTATATTTTGGATTCAGAATCTCAACTAAGAAGGCAGAATATTAGTGTTATTATTGTAACTAACTTTTCTGTTTTTCAAAATATTTTGATGACTGCAAATACAGTAAACCGCTAGCGATTGCTAAATCTAGTTACCAAGTATTTTGCCTTTATTTAGAAGCTCGTTGATTATTTCGTCTGGTCCTGGTGACTCGTTATTTTTGAGTGAATTTATGGCTATTTCTACTTTCTGAAAACTGATTTCTATTTCGTGTCTTAATTCAGGTACGTTAGTGTGTTAATTATTATTTTCCTTTGCTTTAAACAGTTCCGTCAGGTATAATTCCTATTCGTTTGTTGTTATGTTACTGTATTTCTTTAATTATGCCATTTTTTTATGTTGATTTTTTATAAATCTCCGTATTTGTTGTTGTGGTGGTGGTGTTGGTGGTTGTTGTTTCCTTTTGTACAGTATGACTTTGCGTTTTCCTAAAGCTTCTGATGCTGCTTCTTCAATGTTGTTTTTAATTTTCTCCCAGCTTGCGTTTATATCTTCCATGTCGTCTATTTTTTTCAACTGTATCTTCTGTGCTAGCCTCCTTTGGTACATTTCTCTTAAAGAGTAACAATAGTTACTCCTACTACTATTTAGTATAGTCTTACACAAGTCTTTATGAAAATATTCCTGGTTGCAGTACCCAAAAGAATCAATATTTCAAAAATTATAACGAAATACTTAAAAATGTTCTGTAAAACGTAAAAAAAGCTTTTTTCTAACAGTGCGAGTGATGAAAGAGTACCTTTAAGATACGTTTACATGTATTTAGTAGCTAACGTAAGTCACATTGGCATGATAGTACTTGAGTAGGACAGCACTAGAAAGGCACGTTTACACGTATCCAGTAACTGGTGCCAGTCTCAGTGACACGCCAGTTCCTTCTTAGTGAAGTCAATGAGTTACAGATACGCCAGCGAATGTAATGATGTGTTTACTTGTGCTGGCGTGGATTTAGAAGGGATGTATAAATCTGCCTTTAAGAAACATAAGTACAAGTACAAGAAGTACAAGTATAAGTACAAGGATGATGGGTGCCCGCGTTTTTTATAGAAACTGGTCGGTATAAACGGGTTTAAAAGAATAGCAATTTGCCTTTCTAATGACCGTGAATTCGGAAAAAATTGGTCGTTATACGTAGGTGGTCACTCTGTAGAAGTGGTGGCTTACAGAGGTTTTACTGCATAATAATGATTAAATTTTTTAAAATGGACCTTGTATATTACGGTTATTAATTTATTTTAATATTTCTCGATAAACTTATTGTAACTAAACTGATTATGTTTTAAAGCCAACAAAATAAAGGGCACCATGAAATAATCACAACGACCCAATTAAAACTGTATGGGACGTTTGTTTACTAATTAGTATTGCTAGTAATCTATACAATGGCATTCGGTATATTCTTTTATAATAGGATTATAGAATGGAAATATTTTGTTTTATCCATTTTCTATAAATATCTATTTGTATCTGAAATTCAATATTGTAAGAAACTCATTAATTTTGCTCAATTAAAATAGAAACAGATAAACAAATGGAGAAAACAAACGGTTCAATTGATGAGAAAACTTCCCTGTCAGTGGAAGACATTCAGGAAAGCGATTAGCATAGTCGAAATGATACGATTACTGTAGACGTAGATGTCACAAAGGGTCGAGAAGTTTTCAAACTTTCCTGATGACTATATAACAGCCTCCGGCTGAATCGAAGTAAAACGAACTTCCGTTTTTGGAATTGTATGACTTACAAGATAACTACGTGTTTGAAAAGAAACTTTTCATTCGTCGGTAAGTGTATCTACGGGGAATTTATTCATTTCTGCTGATAAAATTTTATCACAGGAATGTGCTTCTTTGAGCGTTAAGATTAATGAAAAGGATCAAATTATCATCTTTCGCAAAACTTGTAATAATATGAAATATATTTTGGGTAAGTTAAGGTAATATTTCAAAGGGCCTACATGAAACTTTTTTAATTTAGTAAAATTAAATTAAAGTAAGTTTAATGAAATTCTGAGTATAACACTTTGTAATCAACACGAAAGTCCAATACTATTCCTACTTCTTCGTCTTTCGGTGCCTATGGTTAACTTACCTTGCAATTATTTAAAATAGTCCGGTTGTAGATGTATTGCACCACTTTTGTTTAAACCAGGAAATTCTATTTCTTCCAGGTTTTGCTTTTCCAAATGCCTTGCTCTGAAGAATAAGTTGCAATAAGCTATAGCTCTGTTCATTTATCATAACATGACCAAGATATTCTAATTTAAAATCTTTGATTGCGTTAGTAATCTAGCGCTTTTTATCCATTCTACATAGTACCCCAATCTAAACTCAAGGCCTTGAGGTTTACCAAGGAAACTTCAGAAAGTGTCCATGGTTATTCTCCGTATAATTGCGTAGGAATCACATAACAGTTGATGATTGAGATGGTTACACCAAGTGGTAAGTGGAAATTTCTCAAAAGAGACATTATCTTTACGAACGCTTATTTTGGTTTTTCTATGCATTGCTTCAGATATGTAAAATAAGTGGTCTCATTGGCTGTTATTCGCCAAAATGAAAAAAATCTTTCACAGCCACGACATAAAATTGGAAATAAAAGTTCGTTTACTAAAATCCTACGTATTTTTCGTTCTTTTATATAGCGTGGAGTCATGGACCTTAACTGAAGTATCACTGAAGAAACTCGAAGCATATGAGATGTGGTGCTATAAACAGATGTTAAGGATTTCCTTGATATTTACCAAAACGCAACCATGACCGTAATTCTGGACGACAAATTGATAACGGATAATATAAAAGTTAAACGAGGAGTCCGACAAGGCGATATAATTTCACCTAAACTGTTTACCTTGACAGTAACTATGTATTATGTATTAGTGACAGTAAATATGTATTAACGGAAAATACCTAAATCACCTTAGATATGCGTATGATATACTCTTGATCTCCTCGGAACGACAAGAACTGGAATTAATGCTGAATGAACTTTATGAAAAATCACTGCAAAAAGGCCTAAAAATTAACTTGGACAAAACAAAAGTAATGACAAAGACGGAAGACCAAGAGGCAATAAAAAGAAAAACAGAAAAAATAGAACAGATAAATGAGTATATCTATCTAGGACAAGCAATCAGAGCTAATAGAGAAAATCAAACAGCCGAAATATCGAGACGAGTAAGAATGGGATGGGCAGCGTTCGGCAAGCTTTCTTACGTTTTAAAAAATCAAATCATCCCTCTATACTTACGAAGCAAGGTATATAACTCTTGCATAATACCGGTGCTCACCTACGGAGCACAGACATGGACATTTACACAGGCCAATTTGGATAGGATAAGGAAGGCACAAAGAGCGATGAAGAGACAAATGTTGGTGTATCACTTAGAGATAGAAAACGTAACCAGTGGATCAGAACCAGAACAAAGACAGTAGACGCGATAGAACAAGCAGCAAAACTGAAATGGAAATGGGCTGGACACAATGAACGTCTCCAAGACGGACGATGGAACAATGCCATCGGAAAGTGGCGTCCATACAATGCAAAGAGATCAAGAGGCAGACCACAGATGAGGTGTAAAGATGACATCAGGAAACAAGGAGGTCCCACATGGCAGAGAACAGCTCAAGATAGGGCAAGATGGAGAGAACTGGGGGAGACCTATATCCAACAATGGAATGATAGAGAATAGGTCCAAAAAAAAAGAAGGATTTCCTGGATAGACAGATTTACCAACGGAGAAGTACTACATAGAATGGGTAAAGAGTGCGATCTAGTCGTAACCATAAAACGTCGCAAACTAGAATACCTGGGCCATATAATATGAGCAATGAACAACGATATGACCTACTTAGGACCATATTTCAGGGTAAAGTGCATGGGAAAAGAGGTCCAGGACGGAGAAGAATATCCTGTCTGCATAACCTGCGGAAATGGTTTAACTTAACCACTACCGGACTTTTTAGGGCAAAAGTCAACAAAGTCAGAATAGAAATGTTAGTGTCCAACATCAGTAATGGATAGGCACTATAAGAAGTAGAAGATTGGCTGTTTGTGTTGGTACCAAGATATGTATAGGTATTTATCTTGTTTATATGCTTGTTAACTATAAGCCGTATATTTTATATTTAGCGCTCACTAACTTTTGTTTACTTTGTATGTTTTGTATTGAGATTCAGTTCATATCTTCTTCTTTCAGTACCCTATCCTAACTTTGGCGTTTACATTTTCGATCATAACTTTGTTTACAACAACTCTAAACAGATTAGCGAATGTCTTTTGATACCACTCTCGAAGATTTTGGGTCCAAGGTATTCCTCTTCAGCCTGGGCTTCTTCTTTCGACAATTTTGATGTCTTATGGCGTGTAGAAGGTTATACCACTCTGGAGGTCTTTTTACATGGTCGAAATATTGTAACTTTAAATTGTTTTTATTTTTAATATTCCTGTGCTGAAAAAGGAACTGGAAAGTGTTTGACACAAAAGAGAATGCAGTAAAGGTGCCATAGAAATTGGTTCGTGCCTGCTGATGTATTTGGAAGAAACATCTATAAAAACCGATTCTGACGATTTAAAATTCATATTTAACTCAGACAATTGTGGTCGCCAAAGAAAAAACAAGTAGGTAATTTCAATGTATCAGTACACTGTAACTGATTTCGAAATTTCTTCCATAACTAATCGCTGTTTAGTTGTCGGCCATACTCAAAATAAGGGTGACTTTTTAGTAGAAAGAAATATCGCTAAAGCTTTAAAGGCCTATTTATGATATTTACCGACTCATTACGCTATGATATCCAAACTGCTCATTGCAAACAACCATTTACAGTACACGAATTATGTCATAATGTTTTTTTTATGAAAAAGTTAAATACTAAAACAGCGAAAAATTTCAATGAAGATATCCAAGGAAATAGGTTTTTTTTCAAATATATTTGTAAAATTAATGTAAAATAAAGCTATTTTATCCACTACTATTTTAAAACTTTATTCGCTTAAGAGGAGTACAGATCAGTTTATACCACGAAGAAAAAAAAAGTTTTAGAAAGCATGTATATTATAGAATCACAAAAGGCTTACAGTGGCAGCCTGCTAATAACTGAAAAAACAAAAAACGACCTTACTAGACTTTTTAAAAGCAAAAGAATTTTACCAATTCACGCTGATTTCTAACGACATTAAAAGCATTGTTATTCCTAACTTTTCCTATTATTATTAATATGTACTTTTTTTATTTCGTTCTTTTTTTCTTTTTTTTTTTGTAAATTGTGCCTTTCGTTTTTTTCCCGATATTTTAATTTGTCCATATTGTTTCATTTAGGCAGCCTGCGGCTCTGTTTGCTCTATTCGCTTAATTTTCCACTTCGGTTTTGAGCTTTCCGTAGCTAGATAATGTAATGCCTAGATATTTAAACTCCATCACTTGTTCAATTATCTGACCTTCCAGCTCCAATTTACATCTTAGTAAATTTGCTGTTGTAACCATGCATTTTGTCTTTTTTTTTTCGAGGAAAATATCATGGTAAATTTTCTGGTGCTTATATTAAATTGGTGCAGCATACGTTTTAAATCATCTTTACTTTGAGAGAGCAGTATTGCGTCGTCTGCATAGCAGATTGTTTAAGTTATTTTTCTCCCATTTGGTATCAGTTTTTAGTTCTTACTTTTATATTAACCGAAAATTATTTGAGGAATATGCCAAATGGGGGCTTACTGTAAACCTAAGCAAAACAGAATATTTAAAAATTGGAGGAAATACCACAGATCTGAGGCTTGAAAACGCAGTCATAAAAGGTTGCAACCAGTATAAATACACTCACCGGCAAAATTAACGGAACACCTTAAAATTGGGACATGTTAGATGTCTCGAATTTCCTAAACCTGTTGTCCGATTTTAGTGATTTTTTTTAGTATCTTATAGGTATATTATTTAAGAATATCGATGTAATAATATTGTTGCTAGACAGGTCAATGTCATTTTATACTGGGTGTAACAATCCTACTGTGTTTTTTCCTTAAAGTTCGGAACACCCTGTGGAATATTCTGGCATATATAAAATATTGAAATTAAAACTTAATTATAGCCTCAGGCTTTCTTAACATTTTCTTTTTTGATTCATTTGCTTATGTTTGATAATAAAAAAGTTAGGTACGTTAACAATTAGCCATGTTTTTCATCAATAAATCGTCATTTTCTGTTTAGTTTAAAAACAAGCCTAAAGTAGGCTATGAGAAGTTAAAAATTTAATGCACACACCGGCAAATTTAAAGGAACCTGTTATTAATGCAATATTTCTTTATATTTGTATTTTATAGACTATATCTACATAGCTTTGAAAGCTCCTTGTCACAAGAAAGTCTTAAATGTCAAAATGTTAAATTAATTTGTTTATCTGTATTGTGTTTTACATTTTACAGTCATTCTGTCTGTTTGTAACAAGTACAAACTTGTATTTAATTGAGAGCACAATAAGAAAGAGACTTAAAGAAGCCGGTCTCAAGTCATATGTGCCAATAAAAGCTCCCAGACTCCAGAGACACCATCGTTTAGCACGACTACAATTTGGTCGAGTACATCAAAATTGGAATGATAACCACTGGAGTTAAATTCTCTTTACTGACTAGAGCCGTTTCTGTGTAAATTACATCGACGGTAGAGAAAGATTGTATTAACGACAAGGAGAACGAAATGCCCCTTTCAATTTTACTACGACCGTACCTTTTGGTGGAGGTTCAATTATGGTGTGGGGCGGTATATGTTTGGGAGCAATAACAGAGTTAGTGGTGATTGATGGTGGAGCATTAACAGCAGATAAGTATATCAGAGAGATTTTCCAAGACCATGTGGTACCTTTTTCACCATATATTGGCGAAAATTTTATTTTATAGTGTAAGAGTGTAAGTGCAAGATATTTCTTATTACAAGTGGGTATAACAACGATGAATTGGCCAGCTTGTTCCCCAGACCTAAACCCGATAGAGGATATGTGGGACATGCTAGGCAAAAGACTTAGGGCATGGGTTCCTGCTATTCAAAACAGAGAAGAAGTCACAATTGCAAAAGATTGAGGAATGGGAGAGGCTGCCCAACAACTGATCGATAGCGTTATCAGAAGTATGAGAAGACGAATAACTGCAGTTGTAAGGGCTCGTAGGGGAAACACACGCTATTAAAGCCAAAAAAAATAATAAAAAACAATTTAAGTTCAAACTGTACAATAAAGTTAATGCATTTAAAATCCGTATTTTGTTGAGTCTGACATCTTTGTGTTTTATTTCTTCTTAAACAGGTTTTATATTGTACTACCATTGTAATATAAATTCAAAATACTTCACCAACATTCGTATTATGATATTATCTAAACAGTATATAGACTAGAGAGAAAATACTCAGATTTTATGGTTGTTCCGTTAAATATGCTGGTGAAACTAAGAAGAAAATGAGCATTTATTGATGAAAAACATGGCTAGTTGTTAACGTACCTAACTTTTTTATTATCCAACCCAAGCAAATGAATCAAATAAGAAAATGGTAAGAAAGCCTGAGACTATAATTCTGTACCCCAGAAGTAAAGTGTCGTAACTACACTTTTCAGTATTTGCCAGAAACGGGTCTCGAACATTTTGGTCCCTATATTATACAATTTTTTGATAGTATCAATTTAATTGGGCGGACTAAAATTAACTTTTTTTTTACAAAATTTATGCTCAAATAATATACAAAACTATTTAGAACTTCATCGCGTTTCCGGTTAGTCAAGGGGAGCAGTTACGATAGTTTACCTCAAATTTAACTGTTATGTTAAAGTAGTTGCGATTAATCTGAAATGGACAAAAATAATTAAAATAAGTAAATAACATGGTGTTATCAAAAAACTAAATTATTTATTTATATTAATACAAAAATAATGAATACTTAACATAATTTTAAAAATTTCCGTCTGCTTTTTACAAGTCATTTGTACTTGTAGAGTGAGGAATGCTCTCATAGAAATGGTGGAAGCACTGTGGTACCCACTTTAATAAAGTTATAAGGTCTATGTACTTTAAAGTGCTTATTGGTCTTCTAGTAGCATTTGTCTGTGGAATATATTCAGGCCACTTTGCTCTTCTGGTGTCCCTGCCCAGATCTACCATTTTAAAGCTTTCCTGTGAAAAAGACGTCTTATAATAAAGAATTTCTTCTCCTTTCCTTAGTTGCAAATGTACGACTTCACTGATTTTAAAATCTTCCTTTTCAGTATTTTTTTTTCTACTAATTAAAGGAGATTCTACATAATCAAACAGAACCTTAAAATTTTTTAGGTCTTCGATGGTCATGTCATAAACACCTAAAAGCTCCCTAAATTTACACTGTCGTATGAACTGTTGCCAATCCCAGGGAGTCATCAATGTAGTTGAATTACTAATTTGTTTTTTAGAACGCTCAATAACAGAGTGCACTCCATCTACCTCCATATGGGTGTGTCCTCAAAGAAGGAACTTATGATTGATGACTTTTAATGATGGCAATACTCTAAGTAACCAAATATAGCTTGCAACCGCAGTAAAATTTCTGTTTTGGCCTCCGCAATTATCTGACCAAATAGTAAATGTTTCTGTATCACCAGTAGCAATATTATCGAGTGCCCACTTCAAAATACAGGAGGAGACTTCGCAAGCACCGCGTGCCCCAACAATTATTGAGCTTTAATTTCAATTAAAGCTTTAATTAGCAATTTTTTATGCTAAAATATTCCACAGGGTGTTTCGAACTTTAAGAAAAAAACACAGTATGATTGTTACACCCGGTATAAAATGACGTTGACCTGTCTAGCAACAATATTATTTCATTGATATTCTTAAATAATATGCCTATAAGATACTAAAAAAAAAACTAAAATCGGACAACAGGTTTAGGAAATTCGAGTCATCTAACATGTCCCATTTTTAAGGTGTTCCGTTAATTTTGCCGGTGAGTGTATCTAGAAAGCATCATATCAGCCGATGACAGAGTTAAGATAGATGTACAAAACCGAATAACCCAAGGGAAAAAATGCATCCGAATACTGAATTCATTACTGTGGTCTAATAAAATAAAGATGCATACCAAACTTCGTGTATACAGAGAAATTGTAGAACCGATTACCACATATGGTGCCGAATGTTGGACGATGACAAAGAGTGAACGAGATAAAGTAGACTTTGTGGAAATGGATTATCTTAGAAGGTCATGTCGAGTATCGAAAATGGAAAGAATCAGGAATGAGGAAATACGAAACCGTACAGGAATTAGAAATAATCTTTCAGATTGAATACAAGGAACGCAATTACAATGGTATGGTCACGTGATGAGAATGGGGAAGGAGCGGTGGCCAAAGAACCACCAAATTACTGGAGAAGAGAAATTACAAAAACAATGCAATCTAGAGGCTTAGAAGAGGGAGATTGGAGAGATAGGAAAAGATGGACACTGAAATGCGGGAAGCGGCAATCGCCGTAGGGCCCCGTTATATGATGGATGATGATGACTTTTTTTACTATTTCATCCATAATCAGGTTAAAAAATAGATGACTCAATAAATCTCCCTATCTTACTCCAATGCCAGATTCCATAGAGTCGATTAGTTCTTCTTCTACTTTTACTTTTATTGTGTTCTTTTGTTAGACATTTTCGATCGTTTTGATTATTCCTAGAGTTATTTTTCTTGCGTACAGTAAGTTGATAACGTCTTTTAAATTGACCTGGTCAAATGCATTTGTAAGGTCCACGTAACATGGATATGCCGGTTTGTTATATTCTAATGATTTTTCTTGCACCTGCCTCATTACAAATATAGCGTATGTGCATGATGTTCCCGAACTAAAATCTTGTTGTTCTTCTGCTAGTGTTATCATTTTATTCAATTTATTTGTTATTACTTTGGTTTTTAATTGTAGTGTTGTGTTTAATACATTATTTCCTCTGTAATTTTCCGGGTCCGATTTATCTCCGTTTTAAAGAGAGGTAATATAGATAATATTGTTCTCCAGTCTTGAAGAATTTTGTTTTGTTCTATTCTTTTTTCGATTAGTTTTAATATCTGTTTGGTTAGATCTGGTCCTTCATACTTTAGGAGTTTGTTCGGTATTCCGTTCGCTCCTGATGATTTTTTGTTTTGTAATTTCCTTAATGCTTCCTTTACTTCTTTCTCCTCAATATTTATTTCTTCGTATGTCGTCACCTCTAATGTTGGTGGTTCATTATCGTCACCTTTAGCAAATAAAGATCAAAAGTAGTCTACCCATGTTTTCTTCTGAATGCTTTTCGTTGATATCGTTGTACTATGATTATTCTCTATATTTCTTTTTGGGTTTCGTATAAGTCGTGTTTCATCTGTTTTGAGAAACTCTTCCAGTGTTCCTTTTTTATTTGTCTAACTAAAGTATTTGTTTTATTTCTGATTCGTTTATAGTGGTTGTATGCCTGTTGTGTTTGGTGTGTTCTGTATTGTAAATGTATGGTATTTCCTTTTTTTAATATGTTATCGTAGTGATCGTTACTATCCTCTCTCCAAGTGATTCTCTTGCTGCGTTAATTATGTTATTTTTAAGTTTTTTTCCAGTTTTCTTCGATGTTATCGTTTTCTAATATTTTATTCCCAGTGATCATCTCTGATATTCTTTTCCTGTAGAATTATTCCGTGGATTCCGTATTTAGTCCTTCGACTTTAAGTTTTGTTTGTTTTGGCGCCGCTCTTCTGGGTGGGAAGTATTTCAGGATTATTCTTATTTTACATAATACTAGGCTGTAGTCGGTACCTACATCTGCTGGGTTGAGGCATCTTACGTCGATTATTTTTTATGGATGTATATTTCTGTTGGTTATAATATAATCTATCATACACCTTTGTCCACGGGTGTTATCAAATGTATCATAAATAATCATAATAGAAATAACAAAAAATGCCAATTTTCTCCTTGCCTTATCTATCTATATAAGGATTTTTACAGCTGTTGCCGCCTTTCTTCTTTTAGCTAACGGCTCCAGTTCTTTCTGTTCTGCCATTTTCCATTTTTAAGGTATCGTCTTTCCATGGCCTCGTCCACTTCATCCCTACATGATCTTCGGGTCTACCTCTTTTCCTTCTTCCTATTGGGCTCCAATCCAAAATCTTTTTTATCCACCTTGTATGGTCTGTTCTTCTCACATGTTCATACCATATTAAACGTTCTTTTTTTTTCGATGTAGCTGAATATGTCTTGTTCTACTGCCATTCTTCTCTCTTCTGTTTTATTTTCTTATTTCTGATGCGATCTATTTTTGTCACTCTGCAGCTTCTTCTCATGACCTACATTTCAGTTGCTGTGATTTTGGCTTAATTAGTCTTAATTAAGTCCTTGCCTTAATTAGTCCTAAAAGAGAAAATGTTGATATAGTGGCACAACTCAAAATAAGGATTACATTAACAGGTCTGTGTTACAATTTATTAAAGGCTTTATGACGATATTCCAAATACACCAAAATTATTTTTTTTTTAAAAATTCCAATCCATACAGTAAGAAAAATTTATTTTCACATAAACTTTAAAACCCCGTTTTAAAAAATTAACAGTTTTTGTATTATGCCACTATTGCATATACCGACGATTTGTTCTTTAAGATTTCTATTGTAGTTGAAACTCCAAAGTAACATTTTTCCCAAAACTCATGTCCCATACCGTAAATGTATTTGAATGTAAATTTTATAGCGCCACTCGATATATTACAAATAACTATTTGATTTAACGATTTTAAACAGTTCATTTGTATCAGTATTTTTATCTCAATCTCGAAACACGAGTCGTTTGTTCCATACTAGCAAACAAAATGCAAAATCAATATGTCTCGAATAACTGATACTCGACACTGCCATGAATCTCAAGAAACAAGCTCGGCAAACATAAACAATTGCTCCTTTCACGGTAAATATCGACTACTCCCTTTTTGTTTAGCACACATTTATCCAGTCACCGCTTTCATCGATCAAAGTGACAGTAGATTTGTGCTATCTGTGTCTGTCTTGCCAGATATCTATCTGCCGTTCCTCATGTCCCTTTTCACGTCATTGCCCCCGTCCGACGTTTTTTCTTTGGCTTTTCTCCTGCATTGAGCGCCCTATGACTTGAGAGAATTTATAGGGAGATGTTGAGAGAAAGATAAGAATTAATTAATTTTGAGTTGGCTCGATGAATTAACGCTTCGTATTATTTTTATTTTTATCAGCGGGGTTTAGACAGAATGTCAGTCCTAATTAAATTAAAAATGTGAGTTTTCGCAAAACAAAGCCTTTTTGTTGGGAAAAATTACTACATAAATTAAAACGAAGTTTTGAATTGTAAAACACTTTAGAATCAAGTTGTTAACACAGACTGTTATTAGGTTGACTGTATACAGGGTGTTTCAAAAAGGGATATCATAAATTAAATTACTCATTCCGTGGACAAAAATAAATTTATTAAATCCAACTTACCTTAGTACAAAAGTGTATACAAAAAAAAGTTACAGCCCTTTGAAGTTACAAAATAAAAATTGTTTCTTTTTGCATTATCTTCTAAACTACTTTACATTTTGTAATACAAATTGACACGTTACTTTCTTGTTCTCAAAGCATTTTTCATACAAAAGAAACCACACAATGTAAGCGCACAGAAACATTTTAAGGGGGGTGTGCAGCACTAAATCCCCTCAATCTTTTGAGCGCGTTCAAATCAAATGAATTTTCTGACATCATTAGTTTAACACATTATGTTTAAAATATTTTTGCCTCTAAAACAGTTTTTATTGAGTTCCGGCCCTTTTCATTGACCTTTAAAAAATTACGTGCAACTAAATAAATGGCTTAAATGAATTAACTAGTTCAAAAAATGTCTATAACCTTTATTAATATGATATTACAATAAATGTTCAGAATGACCCCCATTTTCTTCAATACACGTTCGGTATCGTGTTATTAAGGAAAACCGAACACGCTGAAAAATCATATATTTCTGACAAAATTGATTTGTAGCTTCAAATATTTTAACCCTCAATTGTTGCTCATTCTCTATTGTTACAGAATTCACTTTCTCTTTCATAAACCCCAAAAAACAAAAGTCAATATAGTTTAGACCTGGACTTGTGGGTGGCCAAGAAATAGGTGTGTCACGATCCCTTCTAATCCAATGATCAGGATACTGCCTGCAAAGGTATTCCCTTATCCAAAGTCCAACAAAGTTCAGAGGTAATTTAAGTCAACAAAATTTCACCCGCTACTGGGGGACATATTAAATGACACCAGTTGTAGTTTTTTTATTAATTACTAAAGTTAATGGTCTATTGCATTTACCTTTGTAAATTACACGAGGATTTTTTATTACTGATGTCCTAGTGTTTTTCTGTGTCCAAACAATATTTTTAACAACTTTTCATTAAACTGATTATGGAATGATTTAATTCCGAAAAGATCTTCTTTAAAATAAAGTTTTAAGCTTTTAATAAGCACTTTTTTATACCTTGATACACACGAACACCACGTGCTTTCTATTGAGAAAATGCATTCTTTGTATTCAGAAGAAGTAGAAAATCCAGTCAGCCTTCATAAGTATAAAAAAATTTTTATTCAAATTTTAATCTACGACATAAGCCGTTAAAAAAGGACACTTGTAAAATGTGCTTAGAGTAACGATGATAAAGAAAAGAAGCATAAAATACATTTAACCAGTCAGGAAGAAGTCAGAAACAGAATGGACAAAGACATGCAACAGTCAAAAATAGATGACAGTTTAGAAGTGCTTACGTTTGACATGGAAAAAACATTATCCTTGCCAAAAATTCCCACAAATATAGTCTTCTATAAAAGACAGATATGGTTCTATAATACCCGTATCCATTCATGCAAATTTAATAATGGATTTTGTTATACATGGTTAGAAGTAAAGGCGAGCTCAGGATTTAGGTTCTTATTTGCTTAAGCATATTGCACTACATGTTCGTGAATCCACGAAACATCTTATAGTTTGGTCAGATTCTTGTGGTTGCCAAAACCGAAGTATAAAAATTATACTAATGTTAAAAGCTGCATTGGAAAATTATTTGACATTAGAACATATTTCACATAGGACATAGGACAGAGAAAAGGCAGTTTTAGCAAAGAATCTACGATTAGATCACATAAATATCATAAATAACTGTAGTAAAAAATCCCTTACAGCAGTGGTTCTCAACCGGTGTTCCGCGGAACACTAGTGTTCCACGAATTCCTTCCAAGTGTTCCGCGAAATACTCGCAATCCTACATACCATTTTGCTAAATTACTCTTTTCAAATAAATATTTTCAAATTTTAAAATAGCCACTTACGTACATTTTAATTTAATAAAATTCTGCAGCGTAAATGTTCATTTGCCCAACGTGACAACACTGCGTCGGCACAGTGCACACGTTGGATTTTATAAGCGCTGAGCGCTGAGCTCCGCAGTGGCCACAGCCAATCTGAGTCACCCACGCCACAGTCTGCAACTGAATGTTGAATTTGTTACATTGCACAAACGTAATACATGAAAATCGCTGTGTCAGTTTTTTTTTATGATAACGTTTACGTACGGCTTATCTATCAAAGGTAAGTAATTGCATATTTTATACAAAATGTAAAGCATTCATCCGCATTATTTTGTTTAAAGACGAATAAATTCAAATGGATAAGTTCCTCAAACTTAAAAGAAAAACTACTGTGGAACAAACTCATAATTAATGATGATGAAGCGAGCACCAGCGGAGATACTGGAACTTTACGAAGTGGGGTTGATGACAAATCGAAGCGCAGCAAAAAAATGTTGAACCGGCAACATTTGGATGAATATTTGGATTATGGCTTCATTTGGACTGGGGAAGAAGACTGTCCAATTCCCAAGTGTGTTGTTTGTGGGCAGACACTCGCTAATAGCGCAATGGCTCCGGCTAAATTAAAACGCCATTTTACTACCAAACACGCTAGTGTAGCTTCAAAAAATAAAGACTATTTCAAGCGACTTTTGGAGACACAAGCTAAACAAGCGAAACAGTTTGAAAGGTCGCTAACAATATCCGACAAAGCACAAATAGCTTCATATAAGGTCGCCGAATTAATTGCTTTGAAACAGAAACCACACACTGGTGCATAATCTCTTATATTACCAGCATGTTGTGAGATGGTCAAAATTATGTTTGGCAACGATGCACAAAACGAAATACGGAAAATTTCTATGTTGGATGATACAATAAGAAGGAGGATTGTTGATTTATCTGCAGATATTGAGGAAAAAGTTACAAATAAACTTTACAAAAAAAACTTCGCATTGCAGGTGGACGAATCCACTGATATTAGTGGCAAAGCTCATTTCTTAGGATTAATTCGATTTGTCGACGAAGGTGAAATAGTCAATCAGTTTTTATGCTGCAGAGAACTTACAGCACGTACAATAGGTCAGGATGTATTTGATTCCATAACGTCATATTTAGAGAAAAAAAAAATTTCATGGGACTTTTGCGTAGGAATTTGTATGGATGGTGCCCCTTCCATGGTAGGCTTTATAAAAGGTTTTTGTACCCTTGCAAAAAAGTGAAATAAAAATATCATATCTACGCACTGTTTCTTGCATAGAGAATCTCTAATTTCAAAAACGCTACCAGCTACTTTGAAATCTGTATTAGACCAAGTGGTTAATGTCGTGAATTACATCAAATCAAGACCACTAAAAACCCGTTTTTTTTAAACAACTCTGCATCTCAATGGAATCAAAGTATGAATGTTTGTTGCTGCACACCGAAGTAAGATGGTTGTCAAGGGGCAAAGTATTATGTCGAATTTATGAACTTAGAACGGAGCTGTTAACTTTTTTCCAAGAAGAAGGTAATGACACATTTACCACATATTTTGAAAATGATGCATGGTGCACTAAAGTGGCATATTTGGCCGATATTTTTAATTATTTAAATGGCGTTAACTCAAGTATGCAAGGCAAAAATGAAAATATTTTAACATCCACGGACAAGCTGTCAGCTTTCCAGAAAAAAATGTCATTTTGGAAGAAGCGCATTTTAGAGACAAATAAAATGGATATGTTTCCACTGCTTCAGAATGAAGGTGATGAAGATAAAGAACAAGAAATCACGCATATAGTTACAGAACACTTATCACTATTAGAGGAGACAATTGCCAGGTATTTTCCATATCTGAACGTAGAAAAATATGACTGGATAAGAAGTCCTTTTAGCACAAGTAATACAGCCAATTTCCAGTTTTCTCTAAACCAAGAAGAAGAATTTATTTCGTTGTCATCTGATCGTACTCTGAAAATTAAGTTTTCAGAAGTGAATGTTCAGGAATTTTGGATCTTGGTCCAAGAGGAATATCCACTTCTTGCCAAAAAAACGATTAGTATTTTAATACACTGTTCAACGTCCTATTTATGTGAATTTGGGTTCTCATCTTTAACAAACATTCAAATAAGAAACGGGAAAGGCTGCTAAACTTAGAACAAGAAATGAGAGTAGCTCTTTCCCACATCATGTCTGATATTGAGCAAATTTGCAAACAACACCAGGCACAAGTGTCTCACTAATTTGAAGTATTTACTCATATGATGTATTTTGAGAATTACGCTTTTGTTAATTTTAAAAATGTTTTTTGTTTTCATATTTTATGTAAAATTTTACAAATTTGAGTATGTATAATAAAGTTTATTACAGAATTTATGTGCTTATCCTAATTTGTTTATCAACATATGTTATTTTTTTTTATTTTTTATGCAATTTTTTTCGGTAATTAAAAGTGTTCCGTCGCAACAAAAAGGTTGAGAACCACTGCCTTACAGGTTAAGAAAATGCAAAAGGAAAGTTTATTTGGGACCAAAGATTCATAAAAGCTTATAACCAACCGCAAAGTAGATACGACTGGAGAAAAAATTAATTGGATTAATTTGAGAGAAATAAAAATATAAAGACAAACCATTTAAACTATTTATGTCAAAAACATGCAGGGAAGAAAGACTATGTTTAAATACACATTTCAAATAAATCAACAGGGAGACCTTGTTAAGATAATACAAGGAATATCTCTACGCAATCTTTAACTCAACTGTAGCCTACAGGCAAACCAATATCACCCAAACAGCTTGAAGACATCTTATATTTACTACATCTTACGTAAAGACGCTAATTTAGATTTTGAATTTGACGGATGATACCTATATGTGGTTTATTTGATCAATAAAATTCCTTCTTCATGGACTGTAAATAAACCACCAGTAATCACTGATCTATCAAAATTTAAGAAACATGAATCCCCACTAGCCTTATTAATAAACTACTTTAAAGATATTATGGATAGATTTATTGACTATCGACAGATCTACACAGATGCATCAAAAACAACGGACGGAATGGAGGCAGCCATTTACTGTAATACTGATAATGCAAATTTTAAGTTGCATAACAACTGGACTATCTTTAATGCAGAACTATACGTAATCTTTGAAGCTTTAAACTTCATTAACAAAATGGACCAGAAATTACACATTCATAACTGACTCAATGAACCCTTTGTGACATTCTAAATATATACTCCAGTAACCCTATTAATAAAGACAATTACAAAGAACTTCAAAATGCTGCAAAGGAAAACAAACACGTGGTATTAATCTGGGTTCCATCTCATATTGGAATACACGGTAACGAAGTTGTGGACCATCTAGCTTACGAAGTAGCGACAAGTGATGGTCAAGTGCAATTAAATAAAATAGTGCCAAGTGATCTTAAGTTGTGTTTGTTTTGCCACGTAGTGCGTGGCAAAACAAATGGTCACACTGTTCGAAAAAACTAAGGCAAATTAAAGACAATGCTTTAAAAAAATACTTTTATCTTTACCGAATTACAAGAGACCATCCTCCATACTACAACCAGTATCAAATTAACAGTACAGTAAAACATATTTTAACCGAATGTCAAATTTTCCAGGAAACGAGAAGTAAACTCAACTTTCCCAGCGACATAGGCGAGCTTCTTAGAGACAACAATCATCTAAACAATAGTATAAACTTTTTAACGGCTATAGACATAAAAGATATTTAAATTAAAATCTAGTCTGTATTACAAATTACATATATCAATCTTCTTCCATGTTAGTATGTAATTAATTTTACATTTCTTTGTTCTAATATGTATTTTTCATTGTTGTCGTCTGTAACCTTAGTGGTTCGGACGACATTAAATAAATCAATAAAAAAAATATTTTGCAATCCGCAAACTAATTTTCGAAACCAATTTAATATCAGATTTCTCTATTTGCGTCCATACGAAGTCATGTTAGAGTTGCTTTCTAAGACAGAAGAGATTTATTTTCACGTTTGGAGCGACTGTGAATGGCCGTTCTGAAGAACCCTCTAAGGGCGAAATACGTATAAGCGAATACACAGACGCACTAGACCTACGTGAAATTAAATCTTAACTGACTTTTCCTTCTAAAATATTTTGCCCTCCAAAGTGTTATTTTTTATCCATATTGAATAAATATCAGAATTGTTCAAATATTCAAATTTTATAATCCAGATATTCACATTGTGCAAACAAAAACCAATTCACAAAACTAAAACAAAATAACAATTTTTATAATATTGTCATTCAATTATCTTAGATTTGCACCAATAAATTAGTTTTATCCATAAATAAATGCTTACATAATTCGAACTACCCTACTATATATTTTGCAATTTAAACATATAAAACCTGTCGTAGCTGATTTTTATATATTTTAAGTTGGATCTTTCATTGATTTATTGTTTTTTATTATGAGAAAAATTTCCGAATTGAAAATAAATTGTATAAATTGCCACGAGAAAATATCTTGAGAACAATATTTGACGAATTTATTTCATAATTTAGTAACGCTCTATATATATATATATATATATATATATATATATATATATATATATATATATATATATATATATCGGAAAAAGGAGTACGACCGTCAAATTCCAATATATAAAAGGATCACTCAACAGAGTGGTGGGCTCTTATATCGGTCAATTTGTAGGTGGAGAAATGAAAGACAAAGTTGATGTGCCACTCTATCTATTTTGAAAACGTTTCGCTTTCGTATTCTGAAAGCATCATCAGTTCATTCTAAAAAGTATAATATAAGAACCACACAATCATGGAAAAGATGTTACAGGTGTTACCTTAAAAAGACATGTAGCAGTCAAAGATGTTAACAAGCTTATGAATTAAACTTGAATAAATGGACAATATAAAGTAGAAATGTATAAACATTTAATTTACTAACAACATTTAGTGACTTAATAAAAAATTAGCACAGTGAGTGACCATGTGGTCAGAAGTATAAAAAATATATATTAAATTATAACGTAGTTGATGCAAAGAACTAAGAAAATCAACGATTAACTTCCAACAATAGATAATTATTAAACTTTAATTTTAACTTTTGGTAGCATTATTAAAAGATGTTAATATAATTTAAAAATAAAATAAGTGTAAAAGAATGAAGTTACCGGTCTAAGCCTTACACCTGCTACCAGGAAAATGGCGTTAGATTGAACAGACTGACACAGATCTACGAAAAGACAGCCAACCTTGAGGTTGAAATTATTTCAACAGAACAGCAAGGTCAGAGGTACCACCTCAAATAATTGAGCGGTTTATTTAAAAGTTAATGAGCTTTGGATGACAGCCCGCTTGTAAGAGACAATCCAATGAAAGAGACTGATATAGTAATAACAATCACTCGCATTAGCCCGTCTAAAAACAAACAAACAGGAGAATTTCATTCAAACTCTTATATTTAAATTTATGTTAAACATTGTGGCTGAAGAAATTTTTGCCAACAGGTGAATAACAATTAGATAATTTCCAACAGTCTAAGCTTCATACACTTAGATCTGTAATTTGTAAAGGATTCTATGAATCAATTACAATGGTAATATTATTACTATACTATTAAATAGTGACTGGTTCACACTCATATGGACAAATTATAGTGTAGAGGTAACCTTGTAATGAAAGTTGCCTATATTTAAGTAATTGCTATAAAGAATTGAGTGTTATAGTTTATTTTATATTAGTTATTTATTTACTATGTTATATTATTCATTAAAAAATTTGTGTTCAAATATGTATATTACATGATAATTATATTGAAAATGAAAGTAAAGCCTAGTTCTGCAATATTAGAGCATGATAAATTTGGCTCAAGTTACTTATGTCAGTTCTCTTATTTAGAGAATTAGGATGTTTAAGAATTGAACACATTTCTAAAAACTGTCTTTTAAATAGATTACGTTCAGTGCCAAGAATCTTAACTTCATTAAAATCCACTTTATGTTTGGTGCTAATAGCATGATGTGCGAGAGCACACGTATTTTTTGATAAATTAATATCACTACGATGGGAAGTAAGACGACCTTTTAAAGATCTACCGGTCTGGCCAATGTAGCACAATTCACAGTCAGAGCATGGAAGGTGGTAAATTGTATTGACTTGTTCTAAAGTAGACAATGGTGTTTTAGTTTTTGAAAAAAGATTTCTAACAGTTTTTGCGTTCTTGACAGCAATTTTAACAGGAATGTTATTTTGTTTATACAGTTTAATAAGTTTCTCAGTAACTTGAGGAAAATAAGGTAGAGAAGAATAATGGATAATAGGATTCTCAGACTCAGTATCAGGCAGAACAATGCTATTAATTGAGTTATTGGAAATAGTTCTGAGTTGGTCACCATTGGGTATGTCATCAAACGAGGAACCATAGCTTTGTGTGTAAAGGTATTTGTTTATGATAGATGATGGATATGAGTTCTGTATTAGAATATTTCTTAATAACTTAAGGGATTCCCTTCGATTAATTGGATGTGTCAATTTATGTAATCTGCAGCTTAAAGCTTTTATAAGGTTTAGTTTATACTTCATAGGGTGACAGGAGTGGTAATTAAGGTACCTATTGGAGGCCATGGGTTTTCTATACCAACTTGTGGTTAGGGTGTTATCTCCCATTCTAATGACACGCACGTCTAAAAAGGGAATGCTATTGGTGATGCTGTCCTCAAGTTCAACAGTGAACTGTAAATGAGGATCAAACTCATTAAAGAAGGATAAGGTACCCTGAACCTTGTCAGGTGGTAGGGCTAATAATAAATCATCCACATACCTCTTAATAAAAGGGATTTGAACATCCAAACGACCCAATCGGTCAGAAACTAAATCATCCAATACATAGTTGACTAGGATAGGAGAGATTGAGGAACCCATAGGTGTGCCAAAAATTTGAAGGTAATATTTGTCATCAAAGACCAAGAAATTAGTATCAAAAACTAGTTGCAAGAGTTCTGCAAATACATCTCAGAGAAGCCTCAAAAGTGTCCAATAAATTGTCAGGTAAATGATTGTCCAGAAAGGAAGTAACATTATTTATTTGAAAAGTTAAAGATTTAATATCTGTGTGAACCTTAGAAATATGGAAATTAAGTAATCGTACCCTCACCTGTCTATTTAAAACTTGGCTTCTGTGATATAGTCTGTTGTCTGTGGAGCTAGATGTGGATGCAAATAAGTTGGAAGTGGTGTCGACGATGAATCGTGGGATTTTCTTAGTTCTCCTACACTCAAGGAGGAAGGTTCTTCTGGCCTCAGTTGTTGCTAATTTCTCCGTTAGTTTTGTCCATCTCTTCAGTTTCTTCACGGCTAAGTCTCCATGTGTGCGCCTCGTGGTAGAGTAGAACCCCTCTGCAACAGAAAGCATCGGAAAAAGGAGTATGACCGTCAAATTCCAATATATAAAAGGATCACTCAACAGAGTGGTGGGCTCTTATATCGGTCAATTTGTAGGTGGAGAAATGAAAGACAAAGTTGATGTGCCACTCTATCTATTTTGAAAACGTTTCGCTTTCGTATTCTGAAAGCATCATCAGTTCATTCTAAAAAGTATAATATAAGAACCACACAATCATGGAAAAGATGTTACAGGTGTTACCTTAAAAAGACATGTAGCAGTCAAAGATGTTAACAAGCTTATGAATTAAACTTGAATAAATGGACAATATAAAGTAGAAATGTATAAACATTTAATTTACTAACAACATTTAGTGACTTATTAAAAAATTAGCACAGTGAGTGACCATGTGGTCAGAAGTATAAAAAATATATATTAAATTATAACGTAGTTGATGCAAAGAACTAAGAAAATGAACGATTAACTTCCAACAATAGATAATTATTAAACTTTAATTTTAACTTTTGGTAGCATTATTAAAAGATGTTAATATAATTTAAAAATAAAATAAGTGTAAAAGAATGAAGTTACCGGTCTAAGCCTTACACCTACAAATAATTTCAACCTCAAGGTTGGCTGTCTTTTCGTAGATCTGTGTCAGTCTGTTCAATCTAACGCCATTTTCCTGGTAGCTTTCCACAGACAACAGACTATATCACAGAAGCCAAGTTTTAAATAGACAGGTGAGGGTACGATTACTTAATTTCCATATTTCTAAGGTTCACACAGATATTAAATCTTTAACTTTTCAAATAAATAATGTTACTTCCTTTCTGGACAATCATTTACCTGACAATTTGTTGGACACTTTTAAGGCTTCTTTACATAAAAAATTTAATTACATTTATAATAAATCCATGGCACACCTTAAAAATAAATTTAATAACTTAGACACTCCTGATTTTAAAAAAATTCCATTTAATCCCAAATGGATTAAAAATTTATCTAATACTGAGGTTCCTCCAGACATATTGAAGTTGTTATCTTTGGGTCCTAAATTTGGCCTTCAACCAACTTTCAAGGACTACTCAATTAGTAGAATCTTAGCTGATGTTGAGAATATTTTGTCTCATGCGGACAACTCTGACCTTTTATCTCTTAGGTCTTCTTCTAACAACATCTTGTTAAATTTCACTAAATGCCCTAGGCAACCCATATCGGAGATAGATAAGGTTTACAGGGAGACGGTATCGTTTTTAAAAACCCACCCTAATCTTCTCGTTCTCACGAGTGACAAAGGTAATGCTACTGTTCTTATGGATAGAGATCAATATTTCAGTTTGAGTAAATCACTGTTAGATGATGATAGATATTATCAACCACTTTCAACTAACCCTTGCTCTAAATTCACAAATAAAATAAATAAATTTATAACACATTTGAAAAATATTAAGATCATAGATCAACCTTTAGCTAAAACTTTACATAATTATGATGGATATGCTCCTAGATTTTATTGTCTGCCAAAGATACATAAACCTACACTGAGCATGAGACCTATTGTGTCCTCAATTAATTCACCTAATATCAATATTGCTAAATTTCTAACTGACATCCTTTCAAAGTCATATAATTACAATAATGACTTTAATATTGTTGATTCGTTTAACTTTAGTGAATTTATTAACAATTTCTAATTACCACCAGGTTACATTTTAGTAAGTTTTGATGTGGTTTCTCTCTTCACCAATTTACCTTCGTCCAGTGTTATCACTTCCTTAAAAAATCACTGGAATTCAATTAAACGTAACTGTCCTGTTTCCTGGGATGTATTTGCAGAACTCTTGCAACTAGTTTTTGATACTAATTTCTTGGTCTTTGATGACAAATATTACCTTCAAATTTTTGGCACACCTATGGGTTCCTCAATCTCTCCTATCCTAGTCAACTATGTATTGGATGATTTAGTTTCTGACCGATTGGGTCGTTTGGATGTTCAAATCCCTTTTATTAAGAGGTATGTGGATGATTTATTATTAGCCCTACCACCTGACAAGGTTCAGGGTACCTTATCCTTCTTTAATGAGTTTGATCCTCATTTACAGTTCACTGTTGAACTTGAGGACAGCATCACCAATAGCATTCCCTTTTTAGACGTGCGTGTCATTAGAATGGGAGATAACACCCTAACCACAAGTTGGTATAGAAAACCCATGGCCTCCAATAGGTTCCTTAATTACCACTCCTGTCACCCTATGAAGTATAAATTAAACCTTATAAAAGCTTTAAGCTGCAGATTACATAAATTGACACATCCAATTAATCGAAGGGAATCCCTTAAGTTATTAAGAAATATTCTAATACAGAACTCATATCCATCATCTATCATAAACAAATACCTTTACACACAAAGCTATGGTTCCTCGTTTGATGACATACCCAATGGTGACCAACTCAGAACTATTTCCAATAACTCAATTAATAGCATTGTTCTGCCTGATACTGAGTCTGAGAATCCTATTATCCATTATTCTTCTCTACCTTATTTTCCTCAAGTTACTGAGAAACTTATTAAACTGTATAAACAAAAAAACATTCCTGTTAAAATTGCTGTCAAGAACGCAAAAACTGTTAGAAATCTTTTTTCAAAAACTAAAACACCATTGTCTACTTTAGAACAAGTCAATACAATTTACCACCTTCCATGCTCTGACTGTGAATTGTGCTACATTGGCCAGACCGGTAGATCTTTAAAAGGTCGTCTTACTTCCCATCGTAGTGATATTAATTTATCAAAAAATACGTGTGCTCTCGCACATCATGCTATTAGCACCAAACATAAAGTGGATTTTAATGAAGTTAAGATTCTTGGCACTGAACGTAATCTATTTAAAAGACAGTTTTTAGAAATGTGTTCAATTCTTAAACATCCTAATTCTCTAAATAAGAGAACTGACATAAGTAACTTGAGCCAAATTTATCATGCTCTAATATTGCAGAACTAGGCTTTACTTTCATTTTCAATATAATTATCATGTAATATACATATTTGAACACAAATTTTTTAATGAATAATATAACATAGTAAATAAATAACTAATATAAAATAAACTATAACACTCAATTCTTTATAGCAATTACTTAAATATAGGCAACTTTCATTACAAGGTTACCTCTACACTATAATTTGTCCATATGAGTGTGAACCAGTCACTATTTAATAGTATAGTAATAATATTAACATTGTAATTGATTCATAGAATCCTTTACAAATTACAGATCTAAGTGTATGAAGCTTAGACTGTTGGAAATTATCTAATTGTTATTCACCTGTTGGCAAAAATTTCTTCAGCCACAATGTTTAACATAAATTTAAATATAAGGGTTTGAATGAAATTCTCCTGTTTGTTTGTTTTTAGACGGGCTAATGCGAGTGATTGTTATTACTATATCAGTCTCTTTCATTGGATTGTCTCTTACAAGCGGGCTGTCATCCAAAGCTCATTAACTTTTAAATAAACCGCTCAATTATTTGAGGTGGTACCTCTGACCTTGCTGTTCTGTTGAAATAATTTCAACCTCAAGGTTGGCTGTCTTTTCGTAGATCTGTGTCAGTCTGTTCAATCTAACGCCATTTTCCTGGTAGCAGGTGTAAGGCTTAGACCGGTAACTTCATTCTTTTACACTTATTTTATTTTTAAATTATATTAACATCTTTTAATAATGCTACCAAAAGTTAAAATTAAAGTTTAATAATTATCTATTGTTGGAAGTTAATCGTTGATTTTCTTAGTTCTTTGCATCAACTACGTTATAATTTAATATATATTTTTTATACTTCTGACCACATGGTCACTCACTGTGCTAATTTTTTAATAAGTCACTAAAGGTTGTTAGTAAATTAAATGTTTATACATTTCTACTTTATATTGTCCATTTATTCAAGTTTAATTCATAAGCTTATTAACATCTTTGACTGCTACATGTCTTTTTAAGGTAACACCTGTAACATCTTTTCCATGATTATGTGGTTCTTATATTATACTTTTTAGAATGAACTGATGATGCTTTCAGAATACGAAAGCGAAACGTTTTCAAAATAGATAGAGTGGCACATCAACTTTGTCTTTCATTTCTCCACCTACAAATTGACCGATATAAGAGCCCACCACTCTGTTGAGTGATCCTTTTATATATATATATATATATATATATATATATATATATATATATATATATATATTATATATATATATATAATAAATATATATATATATATATATATATATATATATATATATATATATATTTATTATCATATATATAATACGTATTTATATAATATTCAGTATTATTATTAGTATTGTTATTTTCAGAGCCATTTGATACCCTATAACGAAACAGCGGGAATCTTGCCGGATGGAGAGAAACTGGTGTTAAAAGGCATTCGCCAGAATTCAGCTGGTTATTACGCCTGTTCAGCGATTAACTCCGAAGGTGAAACATACAGTGCTCCATTTGAACTCGGAGTGCAATGTAAGTAATTGCTTGAATATATTTTCTCAGTGACCTTTCTCAATGGTAAATAGTTTATTTAAATTTATACTTATATACTGTAACAACATACAGCTTAAATAGTTTAGTTAACATAAAAGAATTAAAACAATTAATATACTAAGGAACATAATAATAATCATAATAATACGTAATTAGTAGATATGTACTAAAAGATAACAATAGCAGAGAGTGTAAAAAAATCTATCTTATAATAATTTTTTTCACCATAAATTACTATTTAAATAGCATCTTCTTAATGTACCATAACCAACTGCGTCAGTAGTTCCAGTATATATATTTTCGTTTTGTGTCATTAATTTTATAGGATATAATGTCATCTATATACAGGACCTACTCTTTAACGTCGACTACAAATGATCAACTATAGATAAGGTGTTTTAGGAAGATTAGGATTTTGAGATCTTTTGATTTTGTTAATTTTTGTAATGAACCCAGCGAACTTAATGCAGAAACCTTTAACTTTAAACCATCTAGGTCGCTTACATTATACCGCTTTCAATACTTAAAGCAAATAGTAAAATTTCATTATAGCATACGTTATGCCTGAGAGGGCCTAAAATATCAGAAATACATTACTAGATTTAATATTTCTTACTACAGTTAATTTCCTCTGATAACTTAAAATGCTACAATCACAAATTTTTGATAGAATTGGGAAGTCAGAGGTTTTCACTACAATTAGGACATACCTAATTAGCATGTTGCAAACAAATGCAACAGGCGCATTTTTTTAATAATATCTACTTTTTCTATTCTTGCAAAATACTTGCAAAGTACTTTCTCTTAGTGGTTGAAGGCTTAAGGTTCTTTTTCTTCTTCTTCTGGCATCATAAGTCTGGATGGGTCTTTGCCTGTCTGGCTATGTTCTTCCAATTAGATCTCTCTTAGACCATTCTCCTCCATTGGCTTTTTTACATTGTTTTCAGGTCGCCTTGCACGTCATTTAACCATCTTATCTTGGGCCTTTCGTTTTTCCGCCTTCTTACCGGCTTTCACTGTAACACTTTCTTTGTCGTTTTCGTGTCTTCTCGTTGCTGAATATGTCCTAGCCAAGACAGTTTTAGTTTTTTTTACAAATCTTACAAATTTGTGGTCATATTCCCTATTCAGTTTATTAACATCGTCGTTTCTCCTGATTATGTCGTCTTCCTCTTGCACCGGGTCATATACTTTTCTCAGTATCTTTCTCTCGAACGTCCTGAGTTGAGCTTTCTCTTTTTTCGTTATTACCCAGTTTTCACAAGATTACAGAATTCTTCAGATTGATTTCTGTGCCCAGATGGGCGACCATGAGTTACCTGCTAATAATCGTCCTATCGCTATGTTACCGTCGCTTTCTAAGGTTATAAAAATATTGTTAAAAATCCGAATAATGACATTCTTACAAAAACATAACTTACTTCCTTGATTGGAATGCTGTTTCCAGTTATTAAAAAGTACATATGATACCATCTTCAAATTTATGGAAGCTTCGCTTTACTTAAATCAAAATAAATTGTGTCTGAAAAAATACTTTCTAATACACTGGAAAGATATGGCCTTAGAGGCGCTGCTCCAAAGTTGTTAAATTTGTATTTGGAAGACAGATGACAATCAATCAATGAGCGCTACTCTTGTAATATCTTTATTAGTGGTGGCGTACCTCAATGCTCTGTCTTGGGTCTTATCTTCTCCTTGATATATTTTATTGACATAATTAACCCTGGTATTAGTAACTAGTTTACTATATTTGCAGATGACACCCTAATTTTTAAACAATAAGCAGAATGATAAAAGGAAATAAGAGAAAAGAACAAGAAATAAAAATAGAAGAAGTAATACAGAACAGCAAAAATATGAAATGCTTAAGGCGGAAATTAGGTAAGTTTAAAATAATCAAAATAAAAGATGTAAATGGAGTAGAAACAAACGTTAAAGATGACATGTCATAAATATAATCCACCATTTCTACTCAGAATTATATAAAAGAAAAATGGAACCACCAGAAGAAATTAAAAACCAACTTAAGGTTAAAATAAAAAATATCAACTCAAAATATCAAGAAATGAAAAACAACAAATCGCCTGGAAAAGATGGAATAACTGAAGAGATGTTGAAATATGGTGGAAAAGCGGTAACTAATCCTCTACATCTCCTTTTTAACAAGATATTAAAAGAAAAAAATATCCCAAACAACTTGAAGGAATCAGTAACCTTTATCCTACATAATAAAGGGGATAAAGCAGATATAAAAAACTACCGTCCTATAACACTACTCAATGTAATGTATAAACTCCTAACAAAAATTTTAACCAATAGATTGACGACAAAATTCGATGGATACCAGTCGAAAGAATAAGCTGGTTTTAGAAAGGGATTCAGCACAAGTGACCATTTACTAAGTATGAAAATACTTATAGAACGAGCAAATGAATACCACATTCCCCTATATATAGCGTTCATATAAATTTCATTTCAATCATTTCGAAAAGGCTTTCGACAGAATCGAACATTGGGCAGTGAAAAGTAGGGTGAAACAATCACTGAAACTTTTCAGTCAGGCTCGTGAAGATACTTTTAAAAGATTAAAATGAGAAGAAAAAGGTATAAAAATTTGTGGACAACGCTTGAACCATCTAGGGTACGCTGATGATATCGTATTAATAACTGATAAAAAAGCAAACATGCACAAAATCATAAAAACCCAAAGAGCAATGGAAAGACAAATGTTGCACATACCTAAGACTAATGGATAAGAACAGAAACGAGTGGATAAGAGAGAAAACAAAAGTGAGGGATGTTAGACAAGAAGTTGCAAAATTGAAATGGAGATTTGCCGGACACAATATAAGACAAAAAGAAGACCGATGGAACAAAATTCTTATAAGTTGGAGACCGTGGGAATATAAACGAAGCAGAGAAAGGCCCCAAATTAGATGGGCAGATGATATCAAGAAGCACGTGGGCTCTAGATGGATGACTGTAGCGACAGACAGAGAAGAATGGAAAAGGATTGGGGAGGCCTATGTCCAAAGATGGACCGAAGAGGGCTAATTAGAAAAAAGAAGAATTATTTGAAATGATGAAAGGACTGGACGTAGAAGGTGGAAAGATAATCCTTAATATGAATTACAGCAAGACCAAAACTATCACAAATATAGATTAAGACATCACAATGAGAATCGGACAAGGTGAAATAGAACAAGTTTACGATTATATATACCTTAGTCAAACTATAAAACTTTACAAAGGGAACCAAACAGCAGAGATAAAGAGATGAGTTAGACTGGCATGGGCGGTATTTGGCAAACTAAGCTACATTCTTAAAAACAAAAGATACCTACAGCATCTTAAGACCAAAGTATACAATCAATGCGTACTCCCTGTTCTTACTTACGGTTCCCAAAGGTGGACATTTACAAAAGCAAACATAGACAAATCATAAAAACCCAAAGAGCAATGTAAAGACAAATGTTGCACATAAGACTAATGGATAAAAAAAAACGAGTGAATAAGAGAGAAAACAAGAGTGAAGGATCTTAGACAAGAAGTTGCAAAATTGAAATGGAGATTTGCCGGACACAATATAAGACAAAAAGAAGACCGATGGAAAAAAAATTCCTATAAGTTGGAGACCGTGGGAATATAAACAAAGCAGAGGAAGGTTCCAAATGAGATGGGCAGGTGATATCAAGAAGCACGTGGGCTCTAGGTGGATGACTGTAGCGACAGATAGAGAAGAATGGAAAAGGATTGAGGAGGCCTCTGTTCAAAGATGGACCGAAGAAGGCTAATTAGATAGATAGATAGACCCTAATTTTACAACAAGTCAAAGGATCTACTGAATAAGATTATTACTAGTTATCTGCTGAAAATCTTGGAGAGGTGCAAAGCTCATCAATTGATATTAAATTTTTTTAAAACGAAATTAATTTGTTTGAACAGTGATTAAAGTACCAATACTCTGGCCAATAAAGGCATTTGTTTGGACACCGTAAGTAAATTTTTAAGTCTTTTTATTGATATAAAATTTAAGTAAAATACTGTATATTTAAGCAAAAAGATTTCATCAGGTTGCTTAGCTGTCAAATCAGTTGCACATCACTTATATTTCAAGATTGCAAAAGGTAGTTATGTGGCCTTGATTGAATCTAATTTGAAATACGATATTGACTTTTGGGTTGACTGTTTTCTTTATCATTTTAGAAGACTTTTTATGGTAAAAAATAGAACACTAAGATATTTATGCAAGGAGATATTTATGTAATACTTAACTTGTTCAACTTATTTTATCCCTCTTCCAATTCCCTCTTTTGCATTAATTAAAAAATTATTAATTTACTCTGAAAAGAAAGTGTTTAATAGGTTTCCTGCGTTAACGACAGGTGTTCGTTATTATTAAAGCGCGGTATGTGAAAACTGCAAATTTTTAAAAAATCCGAAAGGCATATCTTCCTTAATATTTGTTTGTTTTAAATGCTAAAAACAGTATTATACTTGTTTTCTAAAGGAAAAACATGTACCGGGCTTTGGGGTCAGTAACGTACAGACATTACAATTTGTTACTCGGGTACCAAACCAGTCCTACGGGACCGACGCATATTTAAATACGCATGCTTGAGCAGACTATCAAGGTTTAGTATCGTTTCTATTTCAATAGCAGGTGTGTTCACGTCCATGTTTCATTAGCCTAAAAATGTCATCGTGTGTAAAAAAGATTTGGTTTTTAATTAAAACAGCTTATACAAATAAAACACAAACTGTAGTGTGTAACGAACCGAGTACTTCAGTTGAAAATAACAAATATAACGAAGATAAACCAAGTATTATATATGCGCGTTAAAGTCCAACTGCTTCAAGAGACCATATTATGCTTGCAGAGCTATTAAATAATGACAGTGAAAATGGCAAGACGAATCCTTATGATACGGACGATTCTATGATCGAATAAAAAATGGTCTGAAAAAGATGATGAAAACGAGGAACATGATATAGATAAGAGTGAAAATGAAATTGGAGAGTTAAGACAATATCAACATATGTCTAGTTCACATCCTAACGTTAATCAAATAACAAATCTTATGTACGCTTACAAGTTATTTGTAACCGATAATTGTTTACGTAATATTGTAACTGAAACAAATAGATTTTCTCAGGAAATATTGGTAAATATACATAGATCAAAATCACATACAAGTTCCTGGGTTGACTGTGATATATTGAACATTTTTTTGCTTAATATGTATAGTTATGGAATAAGTTATTGGCCCCGCAATAAATTTATATTGATCGAAAAATCCCATTTTCAGGAATGAGTTTATTACGAATTTCATGAGACCAAACAGATTCCTTTTACTGACGCGTTAATCAGCTCTATAGTTAAGTGAAGTTTTAAAAGTATTAAACAAAAATTTTCAAGCTGAATTGACTCCAGGGCATATTTTGGTAGTCAATGAAAGTATAGTACCTAATCAAGGGAGTGCAAATAAAGCAATATCGCCAAATAAAACACATCCGTATATAATTAAATTATATAAGTTGTGTACAGAGGATGAACATACTAACAACTTAATCGTTTATCGTGGTAAAAATATGACTACCATTTCAAATACTTTTCAGACTAAGCAGATAGTGTATTGCATGCTCTTGTTGAACATTTTGAATTCTAAAATGGCTACTTTTGCTACTTGTATGCTAATATTTATTACTCAAGATTACTTTTAGACCAATCATTGGTAAAAAAACAAATTATTCCGACAGAAGAGGTATTCCCAAAACGGTACCTAAAAAAAATAAAAAAAGGGAGAAATTTGAGGTACTAAGTAATCAGACGAGTTTTTATAATTTCGTTTTAAGGAAAAGTTTAAAATGGTACCATAAACTAGCCTTTGCCTTTTTCTTGGAACAGTTCTTGTAACTTATTAAATTTTTTATAACAAGTTTACTAGTTCCACAACATTATCTATAATAAAATATAGAAGAAGATTGGTGGAAGAGTTACTTATAACTTTAGTTGCAAATGAAGGTACCACTACTTTCAAAAGAGTTCATACTTTTGTTAAACTGTCAGGACCAGGAAAGAAAAGGAAAAGACAATGTCAAATGTGCTATTATAAGTTAAGAGAAACAAATTCAAGCAGGCAGGTAAGTAATATGGTGACAAAAATATCAAGTTTCAGTATCAGTATTTTTCGAGGACAGTTACGCTAATTAATAGCTTTTTATAATGAAAATTTTATTACTAGTTTTTTAAATTATCTTTTACTTTTACTTTGTTTATATTGTATCATGTTGTGTTTTATAAATGTAACTCATTTAAAAAACAATAAATTTCTCTCTTTCTCTATCTAATAAAAATAATATAAAAAAAAGATGAGCAGTACTAAGACGCCAAAGATCCCGACATTTACGTTATAAAATGAAACACTTAAGGCTAAAGCTGATTCTCTTACACCCATTTTTACAAAATCTCCACAAAATACGTCGTATCTATCCTTGATAAAAAAAATCCGTTGTTTCTTTTTCGAAGTTAAGGTTAATTTCTCTTTTCCGGCAGAGAATTTACCGTAATAAAGTAAAAGATTTGTAGCAACCGCAACGTATTACGTTCCAAGGCGCACTGTTTCCTCCTACTTCGTTTTACTGATAAATAGTAAGTATAAGAGGGACCATATTTCACTCCAAATTAATTCACCGAAAACTTTGGAAAAATTCTTTTTTCCCAACTCAGATGTGATATATCTTATATAACAGCAGTTACCTCAGAGTATATCCAATTAAATGTTTTGAAGTAAATTGAGGAGTAAAGCTTTGTAATTAGATAAAGCTTATAAATCGCCTTTACGTTGTTAGTGTAAAATGCGGGTATAATCTTTTCAGATTAACTGTAAAGTATGAAATATAGAGCTTGTTGCAGTTTACAGGAAATATGTACACTATATTGAAAATACATATTTTTGCATAATACACTAATGCCCAAAATTAACGCATCACCTTGAATGTACAACAAGTTTGAAGATATTTTTCTTCCGAACGGATAATTGGATTTTAATAATTTTTTTTAACATTATACGTCTATTTTTATTTAATCGCCGTATATTTTTTTTCTGAAGAATATCAACGTTTCACGCGTATACGTGGTGCAAAAATAAAGTTGTATTTTTTCCTCATATTTTACAACACCCTGTGAAATTTTTTGAAAAGAAACGCTATATCTTATTAAAATTTCAAGATAGCTTCATTCTTTCTTAAGATTTTCCTAAAAAAATAAATATAAAATAAATTAAAAAGTTTTAATTAATATTTAAAGCCAAGAAAATACTATATAAAATATACATATACTTTATTGACATTTAATTCAACTAAAACATAAAAAAACAACAAAATATTCTTTAACATTATCTTCTCCCAAAAACACTAAATAACGAGTATTTGCACCTCTACACCTAACTACTTCTTCATAGCGACGAGGTACACTTAAAATTAAAATTAACAGGCATATTTGGTCTTGATCAATTGCATCTCAAACTTCTCTCACCATAAATTCTTTATCATCAATAGAGACAGCGGTTGTCTGCTCCTGAGTTTGTGATTAATAGTATCTCACATATTCTCTATGAGCTTTAAATCAGGGCTGTAGGGCGGCCAGTTCTTGTTTGTATTCCAACCTCGTCCAAATAATCACGACCCAGACGTGCAACATATGGTCAAGCATTATCATACGTGAAAATAAAATTATTTCCTATGTAAGGAGCAAATGGAACTACATGGTTACATAAAATGTCTGTAATATACCTTTCATTTGTTAAGAAACCTCTTCATAAAGCAATAAGATCTGTTCGCGCTCTAAAACATATTCCTCCTTAAAACCAATACAGATCCTCCATTGAATAAATAGCCAGTCCAAACGTCCAACTTTTTTTACGTGGACTGAAGATCGGGCAGGTAGGGGATAAATTGAAATAGGTTCTGCACGTGTAAATTATTTACTTATATTAATTCTTTAGAGTACGATACTATTACGACTCTTTGCCTCTTTTGCGATGGAAGCGGAAGACAAAACAAAAACTCCCATATTATGCATTCGCTGTACTTCTGGCTTAGATTTAATGCTCCAGTTCAAGTTACAGAAATATTACCAGTCAGGGGTTATTCTTCGTATTTGCCAGAAGACAGGATATTTGCAGTAGAAGAGTTGCAAAAAAAGCCACAATTCTATCTAGATAGAAATATGAAAAAATTTACAAACGAATTGAAGTTGTTAAAAAGAAAGGAACTGATTGGAGATTGTTTAGTATGAAACAGCTTCAAGTTGGCTTGAAAAAAGTGTAGTAATAAAAAAAAGAAAAAGTAATATATAGTTTATAAAAATTTATAAAAATACGATCATTCCAAAACTATTAGTTTAGCAGTTGGTTGGAAAATTTTATTAAAAAATATAGATATTAAAAAATAAGATTAAAAAGAAAATACCAGTATTAGTAAGTCAGTAACATGCGGAGGATACATCATTTATGTTTTTTAAATAACAAACATGTACAATCAGAATTTGGTAATTATTGAAGTTAAACTAAATGCACCACCAAATACTTACCATGTCGGGATAATATTATGAGATTTGTTTCCTGGTTTTTCTCTCATAATTTACTATGGAATCACTAACAGGAGAATTTTACTGTCTGTTTGTCTTTTTAAAGACGAATTACATGCTATGATTTTTTCTGCTGGATATTTTCAAGGTAAAGTTGATTTCATGTAATCGAATTAACTATCGTCCCAGGAGCGCAACTCAACAATATTGGCAATATTATTTTAAAATCGTCTACTTTAAAATGTATAATGTATGTCTGAATTGTCAATATAAATGAGGGAGAACAAACTAAATTGTTACAAGAAATTTTCACTAAGTAACAAAAAAAGAAAATTTATTTAATTTACTAATGTGTGTATATTGATAACGATTTCCGAAGTGGAAATAGAACGCCAATAAACGTATTTTAACCTTTAATTGTGGCTTATTCCCATTTAACTAGTAATTACTTTAAAATGCCACAAGAAAAGAGCTTCAGAACAATACTAAATTTTAAGATTATAACCAAACTTAAAAACACATTTTAAATTACTTCTTCTTCTTTAGATGCAAATCCACTAATGGATGTTAGCGATCACATTTTCCATTAATTCTCTATTTCTTGCAATATGTATCAGAGATTGTATGTCGTTAATCCCTTTCCATTGCCTTACGTTTCGGAGCCAGGACATTTTCTTGCGTCCCATTCCTCTCTTGCCTTCAATTTTACCTCGATTATAAGTTGGAGCAACTGGTATTTTTCATTTCGCATGATGTGACCTAGATACGCCGTTTTCCTTTTCTTGATGGCGTTCTTGGTTTATTCTTTTAAGGACATCTATATTTGTGATTTTCGCTGTCCATGGTATTTTTAGGATACGGCGATAAAGCCACATTTCGAAAGCTTCTAATCTGTTTATATCCCTCGTTTTGAGTGTCCAGCCCTCTACGCCATATAGCAGCACTGACCATACGTAGCACTTAGTAAACCTTAGTCTCAGTTGAAGATCGAACTCTGAACAAGTCAATACCTTCTTAAATTTTACGAAAGCTTATCGAGCTTGCTCAATGCGACATTTTACTTCCCTGTACGATGCCCAGTCTTCAAAAAGCCACGATCCCAGGTATTTAAATTTACTCACTCTTTCAATGGATTTAGTATTCAGTGTTATGGTGGAGTTTTCAAGTGCATCCAAGTTTCTGGAGATGATCATGAATTTGGTCTTTTTTGGTATTAATCTCTAATCCCATTCGCTTTCTGTATTCTCCGATTATAGTGACAAGTTGTTGAAGACTATGTTGTCACAAATTAAGACACCATCATAAGCATATCGTATGTTGTTGATGAATACTCCATTCTCCTTGATTCCCATCTCTGCATCCTCCAAAGACTCTTGAAATATGGCTTCCGAATAAATGGTAAATAAAAGAGGGGAAAGCACACATCCCTGTCGAACGCCTCTTCTTATATGTATGGGTTTAGATATAGAATGGTCTATTTTTAACTGTGCCGTTTGATGCCAGTACAAGTTTTCAATGCATCTTATGTCTTTTTGGTCTATATCAACTTTCTTGAGAATCTGCATTAACTTGTGGTGTTGGACACGATCAAACGATTTTTGGTAATCTATTTAAATTACTAACTGGTATTTTTATCTACAGATAATGATTATTTGACATATTGCCAACAGTTGTCAATAATATTTTTCGTACTTATAATGATTTTGATATCAAAATTTAAGAATATTCATTCTCTTATAATTTAAGTTAAATTCGAGGATGCTTTTTTAGTATATACAAGAAAGGAACTCTTAATTTTTGCATAAAATATATTTAACATACATTTACAATGGACATAATAAGCATAAATCTTACTTATATTAATAAGAAAAAAAATACGCATGTTGGAAACATTTTCGAACTTTTCATTCAAATTCACCCCAGCGGTCAACTACCCCCCATGTAATGTATATGATTATTCTTGGCTGCCAGCAAAATGTCTGAAAAGTACATATAACTACATAATAGTTTTTTACAAACTGAACAATTAGCTAATAAGTAACGGCAGTGTATTTAATTTAAATTAAAATTCAATATAAAGGAACATTACCCACAAACGAACAGGAAAGCGAAATTTTGAAAAACAGAAATAGTGCATGCATTTTATTCAAATTAATGTCATTGTATATATATATATATATATATATATATATATTATATATATATATATATATATATATATATATATATATATATATATATAAATTTCTAAAAAGTTTCCCATCTTTGTTTTCTAACCAAGTAAAGCCGACGTCCTGGTGGACAATGTAGAGAAATATTGGCGGCATATTCAGACAATTTCACGATTCAACGAATGCTGCAAACAAATAAATTACCATAGTCAACGTGAGGGCCATCTCAATTGGAAAATTATTGTATTCATGCTGATGGTTTTCCGATCTCGATGCTTGATTGACACATTATTCTACGTTGTAAAGTGTTCGAATGCTCTTTTGTTAGCCGACTCTGCTTTTAAATGGCGTATCGCGAGATAACTCAGTGAAAAATACGAAGTATTTGAAATGGCAGAAAAATTCGATTGTTCACTTGTAGGTATGTGTCCCAATTAAACCAACGAATCGTTATTAGTTGTTTAATTGCGACTGAATATACATATTATATTTATGATAAAAATTTAGCTGTTATACATTAGACAAGTAGTATTAAAACACTTGTAGCCATATAGAACTAAAATGTTACTAAATAATTATACTTACTTAGTTACTTATAATGCCTTAGAACGCGAATATAACAAATTAAGAGATACTTGTAAAGGTACTGTACACTATCAAAATCACCATACGATTTTTAAAAGGTAAGTGTTAAAAATTAATTATTATTGGTAATTGTTGTGAAATTAAAAATTATCATTATACTAATCCGCCATGGTAAATATTTGGTCTTACATTTAGTTTCTTCTTCTTCTTTGCTTGCCATATCAGAATTATCAGAAGGGCGATCACCATTGCGAAGGCTTCTCGATCTTCTGCATATGGAATAATTGTCCCGCATATGATATCCGAGTCCATTCACAAATGTTTCAACCAAACAACCTGTTTTTTCCTACACCTCTACGGCTCTCTATTTGACCTTAAAGGATCAATTGTAATATTTTATATCGACTTTCCCTTACAATATGACTCAGGTAAGACATTTTTCGGTATTTAACAGTCTTTAACAGTTCTCTATCTTTGTTGACGCTTCTTAGTACTTCTTCGTTAGTTTTTCTTGCTGTTAAAGGTATCATTAGCATTCGTCTATCAACCAGCATTTCCAACGCTTTAATTTTATTCATAATCGATACTTTTAGCGTCCATACTTCTATACTATACAAAAGTACGGACCAAACATGGCACTTAACCATTCTTTGTCCTAGTTCTTAACTGAGATGAATATTGCAAAGAAATGACTATATTTTCATAAAAGTAGTTTTAGTCATTGCCATTCTATGTTTTATTTATTTGTCTGGATCTAGTTGGTCCGTTACCACAGTTTCCAAATATGTCATTTTGTGAACTTTTTTAATTTGGACTCCGTTTAATTGAAACTTTGCAATCAAACACTAAATATTTGGTTGTGTTTAAGTCCATTTTAATGCTCATTTCCTCTTCTACCTTCTTGAATACGATCAAGCATAATTTAGAGACCTTCAGCATTATCTGACAGAATTACTGTAATGTCTGCATATCTAATGACATTAAGTAGTTCCCCGTTGATTTTTCTTTCATATGGTTGTCTCTAAAGTGCCTCTTTAAATAACGCTTCCGAGTAAACACTAAACAATATTGGCGACAAAATGCAACATTGTATGACTCGTTTATGACTCCTCGTTGTCTGTAGATTTCATCGGAGTAGTTATCTTTAATTTTTACGATAGCAGTTTGACTCTAGTACAAATTTTTAATAACACGAATATCCTTGTCATCTATTCCGATATTTTTCAGTGTTTGCAATAATTTTACATGCTGTACATTATCGAATACCTTTTCGAAGTCCACGAAACATGCAAATACATTATTTTTTGGTCAGGGTATTTTTGAAATAGGATGTTAAGCGAAAAAAGTGCCTCCCTGGTGCCCATAGTATTTCCAAAACCAAATTGGGTACTTCGAGATCTACTTCGCATTTGCGTCTAACTCTGTTGTGAAGTATTCTTAGGAAATTTTTAATAGTGTAGCTCATTAAACTAGTTAATTGACACTCTTAGCATTTGCGCGCCTTGTGGTTTTTAAGTATTGCTACAAATATGGATCTAAGCCAATCTTTGGAAATCACTCCGGTGTTATATATTGAATTAAAAAGTCTTACTACTACTTTTATGGTATCACCCTCTATTAGTTTCACCAACTCAGTTGGTGTATGATTTAAACCACAAGCTTTTCTAATTTTAGCATTATTTATAGCGTATTCTACCTGGCATTTCATAATTTCTCGGCCGTCGGTACAGTTTTGGTAGAATTCGGCCATATTATTCCTGTCATCTTCAAACAACTCTAATGTATACAGTTACCATTCTTTTCTTACTTCGTGCTCATTTGCAATAGTTTTGTTATAATTGTCAACTCGTTTTTTAAATACGTTATTCATTTCTTTTAGTTTTTGTGCACATGAAATAAGTCGTGTTTAGATATTACATCCTCCATTTCGTCATACCCTTTTCTAATCTATTTTTTTTTTGCTAATTTGATCTCCTTTTTTATTTTTCTCTGCAGGTATCAATATTCATGTTTTATTAGATTTTATCAGTCGACGTTGTTTCATTAATTTCAAGATGTCGTCTGTCATCCATTTATTTTTCTTGATTAAGTCTTTTCTATAATCATTGTTTGTGGAGTTTTCGTTAACTTGGTTTTTAAATTCACTCCATAGTTCTTTTGGACCTTCTAATTGCTCTTCGATATTTTTTATTTTATTGTTAAATTATTTTTTAATGTTATGTTTTATGTTTGTATCTAAAGTACATTTGTTTTTGGTTTTTGTCCCTGAATCTTCTTCAAGTGGTTAATGATCAGATCCAATATCTGCATCAGGAAAAGTAGTGACTTTTTTGACGACATTTTGGAAACGCTCATTTAAAAGTATATAGTCTATTTGATTTCTTGATGACTCAGGGTTATTCAGATCATGAAATGGGACTTTTCGAGTGTACAGTCGTCGCTTGTAGTTTATACCAGGTGTTTTTAATGATCACATTGTTTTCTTTACACAATTCATACAATCTCTGTCCTCGATCGTAAGGTTGTCCTAGAGTCTGACCACTTCGACCTTTCCCAATTTTTGCTTTGAAGTCACCTATAATATAAACATTTAGTTAACTACCAATAAACACCAAATTCTGATTTTATATTTATGATATTTAGAAAACATAAATAATGTATCCTTGATATGTTACTGATTTACTTATATAGTATTTTCCTTTTCCTAACTCTCTTTTTTAATATGGGTAACCAGATTATACTGGATTCTGCCGAGGAATAGCCTTGTAGCTATCAGAAAGGAACAGGAAAAGAGGTTTCATCAAGATAGAAAGAAGATGGAGAAAAGTTACCACTGAAGACGGGATATGAGCATGGCGACTGATTACTGCTGGACAATAACCGTTGTGTCTATAACCAAGTACTTGATACGGTAGTCCATACCCGTGTTACCCAGGTACCCGGCCTTATTTCGATACACTTCTGTACATTTCTCTTGTTGGTTCAGAAAATAACAAACCTTTATCATTTGTTTGTTAGCTTTTAGTGTTCATTTAACTGTGCTTACAGGTTGTTAATATTTTTGTGACTATATGCAGTTTTCTGTTGTATGGCATGAATAAAACAAGCGAATACTACCGAATTTAGAAGGTAAGTTATTATGAGTATTTTTTACAATACATAGATCAACCATTTTTTACAATGACGTATAATCAGCAACAGAAATACTTGCAATAATTTATAAAAGACTTAGATGAGAAAGTAGACAAAAATATCGAAAAACAAGAAGCAGATGAAGATTATGTTCCGCACAGCAAATCAAATGGAGATGAAGATTCTGACATATAGAAAGTTTTTACTAATATTAACAATAAGATTCCAATCGATAACGACGAAAATAATAATAGTGATAAAGATTTTGACGATTTTCAATTAAGTTCGTTTCAAACTAATTGGGAATAAATCGCTTTGAGAATATCGGCAGATTTCTACGGTTTGGTATTAACAAAACACGTGCAGAGCGTTTGCAAAATGATAAAGCTGCAGCTACTACAGATATATTCCATTTTCTCAATAATAGTTTATGTCTTAACTATGTACAATCGGATTAGCTTAATGTGGATAAATAGATATTTCTATATACGTGCCATTAAAACCTACCAAGTATGGCATCAAGGTTTGGTGGATTTATGACGCCCGTAATTCGTATCAACTCACTTTAAAAAATTCGACTGGACGTGACACTAATCAAGGGAAAGGCGTAGTAAAAGATTTGTGTCACAGCTACAAACATTCTAAACTAAACAACAATGGATAGCTTTTTCACTATTTCATAAGCTGTCTACTGTTGTATTGAAATTTATCATTAGTTGGTAGTTTAAACAGAAACAAACCATACGTTCCATAAAAAATGTTGTTTTCTTCAGAAATCTGAATAGCCTTTACACGGAATCAGTGTAGATCATGTTATCATTTGTTCGTATGTGTCAAACAAGAATAAAATTTTTCATTATCTTGTTGTTGACAACGGCTTAAAAAATAAGCCTGATATAATTCAGTACTATAATAAAACTAAAGAAGGCGTAGACAACATGGACAAAATGGTTTCTTATTATTCCATTAAACGCAGAACTTTGCGTTGACCAGCAGCCTTCTTTTACAATATTCTAGACGTAACATGTCCAGCAACCTATATAATTTATGTAGAGTATAATCCACAGAGTGCTACTGAAACTAGTAAGCGTCTACTTATGTTCCAGAATTAGAAAGAAAAAACCAGTAATGCCTGCAATTTATGCTAGACCCAAAGTACGAAATGTCTATATACATTTTTCATTAAGGACAGGAATTGAGTGTATATAGGAAGACCTTTACTTAAAGATTTAAATAATGCATTAGAGTCATCACCTCTTCAAGATTTCACTGAACGCCTTAAAATGATAAGCTGCTGCATTTGCATGTTTTTAGCAAAAAAACGGCTGAAAAAGACACGAGTATCATGTAATGTTTGTAATCGTTCACTAAGTAATGACCTTTCAGTAAATATACGTAGGTGCGGACAATTTGTTTGAAATGTAACTTTTATTTATATGTTTTTTTATCCCTTTTGAATGAAATGAATGAAATCTGGAACACAGGACAATGACCAGACAATTGGTGTAAGCTTACTTTCATATCCATTTATAAGAATAGCTCACCAACTGACTGTAATATCTACCGCACTATAGCTCTAATCTCCCACGCAAGTAAAGTTCTGCTAACTGTAATTAACAAGAGATTAAAATTAAAACTTTTACCATAGCTCCCACACTAACAATGTGGATTTGTCCCTGGAAGAGGCACACGAGAACAAATTCTCAATCTTAGACAAATTATAGAAAAATCTAGAGAATTTAATCTAGAAACATATTTGTGCTTCGTCGACTACTCGAAAGCGTTTGAAAAACTAAAGTGGCATAAAATATGGGGAATACTGAGAGATATGGGTACCCCCGAACATCTAGTATATCTACTAAAACAACTGTATATTAACAACACAGCAAACGTAAGAGTCAACATTATATACTCCGATAATTTTAAACTTAAAGTCGGTGTTCATCAAGGATGTATTATCTTTCCCACGTTATTCAATAAATATAGCGAACACATCATGCGCATTGTATTCGACGGATGGCAAGGAGATATTAGTCGGAGGCCGAAAAATCAGCAGTCTGTACGTACTAATTCTGAATCTAGCTTGGTACTTACACCAGAACGGCTGTATATAGGGGGAAGGGTTATTTTAAAACTTACAAATACTCTGCCGGTAGAAGTATCTATTTTTGTTCACAGATATTTTACGTCAAAAATATTGATTGATCCATTACATTCGCGGAAGCTTTATGTAACAGGAACACTAATGAAAAATAGAATACCAAAAACAGATGTAACATTTAAGACAGATAAAGATATAAGAAAATCAGAAAGAGGCTCCTACGATAGATATACTCGTTAACAAAGACAACAAATTAGCTGTTATAAAATGGTTTGATTCCAAACCAATCGATATGGCTTCATCAGCGTTTGGAGCTGATCCGTTGGGATTGTGCAGGCGCTGCTTAATAACAGAAAAAAAAAATACATAGATTATACATAGAAATATATAGAATACATACATACATAGAAATATATAGAATACAATACATAGAAATACGCTATGCTGACGACATTTGGGTACTAGCATCATCTTCAAATGACCTTGAATACATCATGAACAGACTAGATACTATAAGTCATAAGTACGGACTTAAAATTAATGTACAGAAGACCAAGCTAATGATAGTCGATCGAATTAGATAATCGGATTAGAAATAACCAGCCGAAAATACGAAATGTAGCGGGGTTTGAAGTGGTAAGCCGTTTTAATTATTTAGGTTCGACAAAGCAACGGTCAAATTTACTAAAATCTGAAAAGATACAGACATAATCAGGAATACGAAACTGCGCCTATTACGGACGCTTATCTTTCGTATCGCTACCTATGCGTCAGAAACTTGTACCATTAAAAAGTCCGACTCACGAAGTATAATGCCCTTTAAAATGTGAATATATCGTAGAATAATGCGCATACTCTGGACAGCATATTGCAGAAATGTCTCAATACTAACAGAATTCGACATCAATACTAGGCTAACCACAATCTTCAAGCAGAATATATTTAGGTACTTTGGACACATTACCAGACGAATAGAAGGTATGGAGAGGTTGGTGGTTGAAGACAAGGTAGATGGTAAAAGAACTCGAGGAAAATCGCCACTCCGATAGTGAAACCGCCCAGGAGAGAGAATTGATAGCAGCCATTCGTCAAATACCATAACGTCACCACAACCTTACGAAAGATTAATGATAGAGGAGAAGATATTACTTTTATTATAAAAAAAATCATAAAAAAAACAACAAACCGGCATATCTATATTTCGTGGACCTTACAAAGGCATTTGGCAGGGTCAAATTAAAAGACGTTATCCATTTACTCTATGCAAGAGAGATATCTCTAGGAATAATCAAACCGATCAAAATTATCTACCAAAACAATACAATAAAAGTAAAATAGAAGAAAAACTAACCGATCAAAGTTCGACTTATTTCAACCCTAGGCCCCTATTTTTCAACCTGATTATGGATGAAATAATAAAAAAAGTATAAACTAAAACAGAATTCCGAATGAAAAACAACTTATGCAGACGACGCAATACGACTCTCCCTAAGTGATATTGATTTACAACGTATGCTCCAATTTAATAATACAGCCAGAAAATTTTAATTTCCCCAACAAAGACAAAATGCATGGTTACAACAGCAAATTTACTAATATGTAAATTGGAGCTGGATGGTCAGATAATAGAACAAAAGTGATGAAATTTAAATATCTAGGCATCACATTATCTAGCTACGGAAAGCTCTAAACCGACGTGGAAGATCAAGTGAATAGAGCAAACAGAGCCGCAGGCTACCTAAATGAAACAATATAGAGATAGAAATATCGGGAAAAAAAAAGAGAGGCAAAATTTACAAAACAGTTATCAGACCAGTAATAACATACGGGGCAGAAACAAGACCTGATACAAAGAGAACAAAAACGAGGTTAGAAGCAGCAGAGATAAAAATTCATAATAAGACACTATGGGACAGAGCTAGAACTACAGATATATGATATAGATGTAAGGAGGAGAACATCAAAAACTGGGTAAGAAATAGAAGAGTAGAATAAAACGATCATATAAGCCGAATGACAACATATAGAGTAGTAAAGACGACAAGAGACGGTTCCCCAATAGGAAGACGATTAGTAGGAAGACCACGAAAACGATGGAATCACAACTGACTGGAGGCACATTGAAAAACAAACAGAGTCATGTCTATATAAAAGAAGTAGTAGAAGAAGAAGATTATCAAATAAATAGACACTTAGCTTTATGATTTACTGAACATTACGATGATTTACATACGATGTAAAAACTTTGACAAGTATTTTTGTATTTTTCATATATTGCATGTATTTTTTCTTTTATTTTTATTATATATTACTTCGTTTTAAATAATTGTGGGCATAACTAGAAGCTGGAATAAATATATATATAATCGTAATGATTTAAATATAATAATTGCCAGGGATACCCAGGTACCCGGGTAAGAACACAAAGGTTAAAGTGGAACTTGCACAAAAATCCACAAAAAGAAAACTATAAAGTGCAGTTTTCATGAAAAGCAGAACAATTTTGTTGTAGAATTTTATATTAAATATGGCTGCAATAAATATTTTCTTCGTTTTTTGTCAGTTTCCATGAAGCATTTTAACACACTTTCGCCACGAAAAAACTACCCAACGAATTGTGATCAGCGCATCCCATTTACTATAATAGGATTTCTATTAAACTTGAAACTACTTTTTATAAAAAAAATGTTTGCTTATGATAATTTTTTTTTTATTTTTACATACAATCCACATCAACCACGCAGGGTTATTAGTGGAGTAACATACACAAGAATTCATTTTATTTACATTAAATAGATGTATATAAACGTAAATCTTTTAAATAATTTATTATATGGTCCGTGTTTATGGTTAATGTGGTTTTGATGTCATCAGAGATTCCATATTTTCTTCTTGCTTCTTCGTTGTACTGGCAGTCAATCAGAATATGCTTCACCGTCAATGGGAGAGAACAGTTTCTGCAGGTTGGAGAAGATTCTTTGTTGATTAAGAATTTATGGGTCAGTGCAGTGTGTCCAATTCTTAGTCGGTTAATTATTACTTGGTCCCTTCTGTTGGATGGATTATTCAAGATGGTCTTCACAAGGGGATAAATCTCATATAGTTTGGTTCCTGAATCTTTCCAGTAGTCTTGCCATATGTTCATACAGTGGTCTTTAATTAGGTTTTTGAGATCGGAGTATGGGTAATTTCTTGATTTGTTTGTGTATTGTGAGTTTATTCGACTTGTGTTTGCTAGGCTATCCACTTTCTCATTTCCAGCTATTCCTACATGCGACGGTACCCAGATAAATGCTACCTCTTTTCGATTTGATTGAATTATGTTTATCTCATTTTTTATAGCCCGAAATATTGGATTTGTAGGGTATATTTGCTTTACACCTAATAGAGCATTTAATGAGTCAGTGATGATGACACATTTATTCTCACTATGCGTTTTGAAGAAAATTAAGGCTTCCAAAATGGCTGTGGCCTCGCCTGTGAGGATACAGCAGTTAGTAGGTATGGATATAGTGTGAGAGGTGTATTTACAATAGTATGCAGCAGCTTGTCTGTCATGAGCTTTGGAGGCATCACTGAAAATTTGGAGATAATTAGGATAATCAGATATCACTTCGGAGTACAAGTGTTTAATGAAAATCGGATTTGTAGTTGATTTGGGGTATTTTGTGAGGGTTAAGTCAATGGTAACTGGTTGGATTGTCCATGGAGGAAAATTTACACTGACTTGTAGAGATCGATTTAGCTTGTCCATGTCAAAGTTGGAGGATTTTATTCGTTCTATAAGGGGAGTACTATTTTTAGTTAGTTTTGTAGAAGCAATACTGGGATGGCAAATTTGGGAGAATACTGGATGTTGTTTCTGTGCTGATATTTTGCCTATATAGTTTAGGGATAGTTGTTGGCGTCTAATATGCAGAGGGGGTTCTCTCGCTAAAACTTGTAAGCTACTAATAGGGCTAGTTCTGAAGGCACCCAGTGCTAATCTCAAAGCTGTAGATTGTATGCTATTTAGTTTTTTTAAAGCAGTTTTGCTTGCAGCACCGTAAGATATGCAACCGTAATCTAATTTACTTCTAATAAGTGACTTGTAAAGACTAATTAATGTTTTACAGTCGGCACCCCAAAATTTATTAGATAATATTTTAAGTATGTTTAACCGGTTTTGACATGCTTGTTGTAATTTATTAATATGCACATTCCAATTTAATTTTCTATCGAAAGTTAGGCCTAAGAAACTTACTTCCGTCGACTGCTTTATAGGTAAATCATTTAATATTAAATTAATTGTATGGCGAGTGTTATTTTTACTAAAAATTACGTATTGAGTTTTTTCTGCAGAAAAATTGAATCGGTTTGTAATGCCCAGTTTTGAAGTCGATTTAACATAAGTTGTAATATATTTGTTGCTGAAGCTAGGTTATTAGATTTGGTGTAGATAACAATATCATCCGCGTACATGCTAGCTTTAATAGGAGCTCTAATTACATTTATGATGCTATTAAAAGCCACTAAAAATAGGGTTGGACTTAAAATTGATCCTTGAGGGATTCCATTTTCTAACATTTTTGGAGAACTTGTGATTCCATTTATTCTAACTTGTATAGAACGATTACTTAAGAAATTTTTTATAAAAGCAAGCATGTTACCTTGAATTCCATAATTAGTAAGTGTTGCTAATATAGAGTGTTTCCATGTCCTATCAAAAGCCTGAGTTATGTCAAAGAATATTGCAATCAACTTCTGATTGTTTGCAAAGGCTTCATTAATTGAGGTTTGTAGTGAAATATGATTATCTAATGTAGACCGTCCCTTGCGAAAACCACTCTGAAATGGGGTAAGGAGATCTTTTGTTTCTAAATACCATATTAGACGGAGATTTAAAATTTTTTCCAGTATTTTGCACATGCTGCATGTGAGAGAAATGGGACGATACGATGAGGGTATATCTTTGGGCTTATTGGGTTTAATAATGGGAATAGTTATTGCCTGAGACCAGAGTTTTGGAAATTTATGTTTTAAAAAACAGGTATTGAATAAATCCAACAATATTATTTTTGCTCTGAAAGGTAGGTGTTTTATGAATATTGGTGGAATATCATCTTGTCCTGGGGATGTATTTTTGGAGTTTGCAATAGAGTATTCTAGTTCTTGAAGAGTTATGCTAGCATTTATTGGATCATCAGATTCTTTATCAACGATTTCGAATGATTCTATATTTTGCTTATGTATTAAGAATTCCGGTGTTATATTTTGGTCGCTAGAATTTTCTTGGTAAACTTCGGCTAAAGTTTCACCAATAGCTTTTTTACAGGTGATGATCTCATTATTATATGTTAGTCCATTGATATGCCTAAAGGAGTTGGTACCTTTAAGTTTCCGAATTTTAGACCAAATAACCTGTGAAGGTGTTGCTGAGTTTATGGACGATACGTAGTCTTTCCAAGTTTCTTTTTTACCTTTTTTCATAAGATATCTTGATTCAGCTCTAAGTTTTTTAAAATTGAGTAAGTTTTCGTCTGTATTATGTTTTTTAAGTTTATTAAAGGCATGTTTACAAGATGAGAGTGCTTTTGCAATTTCACTATTCCACCAAGGTATGGGTTGCCTTTTACAGGGTTTTGTCTTTCCTATATTTTCTAAAGCTGCTTCAATAATAATATTATTTAAAGAGGTGATATCATAGTTTATATCATTGCTTAAATAGAAGTTTTCAAGTTTATCATTGATATAGGATTGATAGGATGCCCAATTTGCATTTTTTAATTTCCAGGACTGATATATTGGGAAATCAAGGGGACGAATGTGATCTGATGTTATAGAAATAGGAAAATGGTCACTATTATATAATGAGTTTAAAGTGTTCCATGAGAATGTAGTTGAGAGTGATTGACTGCATAAGGATATATCAATGGCGGAAAATGAGCCGTTGTAAGAATTAAATCTAGTTGGATTTCCTGTATTAAGTAACAATAAATCTGAACAATCAATTAGGTTTTTCAATAAGTTACCGTATTTATCAGTTTTGTGGCTTCCCCATGCCGGGTGGTGGCAGTTCATATCTCCTAAAATTAATTTAGGATGTGGAATTTGGTCAATAAGTTTATTTAATTCGTGCATATCAAGATTACTAGGGTGTGGTAAGTAAATGTTACATATGTTAATCTTTTTATGATAGGTAATAGAGACTGCTACAGCTTATAGATAAGATAGTATAAGATTAGTACTTAGCGCGATCGGTTTAGCTTCCAAATCAGCTCTGGTGAAAATAGCTACTCCGCCACAAGCTTGTTGAGTTTTTCGATTTTTTTTAAAACATTGAAAATTTTTTAAATTTATGTTATTTTGTTTAAAGTGGGTTTCTTGAAGACAAAGGATTAAAGGAGAAAGCTCGCCGATTAATAGTTTTACCTGTTCATAATGGGTATAAAACCCATTTATGTTCCATTGCACTATAAATGATTTAGTCATCCCTTGATTATCCTTCAACTAGTGATGATTCGTCAGTATCGTCAGCTGAAGAAGGGTTAGGGTTTATTTTTATTTTAGGGTTATAGTTTATCTTTAGTCGGGTGATATTATTTCTTAACCGAGAATTTTGTGTGTAACAATAAACAAAGTTAAGGATCTGAATTAGTTCCTCTGGTTCATTGGAGTAATCTTTGGAAGTTAATTTAGGGTTACGAGAGTTTAAAACATTTTCCATAAAATCACATATTTCATTGAAATTTAGTATAAATGGAGGTGATCTATTTTCGATTTTATCTTTGATGGATTCTAGGGAGTGAATGACATCTTCGCGGGGGGTTTTGGAAGAGGTTTTGGGTTTCTTTTTTGATTTATGTTGTTTAGGAGTATTAAAAACGGATGAGTCGGTTGTTGGGTTATCTTCGATAATTTCAGGAGATGATATGGTATGTCTTTTTAGCTGTTTTGAATTGACTGGATTATTTAAGGTTATTGACGTTTCTGGTGTCGTAATATTTTCAGTGTTATTTACAGCTGGTGCTGTTGTTTTGGAAGAAGAAGACGAAGTGTTTGGATTATCTTTAGATATGTTTTGAATGAGGTCGATTTCTGTAGTATTTTCAGTGTTATTTACAGCTGGTGATGTTGTTTTGGAAAAAGAAGACGAAGTGTTTGGATTTTCTTTAGATATGTTTAGGATGAGGTCGATTTCTGTAGTATTTTCAGTGTTATTTACAACTGGTGATGTTGTTTTGGAGGAAGAAGACGAAGTGTTTGGATTATCCTTTGATATGTTTTGGATGAGGTCGTTTTCCGTAGATTGATATATTTTATCATTAGGTTTATTAGGTTTAGATAATGACGATGTGGTTTGAGTTGAATCTGAGAGGGGAGTTGAATTAGTTTGGTTTGAAATGTGAGCGCATTCTGATTCTTGATGACCAATGGTTTTACATTTGGAGCAACTGAATCCGTCTATGAAGAGAAATAAACGGTAGGAAGTATTATCATGAGTTATGGTAAAAGAGTCAGGAATAGACATATTTTCCAAGGGTGTAATGAATGATTGCCTTCTAAAGCTCAGAACATGACTGTACTCACTTTCAGACATACCTACTCTAAGAAAAGTCATTCTGGATACAGTGTGAATACCAAGTTTTTGTAATTCTTGTTCAATTATTTCGTTCGGGATTGTAGGACATGCATTTGATATTAGAAGTCTTTGGGCTGGAGAAATTAATCTTCTTACTTCGACTTGACATCCATTTATTTCGATATATTTATAAGAATGAAGAAGAGCATTAACAGTGTTTTTTGAAGAGAGGTATATGCATATCCTATTATTAGCAATTCTGGAGGCAAAAAGTACATTAATTGGACCCACTAGTGATCCAACAGCTACGACGTAATCATGGATTTTTGTACCTTCAATGCTGGAAATGACTATTGCTTGTTGCTTTGTTGGATGTTTGAAATAATTTACGACATTTGAGTAACTATGTTTAGTGGAGTTGTTTGTAGTATTATTGTTGTATGAAGTCATTTTATTAATTTTCTTGATCAGGAGTTGAGCCGGTCCTGTGGCCGGTCCAAAAAACTGGTCAAGACCCTACTGAGATTTTTGTTATCTTTTAAGTAGGTATTATTTAAAGGTTATTTTGTTGTTGTTACAAAAATAATACGGAAAGAAGTGCTACTCACTTGAGATAATATTATCAGCACTAACTAATGCACTTAAACTTGTAGTAGAGGTATAAAATATTAAATTATGATTTGTTTTTACCATTTAAAATGACTATATTTCGGGACAGCTGATAACGTGGTATATTTAATCGCTATCAGGGCCGAACTCTTATGATAATTTATTTTGGTTTTTCTGTTTATCTGTGTTTGTATATTGATTTATATGAATCATTTCGATTTTCTTTCATAACTTCTAATATATTGTTCGATTTACTTGTCAATTTTAGTCGTAGTTTCAAGATTCTGAGTAACTAAATCCTATTTTGCTAGAAGTCGAAAGGTATTTTGCGTTTAATTAATATGCTGCGGTGTAGTATGCATTTGAATTTATAATTAATATATAATGGGAATTTGCCAATAATATAAAACTATAACTGCTTTATCTGTCGTTTCGACTTTCAGACTAATGACTACTAAATCAAATTTAGGAAATAACGTTCTAGCAAATGAGGTTTTAGTCATCACAGGAAAACTCGAAAATAAATAATTTATTATTGACGTTTATTTTTTCACTTTAAAATATGGTTACACTTTTTTTTAATTATTTCATTCAGAACAGCAAACAATATAACAATATTTTTAACTGCTTTAAATTAATGACAGATTATCAAAGCTCTCCATTACTACATGATTACTATTACTGTTTTAACTATTAACTTTCTGTTTATATACTTTCTCTAACATTTCAAACCTTACGAGACATTCGATACACCAGTTCCAAAGAGTAATAAGTCTGAATGTTAGTGATATCAAGTAAAGTTTTTAGTGCAGTGCTTTGGTAACTAATATTTAAGAGTTCTAAAGGATAACAACTCTTTAGTAACGCTCTGTGAAGATGTCACACATCTTCACAGAGCGTCATAAAATGGTACTTATTTAAATTCCAAAGTACAACAATACGAGTTTTTTCGTTTTGTAACTAATTTCTTTTCCAAAGCGATATATTTTTTCAGTTCCAAACCGTAACATTTCTAAATTTGGCACTTCAAAGTTGTCAACATTGCTTAGACTTGTTTGACTTTTTGAGCTTGACATAGCCAATTACAGTTCCGTAGGTGGCTAATGATTTTACACATTTGACAAAGAGTTGTTTCAAAGTTATTTGCATAATTTTGAGTATTTTAAACATTTTAACTAAAATGGATGCAGACTAAAATGTCGGACGAAAATAACTGACGAGGAGATGCAACAGATGCACCTAGTACCAAAGGCACTTGTGAAGAGATTGATGGCACTGTTCATCTACTAAGTAAGTATTTGTAAGATAATTCTGCATTTCTTCTATTTGCATACGCAGCTGTATATAAAATTGCTCCCATATGGCTACAAACTTCACTATTGCCAGCCACACATGTGCAATTAGCTTCTGAGAATGTTTGTCTAAAATAGTATTGTTAAAACTTAAAAAAACTCTTGTAGAATCATTTGACTAATCAATAATTCTACCAGCCCATACAGTTCTAAAAACATACTTTTTCCAATAAAATAAAGTAACTATTAACTAGTTTTGTCCCAGAATTTACAACAAAACCAGACTCAAAATACTTGAAAGAATGCAAGTTTTTGTGGGCCTTTATTTGTTCTTCAGTGTAGTAGCTGTGTGTTGAAACTAAATAAGAAACATTATCCATATTTTATCTATATTTATTTCTTGAAAATAAAATGAGAGAAGGTCTACATGATTTACTAACTTCAGCTTCATTTGATATCTGTTAATAAATATCTTACTTAATAAATAAAAAACACAAACACTCCTATTTTGTAAATAAAAGAAAATTAGATTTTGCAGCCTACCCTTTAACGATATAAAAATTTTCAAGCAATAATGTCTTTAATTAGTCACTTTTCATCTCAAAAATAATATTCAATCACAAAAAACTCTGAAAATACTGAAAAACAACGGACAACAATGCTGTGTTTGCCCTCAGACGCCATGTTGCGTCACATGATTTAAAAAGTCTAATATCGCCCAGTCACTACGCAAGCGCTTATTAAAACAGGAACTAAACTGAAGTCGATTTAGTAACTGATGGAATTTAATTAGTTAGTCTTTAAGCGCTATATTTGGGACACTACGTTAATACGTCTTTAACTGTTAACGGCACGTCACAACTCATATGTTTTGGTTGAGGTTCCATCTTCATGAGATATTCATGTGTGAGTTTGCTGTGTCCTAATCGGACTCTAGTTAATATAACCTGAAGAAAATGGCTGGAGTCGTTGTTACTCCATCGTCCAAAATTTGATTTAATTTCTTTCAACTTTTCCTTCCCAACATTTAGTTCAACTACCTATCAGCTTTAGTTTAAAATACGGATTGAGATCTTCTGCTAATGGTTTTATTATCGGTTTGATATTTAGGGAATTTGATATTTCCCGAGCATTTTTATCAGCTAGTTAGTTTCCTTTAATGCCTGTATGTCATGGTACCCACACTAAGACTAATGTTTTGTTTTCCACCTGCTGCATCTTGTTTTTAATTAATTTAGCAATCGGGTTGCAGATGTACAATTTTGACAGTATATGGACGAAATTGATTAAAATCCACAAGGAAAATAATTCCTGCAGCTGGCTGTATACCACGTATCACAAAAAAGAGGTTATATCTTTGTAAATGGGTATATTTAAAAAACCCTTAAAAGGGGTACATTAATTACACGAACGTTTTCGGAACAAAAATTCCATCATCAGGTTTAAATTGCGTAAAATAAGTAAAAACAATTAAATAAAACAAACGTCGTTTAAAATTTTGACTAAGGTTAAAAAAGAGCAAAAATGGTTATACTTACAAATTGACATGCCTAAGCCCCCAAAATATCAGGGTAAAAACTCTTTAAATCACATTTGTTTGCTAAAGATTGTACATAATGTTGTTAATCACATTTGATGTTTGTTATCAATTTAAATATGACTTCAGGTAACATACACCCATGTTTTAGGCGAGTTCCAGTTGCCGGAGAGTAAACCTCTTCAAACGGGCTCCAGCTGGTAACTGATTGACAAGATACTTATGAACAGTGTCGAAAACAAAATGTCAATGCACTATGAAACAATGGTAATTATACATAGTATTACAGCCAAAAGATTCAAAAACTTTTATGATGTTAAAAAATAACAGCAATCCAGGTGTTGGGATTTTAAAAAATTTTAATTAAGTATTTGATATTGGATATAAAATATTTTAAATTACCTATGGTATTAATAGTCATGTTTAAGAAAATGACGTGTGCATTAGGCAACCTATGTTACTCTTTGTTGTGTGGAGTGTGGTCTAAAAAGTATAATTTGATACATGATAGATTAGCTAAGATATAAGAAAATTGTCCTTTTATGTTGATCACATCTAGGACAGGGTAAAATTGAATGTTATATATTTGTAGCTAATGTAAGACCTCGTCTTTAAATGAAATTGTTTAAGAGTACTCGTATTGTGGAAAAATTAATATAAGTAAGTCTAATAAATTGAAAAGAGAAGGGTTGTAAATCTTGTGGCTGAAGAATTAAAGTTATAAATTATGGAATTAAATTTAACATTGAAAAGGCTGAGTTTCCCAGAAACTTGATAAGAATCAAAGTAAAGAAAATGACTGAATAAGAAGGGGGGTGGGGTTTAAAGAAAGTAAATGAGTTACTCAACAATTAGAGGTAATAGAGGTCCTTCATGCTGAAAGCATCTAGCATCCGAAACAAAATCTATGTTGTTGTGTTACATTCGGTTGATAAAAAAACCTGAAATTTGGTGTGTGAGTGTGCTACTAAGTTGTTGACCAAGAGAGGGAAGCAATGGTTGATTAGGATTTTTTTGTAATGGGGGAAATAATGAATTCTGATATATTGTTTAATTATATTTAAATGTTTATTGAGTTTAAGAACTGATGAGTAACTTATTGATATATAAAATAACCGAGAAATAAACAAAGAAAGAAGAATGGACAGGAATATGAAGTAGACGTGAAGAGTGGAGAAAATGATGAAATAGTGAGGTGTGACGGGTGTTGGATGGTTATGAAGTTAATAATAGGGTCGGAAAAATTGTGACGATGGTGTAAAGATAATGATTGTTTAAAGAAAATACAATTATTGTATAAGATTAAAGGTGTTGATGTTTATGTAAAAAGGTCAGCCAAGAAGGTGGGGCAAATTTGAGAAATGTGGACTATGAAAAGAGTTGTCGATGTAAGGAAATTGATTAAGTCAGTAATAATAAGCAATTTATCTGATTTTACTGTTTGTATGTGATTTATAGTTCTGTACAAAATTATTCTGATACAAAAATTTAAAAATTTGCATTTGTGGCCACTAATTACAATTATTTTAAACAAAACTTTAACCTAAATATGTATATACAATATTCTTAACTACTCTAAAGGACCTGATGGACAATATTTCTCCATTCGCTTCTATTTTGTGCTTTTCTTTTCCAGTCCCTCACCTTCACGTGTTTAAGGTCTTCCTATACTTTATTAATCCACCTCGTTCTGGGTCTACCTCTTCTTTTGGGGCCGATTAGTTTTCTGGCTGTTGCTAGTTTAGGTATTCTGTTTGCTTCCATTTTTACCACATGTCCCAACCATCTGATTCTTTGTGATTTGAGGAACTTGGTAATGGTAGGTTCTTTGTATAAAGCCATTAATTCATTTTTGGTTCTTCTCTCCCAACCATCTTCTGTCTTCAATCCACCGAATATGCGTCTCAGTATTTTCCTTTCCCATCTTTCCAGAGTATCCTCTTCCTTCTTATTTAATATCCATGTCTCACCGGCGTATGTTCTTCTTCTTAACATGCCATACACCAAAGTGCGTAGGCGACTATCTCATTACTAGAATTCTATTCTTGGCGGCGTGACACAGCTCACCTGTATTGTGTATTCCTGTCCATTCTTTAATATTCCTTAACCAGGACAATTGTTTGCGGCCGGCTCCTCTCCTACCTTCGATCTTCCCTTGTAGGATTAACTGTGGTATTTCATATTTTGCTCCTCTCAATATGTGCCCAGTACATTCACTATTACTTTTTAATATATATTCCGAAGAGTTATTTACGCAAGCACTTGAAAACTGTACAGAAGGGATCAAGATAAATGGTGAAAATATAAACAACATATGTTATGCTGACTATATAGACAATATCGCTGAAAGTGAGACAGTGTTCCCCAGTATCACAATTTGTGATACTGGCGAACAGTTTGGTTTAACAATAAACATAAAGAAAATGAAAATTATGGTTATCAGTAAGAGTAGCAAAGTCATTACAAGGATCCAGATAAAACATGAAGATTTTAAGCAAGTGGACAAAATGAAATACTTAGAAATCTGGATTACGGAAAATCTAAATCCGAAATCAAAAATTCGCTCAAGAATAGAGCAATCTAGAGCAGCCTTTTTGAAGATAAGGACATTTCTGAGTAATTAAAGACTCAATCTGCAAATTCGATATCGGATAGTAAAATGTTATATCCACTCTATTCTTCTTTATGGTGTCGAAGCCTAAACTGTTAATGCTGACTTAATCAGAAAACTGTAAGTTTTTGAGATGTGGCTTTTTAGGAGAATTTTGAAGATACCATGGACCGATCGATATGATCGAAATGGTGTTTGCACAGAATGAGTTGTTGCAGCTAATTATGAAGGGTAAAATCGGAGGAAAAAGCGGTCCTGATGGACGACAAATACTGGCTAAAAAACGACTGGGGCGGGTTAAACACACAGACGCTCTTAAAAAAGCAGAAGATAGAGACGCATTTGCAATGGTTATAGGCAACCTTTATTAGTGGAGATGGCGCTAGAAGAAGAAGGGGGGTTTTCTTATTGCTTTAAAGTGAAAAAAAAAGTTACTTATATCTAGGCTGCCAGGGAAAAAGAGTATAAGTCAAAAATCTTAATTTTACAGGAATAGCATTTTATTATTTGAAAAACGTATATAAAAAAATTTTAAACTAAATATCTACTAAAAAAACTTATAGCATGTTACCTAAATGTAAGTTTGAAACAAAGTAATATCTAAGCTACTTTAGAAAAAATTAACGACTTATATTATATTGACCACTATACTAAATTAACATATAATATTTGGACCTCTATCAGGTAAACAGAAAAACATTAAAGTAATTTAAAAACTTAAATAAAAAAAAACACATTAAGTACTTTCGTCGCAATTTTCCGAGCCATCTCCATCAGGAAAAGTATCAGGCATGTCACTTGTCTTGAGATTTCTATAAAAATCATGAAATGTAGGAGTAATTAGGGGTAAGAGATCCAATATATCTTTTTTCTTTTCTTTTGAAATGGGTAACGTAGAGGTATAACATCTGGTTGGATTTAGCTGAGCATTTTAATGTCCCTCCCCCCCCCCCCGGATAACACTTAAAAGGAACATCATGTCTTAAACTTTTTTTAAAATAAACATTTCAAAAAACAAAATAAAATAAAATTTAAGAAATCTGAATGGGTCGATTCTACCACGCTAAATTTCTTCTTTTTTCCCACAGAACGAACAAGTTGGTACCAATCATATGGATGAGAAATAGGAATTTGTAATTTCTTTTTTTGCTTCTCAATCAGACCGTGATCAACATCACATTCCATTTGAGTGTGTCCACTAGTCAGGAACTTATGATCTATATAAGTTAGATTCTGATTAGTTTGCATAGCAACCAGAAACATTGCAGCAACATGAGAATTTTTATTTTGTCCTCCACAAGTATCAGAATATAATATTACTTTGCTTACTTATGGAGGAAGGGAAATTAGTTTCTTTTCTTTCTTGTAAATGCTCCTTTTTGTGCAGTCATTTTAGTTTTTTCAATTTCATATTCTACTGTTGCTTTAGCTGCATCATACACTTTATGTTTCCGCCTTCTCTGTTTCTTTTGGCTCGTACTTACTTTAAATACTTCTGGGTTATCTTCACTTTCATCACTTGATTCTGCAACATAATCCTTATCAAGGTCACTATCATCAGATGGTCTCAGTAAATTTATTTCACTGGTAGTATTAATAGGGTCTTTTGAAGTACCTAAAAATGAATATAATTAATTCATTTTATATGAAGCAGAACAAAAATATTTGTAGGATTAACTGTGGTATTTCATATTTTGCTACACTCAATATGTGCCCAAGGTAACCAATCTTGCGTTTTTTAATTAATTCAAAGAGTTCTCTTTCCACGCCGGCTCTATTAAGGACCTCATCGTTTCGAACTCTATCCACCCAAGGTATGCGCATCATTCTTCTCAATGACCACATTTCAAATGCTTCAAGTTTGTTGATAGATGTTTTTTTCAAAGTCCACGTTTCCATGCCGTAAAGCAAGATGGACCATATGTAGCACTTGACCACTCTGTAGCGTATTTCGAAGTTTAGGTGTTGATTACATAGGAGCGGTCTGAATTTCACAAAAGCTTGTCTTGCCATTTGTATTCGGGTTTTTATCTCGTGTTGTGGATCCGATTGGTCATTGATTGTGGTGCCAAGGTATTTAAAAGTTTTCACGCGATTTATACGATTGTCACCTATGCATAATATCGGGTTTTCTGGAGGGTTTCTGCTAATGACCATATATTTCGTTTTCAAAATGTTGATTTTGAGGCCATATTTTTTACCTATGTTATTCATACTATCAAGTAATAACTGCTGATCTTCCAAATTATCAGTTATAATCACTGTGTCGTCTGCATAGCGTAGGTTGCTAATTGGTATGCCGTTCACCTTAATGCCTAATTCCGTATCTTCTAATGCTTCCGCAAATATATTTTCAACATCGGCGTATGTTACTGTGGGTCAAATAAGTGTTTTATATATTTTGAGTTTACCTTGTCTAAAAACGTATTTTGAGTTCAGTAGGGCTCTTAAACTACCTAATTTTTTATTTCCTTTTGCTATTCTGGCTTCCAGCTCCCATTTGTCTTTTTCATTTTCATTGAAAACTACACCCAGGATTTCAAATTTGTCCATCCTTTTAAAACTCTAGCTTTAACCACTTACAGACCTCACACTAAAGCCTTCTTTTTTCCCTTCTGTTCCTCTCATGATCACATATTTGGTTTTGTCTTCATTTATTTCCAATCCGAATTTTTGTTCTTGTTCGATGATTTTCTTTACAACTCTTCTTAATTCTTTCTCGGTTTTTGCTAGGATCGTTAAATCGTCAGCAAATGCCAAGCACTGGTGCTCATTTTTCATGATTGTTTTTTCCACTTTCTTGTTGCTTTTTCTAATTACAGTTTCTAAACACTAAGTTGAATAATGTAGTGGATAAAGGATTTCCTGGTCTCAGGCCTTTTACAACTGTAAATTGATCTGATATGTGACCCTGCCACATAATTTCAAACTTAGAGTTATTTAATGTCATTTTTACTAGCCGGATCAGTTTCTTTAGTATACTTAAATGTTCCATTGCTCGATACATTTTGACTCTGTCGACTCTACCATATGCTTGTCTAAAATCCACAAAAAAAAAACATGCAAGCCATTCATATATTAAGATGCAAATATTGTCGCAAGTGGCGGCTTTAACCAAATGCATCCAAAACAGAATAGTTGCTTTCACCTCAACAATAAACTTGCTGGAAGGGAACTTAACATATGGTTTGAAAACACCACACTTTTCCACAACAAAACACCGAAGTACCTGGGCCTAACACTAGACAGAACGTTATCATTTGAAGAGCATTTAACAAAAACTGCCCAAAAGTTGAGTACAAAAAATAACATTATACAGAAGCTCCGCGGTACCACCTGAGAAGCTTCGGCTTCCCTTCTCCGCTCTACTGCCTTAGCCCTTGTTTTTTCGATAGGTGAATATTGTGCCCCAGTTTGGCTACACAGTCCACACGTAAAAAAGGTCGACACTCAGCTGCACAGCACTATGAGGATGATAGCTGGCACAATTAAATCAACTCCCACCCAATGGCTTCCAGTATTGTCACATTCCACCTCCACATTTACGACGAGTTGATGGACTTACACGTAAATACAAAAAGATCATGAACAATATGAACCTGCTGATCCACCAAGATACCGAGGATGCACGAAATACCCGTCTACTTTCTAGAAAACCACCAATGAAAACGGCAAGAATGATACATGAGGAGTTTAACATCACAAATGCATGGTCCCAAGAATTGAATGCATGGCAAAATAACATGCCCTGCATTACCCACAAGCCAGCAGATTTTGATCTTCCACGTAAAACATGGTCCACTCTAAACAGGATCCGAACCAGACATGGCAGATGTGCATACATGCTACATAAATGGGGAAAGAATCCGTCTCCTTAATGTGACTGTGGGACGAACCAAACGATCGCCCACATTATTGAAGAGTGTCCCTCAAGATTCTACAATGGTAGCCTGAAGACTTCTGAAGACTTCCTGTTTGCAACTTCAGAGTCAATTGATTATGTTAATACACTTGATGTTTGTTTGTAACTTTTTAAAGTTTGTCATATACCTATATTACTAATATTTGTAATTTTGTTCTAAATGTGTTGTAATTGCCATACGATAAATAAATAAATAAATATATTAAGAGCTGCTGGTGTCCCTTTCTTTCGTATTTATTGCGAAACAATTAATAAAAAAATACCAGAATTATTGCAAACATCCAAAGTAATTCCGATATATCAATGACATCTTTTACAAGCGGTAGAAATATAAAAAGCTTATTACAATTTAAGCTACCTCCTACAAGTAATAATAATCAAAACAATAACAAATGTTAGTTCTGTCATACTTACAAATGGCTGAACACTAATGGCGGTTTTTTATTCGAATTGGCGTAAATCGACCGGCCTAGCAATGTTTGATTAATTTACGAAGCAATATAATTCGATGCAGTGATTAATCATTTCAAAGTATGCAGTGTAAAAGGAGATTAGAGATTTTATTGATTTATAAGCTAATCATCCAATTTGAAAAATAATGGACGATTTTAAAGTACTTGAAAAAGAGTAATCGCCTTTGTATGAAAATAAATGTTTTGTTTTATGTAAAAACAATTTTTTATACTAGCTTTGTTTCTAATTGATTGTGTTTACGTGTGATTGAGATAAGTGATAACACTTTTTTTGCAAATAGTTAATATATTTTTTAACAATTTTTGTATATATTTAAACTCACTTATATAGTATGACACATATCGATGGCTAAAAGAACAAAAATATTGTATGTCCAAAATTGATGTTTTCAGCAATATCAATTTGAAAGTTTGCGTTAACTTTGAAAGACCGTACGTACATCTTTTAAAAGTAATTAAATTACAGCTAATAATGACTAATAAGATTACAAATATTTCTGACAGCATTTGGTTAATTTAAATTATTTCTTTTTGGTCCTTAAGAATATTAAGGCTACAATAAAAAACTGTAAATAAATCTTATTATTTAAGAACAAAAAATGTAAATTGCTATTTTGTCTGGTTTTTATATTATCAGCCTTTATTTTACTTTTGTACAAAGTATACAGCTTGCGTTTATTTCATGTATAAAATTCCATAATCAGTATGGAAGGTCCTAATAATATACATTTAAATTTAACGAGAGGTCAAGTGGTTAGAATAATTTCCCTCAATAAAGACGGAAAGAGTCAGATATATATGTGGCAAATTTAGTAGGTGTAAATCAGTCGACAGTATTACGAGTGGTAGTAAGGTACCGAGAAAGTGGTCTTTACGAAAGACGAGCTGTAACAGGTCGACCAAGAGTAACTACGCATGTGGGCAATAGACTTTTAGTCCTTCAGGCTTTGCGTCGAAGACATGACATGTCAGTAGAATGTTCTAGTGGTAAAGTGTAATGCCTTGATTCACACCTATTACGTTTTGCTGACTACGTTCTACGTTTAACAGAAACCAGCTTTTTTTTTGTTTGTACAACCACTTTCATCTACTCGTGTACGCTTAATTCAAGTACTACATCCAGATATTATTCCGATGTTGTTCTGTTATTTTTTTGCACATATTTCCACATTCACCTTCATACACGGCTCTCTTCTTCTTTTAGTGCCGTCTCCCAATCAAAGGTTAGATATTATCATCACTATGTTTACTCTATCTACTAAGGTTCTGAAGAGTTCTATAGAACTACATTTAAACCAGTCCCTTAAATTTTTCAACCATGACACTCTCCCTTTTCTTATACTCCTTGCTTGCTTCTTTTATCTTTCCCTGTATTATTAGCCTTCCTCTTCTTCAAGTGCCCTATCCGTTGCGAACGTTGGCCATTAACATGGCAGTTCTTATCTTGTTTGCGGCGCTTCTGAATAGTTCGACCGATGTGAGCCCGAACCACTTCCGCAGATATTGTAGCCACGAGTGTCTTGTTCTACCTGGCCCTCGCTTATTTTAGTTTATTATCAACATTAGCAGTTTATATCGCTGTCACCTCATTACGTGTCATAGATATTATAACTTTCTTATTTTTGTTTTGTTCATTATTTCGCATTCTTCACCCATTTATCGCAATACTTCCGTGTTAGTTTTCTTCTTTGTCTATGGTATTCTAAGCATCCTCCTGTAACACCACATTTCAAAGGACTGTAACTTATTTCGGTTGTTTTATTATTATTGTCTGAAATCCAGGTTCCTGGGTATTTGTATTTATCAACCCTTTCTATTGGTACATTTCCCAAATTTATGTTTGTTGGTCTATTTGTTTTCTTTGTTATTATCATGTGTTTGGCGTTTCTTATATTCATTTTTAGTCCATCTTTTCACAGAAACTGTTGGTTTTTTAGCAGTAATTGGAGTTGTTCAGCAGAGCTTGCCATAATTACGGTGTCATCTGCATATCTTATGTTGTTAGTAGATCTTCCGTTAATTATTATTCCTTCACTTTGAGAGAGTAATGCTTCTTCAAAAATGGCTTCACTATATCACTATACACTATATTAAATAGTAATAGAGACAAATCACGGTATTATATTTTGATTTGATACAGAGCAGCAACAAGCCGCATATACGTATTTCGATCTCTTTAGATCTCCTCAGTACGGTATAGTTACTACTCCATATCAAACCAAAATATTTTCCCGTCGTAGATGATAGTTATTAAAAATAACTATTTACGGACGTAACTACGCCATCTAAGAACAAAAAGAGAAATCATACGATTTCTACCTGGCGAAATCAAATTCAAATATAGGCCGCCGTGCTCCCTAAGACTTGCGAAGCAAACAGCTTGATGAATGCATCGGCAAGGGAGTCTAAAAATTGCACTCCAAATGCCGTTCATCATGGCCTATATTCGTAGTGAATTCGATTTCTGGTACTCCAAATGAAGTAAATAAACAAAACAAATGACGGTATTATATTTTGATTTGATACAGAGCAGCAACAAGCCGCATATACGTATTTCGATCTCTTTAGATCTCCTCAGTACGGTATCTTTGAATTCGATTTCGCCAGGTTGAACTCGTATAATTTCTCTTTTTGTTCTTGGATGGCGTAGTTACGTCCGTAAATAGTTATTTTTAATAACTATAATCTACGACGGGAAAATATTTTGGTTTGATATAGATTAGTAACTATACCGTACTGAGATCTAAAGAGATCGAAATACGTATATGCGGCTTGTTGCTGCTCTGTATCAAATCAAAATATAATACCGTCATTTGTTTTGTTTATTTACTTCATTTGGAGTACCAGAAATCGAATTCACTACGAATATAGGCCATGATGAACGGCATTTGGAGTAAAACTTTTAGACTCCCTTGCCGATGCATTCATCAAGCTGTTTGCTTCTCAAGTCTTAGGGAGCACGGCGGCCTATATTTGAATTCGATTTCGCCAGGTAGAAATCGTATGATTTCTCGTTTTAGTAATAGAGATATAACACATTCCTGACTAACTCTGCTCCTGATTTCAATTTCTGGACTGGGTTCGTTATCTATTACGATTTGTGTTCTTTGATTCAAGTAGAGGTTTGTTATTATTCGTAAGTTCCTATTGTCTATGTTTCCTGTCTTTTGAATTTGGACTAATTTTTAATGACTTACTTTGTCAAATGCTTTTTTAAACTTAACGTAACAAACAGGCACATCAACATTCGTATTCATGCATCTTTGAGATAACACATTAAAAGCAAATAACGCTTGTCTGGTTCCTAGTCCGTTTCTGAACCCAAACTTACGATCATCTATTACTATTTCCAGTTTTTTATTTATAAGACCATGTATTATTTTCAGAAATAATATAAGAATGTTACTTATTACTGATATTGTTCTGTATTTACTGCAATATTTAGCGTTTGTATTTTTAGGGATAGCACAAAAGGTGAAGGGTAACCATTGTTTCGGTATGTGTCCTGTTTTGTCCCAAAAATAGTAAATGCTTTACTATTTTTGGTGTTTTTAATGCCATTTTAATTTCCTTTTTTTAATTCCTAATTTTAATATCTTTACAACCATATCCTCTTTTACTTCTATTTCCATCTGTTCTGTTCTATTGTCTTTGAATAGTTTATTAATGTATTCTGTCCATCTCTTTAATTTGTCGTTAGTATTAAACACAAGTTTCCCATATTCTTCTTTTGTATTGGTTTTTGCGGATATAATTGCGTTCCTGTATCATTATTTTACTAATACATAGTCTATTTGGTTTCTTACAATTCTCTCCTCTTGATCTGCTTGTGTCTTTTAGGTATATAGTCTTCTTTTTGGCATTTTGAACAATGTATTAGCTATACTAAAATTAATTCTTATTATCAAAAAATTGGTTACTAACCAAACCGCGATTTCTTAAACTTTACAGTGATGTAGGGTTTCTTTGCATAAAAAAAATTATTATTACTTTACCAGTTTTAAATGAACCTACTTAAATGAATGAAAGAAAATTGTCTACTTTACGCCACATTTTTATTAGACGTATTCTAAACCTTGGCCAATGTATTATTTTTTAATTGAGAACTTAAGTCAGGAACTTATTACTTACGTACTCCTATGTTTTAATCTATGTTTGGTCCTAAATTGACCTCTTGATCTACATGATATTCGTACTAACTTTTTTTTTGTAATTTCCATTTATTTTATTTATTAATTTATTATGCACCTTGGACAATCTTGTACTTCTGCAATCAACAATTGCGACTGCGCTATCTAACAAAAATAAAGTTATTGCAATTTCCCTTGACATCGAAAGCGCTTTTGACTCTATACCGATTTCTGTGATACTAAACAAACTAAGCCAGAACAAGCTATCTGGTAATATATATTCGTTTATAAAAAATTTTCTCACAGACCGATCCTTTAAAGTAATTACTAATGGCAAAACTTCCTCCCAGCACACAACCACAAACGGTGTTCCACAAGGGTCTGTTCTAAGCAGTACACTATTTCTCCTTAGTATTAACGATTTTAGTTTATTCATAAACGACCCCGTACAATACAGAATATATGCCGACGACATAATATTATTTTGTCATGGAAAGGTCACTTCCAGCACAAATGCTTTACTACAAAACACGCTAAATAAAATAAACAACTGGGCCAGTCAATCCAGCGTAAACTTTTCCTCATCTAAATCCAAAGTTATTTATTTTACTAGAAGACAAAACACGCAATCTCCAACCATTACTCTGAATGGAAATTTTCTCCAAGTAGTAGACCAAATAAAGCTTCTCGGCAATATAACTATATGGAATACTACAGGCGGTGAAAACTCCACTTAATGATGATAAAACTATAGAAATCTGTACAGACTCTCTGTCCTCCATGCAGTCCATAAGAAACGTACATTCTATCCACTCAATAGTTCAAGAAATCCAGAGCATATGTAATTGTCTTCAAACTAATGGAATAGCAGTAACGATATTGTGGGTCCCATCACACGTTGGTATTCCAGGTAACGAAAAAGCCGATCAACCAGCAAAACAAGCATGTTCTCTTAACGTTACAACAGACATTCAAACATCATCAGATCTAAAAAGAACAATCAAACATAAAATAATATACCTTTGGAATGATCAATGGAAAAGAAGCAATACCAAGTTAAGCGTTCTACAACCAAACATTTTCCACCACAAGCTCTCACCAATGAAAAGAAAGGACAAATCTATCATTCGAAGATTGAGAATAGGACACACACGCCTTACACATGGACACCTAATGAATTCCAGTAATCCGATTTTGTGCCAGTATTGCAACACCACGACTTCCGTAGCACATGTACTTCTTGACTGTCAACACTACCTAGCGGCCAGAAGAAAATATAATCTTGGTAACAATCTAAAAGACATTCTTATTTCAAACAGCAGTAACTACAAAAATATATTAAACTTTTTAAAAAACACAAAGTTATACAATTTAATTTAAAACAAAATGTATTAAAAAAGTGTATTGTAACTAATTTGTACTCCATGTAAAGTATTAACCATGTAAACATAAATGTAAATTGTACCTGTGTCAATGACGATTAGCTGTCGAGACACATATGTTCGAAATAAAAAAAAATGTATTATTAACTACTAACTCTAAATTAAATATACAATCAATTAAGTATCTACAAATAATTGTTCAGAAATTTTACATTATAAATTCGTATTTTCCTAAATGAAACACCATCTCGTGCAATCACGCCAACTGTGTAAGTACATGAATTCGGTGATTTGCAAAATTGTTTGATATATTTTCTATCAATTTTCTTTCGACACGTTTCGTAATTATTGTAGAAAGAGAGTTTTAAAATAAATAATGGCCTTTGTTATTTCCACACTTCGGCACGTTTTCTCAATTGGAGCTTTCCATTATTTGCTCGTTTTTCTAATGAAAGTCTAACGATGGATATTGCGCTCTGTAACGTAAATAAATATACCGGATATTACAAATTTAATTTGCGATACTGTTCAACCTATTTCGGTAATATTTGCAAATATTAAATTATTTCAGTATTGATTAAAACAATTATTTATTATTTTTAAAAATTTTAAAAGTTGAAACAGGAAAGCTGTGACAAGTAGAACATATCTGAGTAAACTAACCTTGGTGCAAACATGACTTGTTCCAGATCCATGGATAAGCAGCAAACCATGCTACCAGGTTATTGTGAATATATTGTATCATGCTTAATATGTCGTCTTGCCTTTTCGGCTTTCCTTTTGTTATGATGGGACAAACATGACCACAGTGGAATATAGAGATTACTAATTAGAATTTTAGTAGTAGTTGCAGTCGAGTTTAAGTTGTGGCTTAGTTTCTGTAAGTCAAGTATAAACAAATATTGTAAACTACAAGTTGCTTTCAACTTGTTCCAAGTTATCTTTGACCACTCATTTTAACAATAAATGTCAATACTAATATGATACTAATATTTTTAATTCTATGAGAAAGTACATCAGTAACTATATTTAAAATAAATATGTGGGTATGTAACCTCGAAAACCAACCTTTTTTGGATGGTGCTAGTAAGTTCACCAATGGAGACACTGCGGACGGCAGCCAGATGGTTGGTAAAGAGCGGAAAGATATTTAGGTCCTGAGACCAAATCCAAGGGAAGATATCAATAGTCAATTATTAAATAAAAAAAATGATATTTTTTTTAAAAGGGCTACATTAAATAATACAAACAAACGTTTCCGGAATAACAATTCCATCATAAGGTTTAAAAAGTACCTAAAATAATTATAAACCATTTAGTTAAAACAAACTTGGTTTAAAATTTTGACTAAGGTTAAGAAGCAAAAATGGTTATACTTACAAGGTTCACATGCCTGAGCCACCAAAATATGAGGGTAAAAACACTTTAAAATTTGTGTTGTTACAAAAGATTGTACATAATGTTATTAAAAATATGTGATGTTTAAATTAAATTTGGCTTCAGGTAACATATACCCGTGGTTTAAGTTCCAGTGTCCGGAGAGTAAACCTCTTCAAACGGACTACAGCTGGTAACTGATACCTATGAGTGGTGTCAAAAACAAAATGTCAATGCAACACGAAACTCTTTTAGTTATACGTAGTATTTTACAGCCAAAAGATTCAAAAACTTTGATGATGTTAAAATAATAACAGTAATCAAGATGTTGGGATTTAAAAAACTTTTTCTTTATGTAATTTTTTATATAAAAGATATAAAATTACTGATGGTGTTAAAGGTACATGTCAGAGGATGACGTGTGCATTAGGCAACCTCTTTGTCATATGGAGTGTGGTCTAAAAAGTATGATTTGTGCATAGAATCTAAACTCGATGGATTTGTGTTTGATTAGCTTAGATATATGAAATTGTCCTTTTATGTTTATCACATCTAGGACAAGGTAAAATTGAATAGTATTATATTTGAAGCTAATGAAAGACCTCATATTTAGATGACATTGTTTAAGACTGCTAGTATGGTAAAAAAGTTAATAAAAGTAAGTCTAATAGATTGAAAAAGGGTTAGAAATCTTCCAGCTGAAGAAATTAAAATTATAACCTGTGGGATTAAATTTAAAATTTTATAATTTTTATTTTAAAAGACTGAGCTCCTCAGAGACTTGATACGAATAAAAGTAAAGGAATGACTGACGAAGAAGGGGAGGATTAAAGCAGAGAAATAGTTGATCAACAAGAACAATCTAGAAAACCCATGTATCTCACATGGTCACTTATTACTGTTTCCGTATTAAATGTCTCACATTGTTACCTATTCCCGTGTTAAAAAACTATCAGATTTGTTTGTATATTCACCAGGTAATCAAGCAAAAAACATTGTATATTATAAAGAACTACAATAAAAATAAAACAGATTTTTTTTAATAATTATGATTCACTTGCATTACAATAAAGATATTACTAAAAATAATTATATATATTGTAATTTATTATTCTTTTTTACATCGGTTATTAACCCTTTATTAATAATAATAATAATAATAAATAATTAATTATCTCTGTTTTGTCATTGACACACCCACTTTATAAATATTTGTCTCCTTTAGGTTTTCACTATCCCTTTAAATTATTTTTCTGTTCGGTTCTGTTCAGGAGAATTAAAGAAATAAACTTCCAAATTCCAAATCTATTTGACAGAACAAGGTCTGTCTGGTCCGTTAGTCTTTAATAAAACTATAATATTATACATCAGCAGTTATATTGATGCAAATTCTGTTTATTCACCATGTAAAAAGTTTTGCCAAAAATATAGATTGTGTACCTTAAAATAATTTACATCTCGCGTCTCATACACTATAAAATATCATAAATAAAACATTTACAACCTACTGGCACTAAAAATAATACAAAATTATGTTGTTCGATAAATCCCTAGCTCAAAACATAAAATCGTGAAAGAAAATAACTGGTTGTAAATCAAACAAGCCAACATAAAAATGCTACTCTTAATAATATCGATTTTAATTTAATGCAAATCAAATAAAATCTGTGCCGGGAGTGTTTCTGCATTAATTTTAATATAAATAGGATATCTGGTTATTTGGTATGAAATTGGCATAGTGGAAAATACATAACAAACTTAAATACGAATGGAATTTTTAAATTTTGTGCACGAGGGAAAAACTATTTTGAAATTTTTAATTTACTTTAAATAGCTTTAAAAATGTATATGCACATCTACGTTGGTACACAAAAACCGCCGAACTTAAAAATTTAAAATTTTTAAATTTAATTAAAAGCAATCCAAAGGTAGAGTGATAATATTTCAAAAAAATAAAAATTAGTACAATATACTGAGTGCCAAAAAGGTTACTAGTCCAGTAACTCGGGCAGAAATAGATCCTTACCTCCAAATTCTGTTGTACTGCATGGAATTAGCTGGCCTTTTGGATTTTATCTTGTCTTACCCTCCTTTCCAAAAGTTGTAACGAAATATTTTGCCTACGACATAGGGTATTACTATAAGGGGTTAAAAACTGGGGACAGAAATTATAGAGATAAAGCAAGAAAAATAAACGAAACTTATGCGAACGGCGCTCAGGGTTTATTTGGAGAGGTGGGCTCATGGATAAGTAAATTGCAAAGGTGCTGGTTTGGGACAACTACAAAAAATGCAACAAAGGAGTACTTACATAAATCTCCTGGACAAATGGACAAGCGAAACAACAAGAAGGACCTCTAGCTATTTAAAATGGGACGCCGTTTCGAGAAAACATCCTGCTGGATGAAAGAAAGGTTCTTTCGTTTTAAAAGACACAAAAGGGAAATTACAATCTTTTTAAAATAAATAGACAAAATGGTTTAGAGAAATAAATTAAACATTAATTCTTGTCTCACCATAAACAGTTACAAATATAGATAATACAAAAATATCAAAAACAGACTTACTATATCCTATTTCTCATATAATAATAGTTACCAAAAAATAAATACAATAACAAAGGAAAACACTAACTATGTTCTACCCCTTTATAAATTCTTGGAAGTTGGAGATACTGCAATACTACAATACCTATTTATTGTTAATGTACCTATTAATGAATTGTAAAATTTTACTGGGCTATAATCTGTGGCAGAAATAAATTATTACAAATAAAGAAAAAATTTTTAAATAAACTATGTATAGAGGATAACCTTAAAAAAATCAATAACAAAATCTGAAGTATGATTAGATATTTACCAGATGTCAAAAAAATGATTAAGCTAGCTGTCATCTGTCAACATCAACTTTTAAAACAGAACAAATTAAATGACAGCTAAGCCACGCCCTAAGACATATAATTTTTTTATTTTTATAAAAGCAATTATTATTAAAAGTGTTTATTCTTTCATTAAAAGATCAAACAAAAAAAAGTTACCTGAGTTTCACGAAAATGCACTTACACTTCTGGGGGTGGAAACTAGGCTTACATTCTCTGCCACACGAACAAATTCATCTCCATACTGTAAAAAATATTCTGAAACGGCTTTTTAATTAGAAAAAAGCAAATTTAAGCTTGACAGTTGTCGCGCTGGACGAACAATTTAAAGCTTCACGTCTTAAAAAAACTAAAATATGTGGATATTTTTTGTTGGAAACGACACAACTCTCTTAGACACTTGAAACATAGAAACAGTGATTTTTCTTTTTAAACTGACACATTACATAGAGTATAGTTCACTATTCCTTCGACAAAATTTGTCGGTTTCCTTCGATCAAACTAAACGACCGACGTCTGCTCACAATTTCTACTCTTTTAAATCTCGCTTTCGACCTTTGATCGATCTGTGTCTTACCGGCCTCTACCGTCCGCTTACCTCTTCAACGATCCTTGCAATGAGACAAACAAAAATCTTATTAAACACGCTATTTGACCTGGAATTATTCCCAGCTTGATTTTAAAATTGTAGAACTAACACGTAATATATGAAATATTTTATTACCAGTTCTTTTGAATGCGTATCAAACAAGTTTTTGTAAACAGGGAATTGGATAAATATTTAAACTTGGAAGTGTCCTTTATATATTATATAATACATGGGCGAAGTGTCCTTTCTATTTGTGAGGTAAAACTATACGTAACTCAAAAAAAAAAGGAAAAAACACGTATTTACCCGTTTTATGCATTGAAATCTGATTGAATTATGTAAAATAAACACCTTGAAGGATAATTTGTACTTTAATAAAAAAATTTATTCATTAGAAACCACCGCTTATGACGTAAATAACTTTAAAAAATCATTTTTTGCGATGTAAAATGCTTTTCTTAGTATCAAAATCATTAACAATTCATTTAACTGTTATTGAAATTATGTTTCATTCAAAATTTTAACCCCTAGAAAACAATACATAACACCTATTTCTTACGCATAAAACGATATTTCTTTGATTGCAATTTGTTGAAGCCTATAAAACTACCGCTTATGCTAATAACAGTACCGAGTACTCAATATTGTTTGTTAGTACCGAAATATTTATTTTTAAAATTATTAAGCGTACTTTAGATATGTGAAAGCTCCCCAATATGTATATTTTTAGGATCCAAATTTATCTCCCAAAAATATCATTGGTTTGGTTATCCCTGCCGATTCTTATTTCGTGACCCAAATACGTTTATTTCTCCACCAGTTCTACCACTTTGTTTTGAATAGTTAAATGGTTATTATGGACTATATTTGTCATAAACTTAGTTTTGGACAAGTTCATTCTGAGGCCCACCTTCGAATATGCAAAGGTCAATTTATTTAACATATCTATGGCTTCTCCTAAATTATCTGTAATAAGAACAATGTCATCTGCGAAACGGAGATAATTAAGTTTTTCTTCGTCTATTGCTACTCCTCTGTGGTCCCAATTAACCATTTTAACCCGGCAACTGTGTTGTGGGGTGAAAATAACCCACGTCGTTCATTACCGCTTGTTAAAATAGTGGCAACATCGCCAGATTCGTCTGGCGCCACGAGTACCTTCCCATAATATAACAGACCTTGTATTGCATCATAAATTTCAGTATATAAATAAGATTTGAATGAGTGGTGTCGCCTTCTTTGGACTTGTGGGTGATTTTAACCCCACCACACAGTTGAAGTGCAGTATTATTTAGTTTTTGGGTAATTTTAACCCCACAACACCGGTTAATTATTAACAGGTAAGTTCTTATACTAGCACAACTTATCTCGATTTTTTTAACAGAAACATAATTTAATTGTTAGGAATATTGAAAATTGATTAGATATTCTTAATTTCAGACATATCGAAATATGTGTAGTTGGGAGAAAGAACAAGAAGCTCTCTTGAAGCTTTGGCAGGATGAATTAACTGGATCAGAGTTAGGATCAGAAAGCGAATCTGAAAATGAAAGTCAGCAGGTTAGCCTTAGTTCCAGTGAGGATGTTTTACAAAACCAACTTCAATCAGTGGAAAATTGTCAGCCTGGAACTTCTAATCAGGAAAGTCAATCATCGTCGGAAGAATCTTCTCAAGACAACAATAAGTTTGAAGATGATAAAGTAAGACAATCTAAGTTTTTTATCGGACGGGATGGGAAAACAAAATGGTCAAAGAACTGTCCTAATAAATCGGTTAGAACACGACAAGAAAATTTAATTACTTTACTTCCCGGTGTTCGAAATAATGCAAAACATTGCAAATCACCCATTTCTTGCTGGGAATTATTCATGGATAATATTATTGTAGAAGATATTGTCCAATGCACTAATAAAAAAATCAGTTTAGTCGCTCAGAATTATAATGACCAACATAAATATATCACCAAGCCTACGGACGCAGAAGAAATTCGTGCAGTTTTCGGATTACTATATCTATCAGGCGTTTATAAAGCCAATAGGTTAAATCTGGAGGATCTTTGGGCTACAGATGGAACAGGAATTGACATTTTCAGGCTAACAATGTCCCTGCAAAGATTTATATTACTTTTAAAGTGCCTACGATTCGATAATATCGAAAATAGAGACGAACGAAAAAGAGTAGATAAACTGGCAGCTATACGAGCTGTTTTTGATCGATTTGTATCCAATTGTCAACAATATTTTATTCCTAGTCAATACTTGACGATCGACGAAAAATTAGAATCTTTTCGGGGACGTTGTTCCTTTCGGCAATATATCCCCAATAAGCCGTCCAAATATGGCATTAAAATATTTGCCTTAGTGGATGCCAAAACATTCTACATTTTAAATTTAGAGGTATATGTTGGCTCACAGCCTGAGGGACCTTTTCAATTTAGTAATAGACCGTTTGATGTAGTAAACAGGCTTGTAAATCCAATTCGTGGTACTAATCGCAACATTACATTCGACAACTGGTTTACCAGCATACCGCTAATGGAACATTTGCTTAGTGAACATCGGTTAACTTCTGTTGGAACTATTCGTAAAAACAAGAGGGAAATACCGACAATCTTTTTGAATTCCAAAAACAGAGCTGAAAACCACGCAATTTTCGGATTTAAAAAAGACATTTCTTTGGTGTCCTTTGTCCCGAAGAAAAATAAAATAGTGTTAGTAGCTTCTTCACTTCATCATGATACAGAATTTGACCACAAATTAAATAAACCTGAGATTATAGACTTTTATAATCACACAAAAGGTGGAGTGGATATGGTTGACGAAATGTCTGCGTTATATAATGTGTCTCGTAATAGCAAGCGATGGCCACTAACAATTTTTTTTTCGCTGCTTAATAATGCAGGAATAAATAGTTATGTTATTTATCAACATAACAAGCCAAATGAAAAACTAAAACGCAGATTTTTTTTAAAACAACTTGGTTTGGCACTAATTAAACCATATATTGAAAAAAGAGGTAATAATCAAAGAATACCATCAGACATAAGAGCGAAACTAAAAAGAAATGACAGCGGAGAGGACTCTCAAGGACCTTCAAACAAGAAACAACGAACAACATCCAGATGTGGAGTGTGTCCCCGTGGAAAGGACAGAAAGTGCCAAAAGAAATGTGTAAAATGTGACATTTTTCTTTGTCTTGAACATTGTGTATATTTTTGTTCTAAATGTGCAAATAATTGTTAATTATGCTTTTTAAACAAAAGATCATAGTTACTTTTTATAGAATTTGTAGTTTTTTTTTATTCTATATCTCTAATAAAAATTTTATTAACAAAAATTGTGGTAGTGGTTTAAATATCAACTAAATTTTAGTATATTTTTTGAATCGTTGAATTATTAACGAAAATTTTTAAAATGATTTAACTTTGAAAAAGATTATATAACAATATAACCATGATTTAAAATCTTAAGGTTGCATGTAAAAATAAAATATTTTCTCAATTTTATAAATAAAAAAAAAATGGGGTGATAATTACCCCAACACACAGCTCCTGTTAGAAAATTTCACCACACAGTCGCCGGGTTAAAGGCATACTCTAATGCCGGTATGAATAATTTCGGTGACAATGTATCTCCTTACATTATCTCACATTTTATTTTTATTGGTCGAGTTTTATCGTGTATCTTAACAGTCACAGTGGCATTTTTGTAACTATTATAAATAAGTTCACTATAACTATGGTCAATCCTGTTATCATTCATTGCTTCTATATCGCTGTCTACTTCGATCGTGTCGATCGATTTATGAAAATATATGAAAGTGAGGACAAGAGGTTTGATGTATTTTATAGATTTTTCAATAAGCATTTTTACTGTACGGAGGTGCATATAAATTGTTACTATTTTTAGATCAAAATTCTGTCTGCTCCCTCAGTTGGTAAAAATCCAATTTTTTCTCCAACCTTGGTGTTACTAACCTAGTGAAGAGCTTATATGTATGGTTCAATAAACTAATAGGTCTATAATTCCCTAGGTTCGTTTTATCTCCTTTTTTATGTAAAAAAATGGTTACAGCATTGTTCCATTTTTTGGGTACCTCTCTTTGCTTTAACCATATACTCAACAGTTGTCTTAACTCATTTAATAGCAGATCTTTCTCATTTACGATAGCTTCTATTACAATTCCATCCTCTCCATTCCATCTTACAATTCTTTACTTTAGTCTTAAAATCAGCAGAAAAAGATGAAACAACAAAAAGTTACCTTAAAAGATATAAACAAGATACTGATTATTGATATATTTTAGGACACACTAAATATCATCATCATCATCAGTGGCACTACAGCTCGTTATGACCCAAAGTCTTCTTCAGAACAATCTTTCATTCGCCCCTGTCTCTGTCAACTCTTCTCCATGCTTTAATTCCGGTGGATTTTAGATTATCCTCTATGTTATGTCGATACCTAACTTTTGGCCTTCCTCTGGCTTGTCCTCCCACTGGTCCTCTTCGGTAAAAACTTTTTCTGATCGCTGCATCTTCATCTCGCCAACGTCAGGTTTTCCACAACTTCTGTATAAGTCAAAGCTGTAGCGTCTACGCCACAAACTCTGTTCTTGGACTCCTTCATATATTTTCCTTAGAATTTTTATCTCGAAACGTTTAAGCAATCGTTTATATATTTTAACTTTAATTTTTCTAGGTAGTTTTTGGGCCATCTGTTTCCTCACGCCATAATAGCACTTACTGGTAAGCACTATTCTTCTTTTAGTTTCTTCGCTGATATTATTGTCCTTGGTGAGCAGCGAGCCTAGGTAGACGAAGGTGTCCACGCCTTCCAGTTCTAGATCATCAATTTATAGTCTAGGTATCTGGTTGTCTGATCTAGTACAATACATATACTTGGTTTTTTGTGCGTTTATTTTTAATTCCATTTTCACTGCAGACTCGCTTAATGATTGAAATGCTTCAGTCAGAGATTCTGTGGACTTAGCAATAATGTCTATGTCATCTACATATCTGACCAGTTGTACAGATTTATTAAAGATGGTACTATTCGTATTAATATGGCACTCTCGAACTACTTTTTCTAATGCAAGGTTAAATAAGAGACACGACAGTCCATCTCCCTGTCTTAGTCCATTTTTACAATAGAAGGGTCTTAAAAAGTCGTTTTGGATTCTGACTACACTCTCTACGCCTGTAAGTGTAAGTTTCGTTGAACAAGATGAAGCGACATTTGAAATTCCACCATAGCCTATAAAAGTTTTTGTCTGTTGACTGAGTCGTATGCGGCTTTGAAATCCACGAATATGTGGTGGGTGTCGACTCCAAACTCAAGCGTGTTCTCAAGAATCTGAGTGACTGAAGATTTGATCCATTGTTGATTTATTGGGTCTAAAACCTCACTGGTAATTTCCAACTATTTGCTCAACATAGCGGATCAATCTTCGGTACAATACTGTGGACAATACAGAACATACTAAATATTAATAGCATTAATAGCATAAAAGACACCAAAAAAAAGAAGTAATTCGACGAAGAAGTACTAAACTACCACTAAACCACCTTAGAATGTTTATTACAGGTATCCTAGAAATCTAAATGGGGAATTTAGAATTTCTGCACATATGCAGAAAAAAAAACCTAAAAAACAACAAAACTGTTCTATCGAGTTTTTTCAAAAAGTCAATATTTTGGAATTGTTCGTGACTGCCAGTTCACACATTAAACGTGAAAACAGCATGTTTTTAATAAATTTTATGCGAAAAAGTCCAAATATTTATATTTTTTAATAAAAACTGTTATAAGATGAAACTTATAAAACAAAGAGGTTCGTTTTTTATTATTGCCGTAAACTTAATATTTATAATGTTATGGCTGTTCTAAAGTAGACTTTTATTCATCGAATACAAAAAACCTAACATTATAGTGGTAAATAATCAGAAAACGGTACGTTTTTTTTATAGAAAACGGTAAGGTTTTATGGAAAAAGTTAAGTTTTTATAGAATTTTTTTAAAATTTCCAGAAAACTTTAAGATGACTATTGCTAAGAGTTATTTAATTTTCATTTGCAATTATTTACCACTGTTTATTTTTTATTTACAATTTACGTAGTTTATAAATTAGCATTACATTTTAAAAGTTTAACTGGTTAAGGTTTAGTTTAAAAAATCTCAGTTTAAATAGAAGACACTCTTTCTGAAATTTCTCAAAAAATCGTCTTTATTTTAAAATAAATTAAAAAACAAAAAACATACGGAAAAAATTTTAGAATACAAAAACAGCTTCTTTACCAAAGATTGTAAGTTTTTATTAAAAAAAAAAACCAAATAAAGTATATTTATCTTTTTTTTAAGCTCTTCCTTCTAAAAAGGGTTGCCTTAAAAAGGCTTGAAAATTGTGGTAGTCACATGCGAATACACCTCAGGTAAGTCTATCTAAGAATGTCACATCTTTTCAAGCGGAAACAACGGAAATACATCACTGCGTAAAAGAAATAAAAAATTAGTAAAGAATGCATCGTTCAATTTCCATCTTCACAGATAACTAGGCAGAGCTTAAAGCACTTAAATCGGTAGAAGTAAATTTTAAGCGTGTATGGCATTGTGTGAATGTCCTAAATAAACTTGGTGATCGTAGCGCAGTTACGGTAGCCTGGGTACCAGAGCACAGTGATCAAGAGTAATGAAAACGCAGATGAAACAGCTTCTGTGCCATTGCAAAGGCAGTAACAGGAACAGCTACAAAAAAATGAATAGCACAAAAGTGTTTGAAATGATGAAGGCATTTACCAAGACAAAGACAATCGAAAGAGTACTTTGTAAATATTTGCCGAAATGTACAGCAAACCTAGTACGCAAAGACAGGAAAACAGTCAACGCTACGTTTAAATGATAATAGGTTAACCAAAAGACTTACCAAATGGAGACCTAGATAAAATAAGACACACCAAGGTTAACAACCAAAAAATTGGATAGACCACTTATGGAAAACAACAGAAAATTGGATACAGAAAACACATTGATAGCCAACAGTGAAAGAGGATGAAAGAGACCTATGTCTAACAGTAAAATAAAGAGATTAAGAGATGATAAGTGCACATACTGCACATATATTTCTTAAGAAATATATGTGCAGTAGACATTAAAAAAATTAACTAGCATCACAGCAAATGAGAGAAAAATAAATAAACAAAAATCTATAACCTTATACGTATATATTTGTCATTTTTGATTCGATTATAGAAATTTCTGTCTAAAATAAAAAATATATATCATTAGTGAATTCTAAACCTACTTTTATTCAAGTCACACAAAATTTCCAGGTTCATCGGTTCGTTTAGTGAAAACGAGCCTCTTTAGAGAAATTCCCTTTGAACGATTCCCAATAGCTAGCGGTCGACGAGAAGCACGCATTAAAACAATTACAGGCCGTTGTTATTTGGTTAATTACTGATGTTTGCTTGATTGTGTTTGCCTTATCGGCCACCATCTTGTGTTGAATGTGAAGTAGCTAGGTAGTACATTTTGAGGACGCAAATAGACTTTAACGTTTCGAGTTGTATGCATGCTTTTTATCTGATAACATAAAATTGAGTTTCGCTGGAAATGGTTTATGGGAACAGTTTTTATTTCATATTACCAACATTAAATAATGAACTTTACTTTAGAGTAATAGTTATACTTAATCGTTATATAAATTAGGGGTATTCGTTTTTCCGTATTGTGTACTGATAATTGTTCCCTTCAAACAATATCTATTGAAATAATGGACTTTTGTAGAATATATCATCAACTACAAACATTGACAAACTTTATGGAACGGGAGTAATTATTATCGACTCTCTAACATTTTCTTAGTATTTATTATTTATTTTAATTTATTTTGGTAATCTGTGTATAGTTTTCACCTTCAGATAAACTAAAAAAATTTAAAATTTTTGATAACGTCGGTCTAACAAACCAAGTTTTCCTAAAAAAATATAATGTCACCACTTTATTGGAAGAAGGACTCTATTACGGTAAGCATTATGTATAGGTCTATATTCTAAATTCAACTTGGTCGATCTTCTATCTGTAAGTTTGGCAACATGTCTTGCTCTGGGCCATTTCAGCGTTCTATTTCTTTTAGCTACGTCCGTAACACCAGTTTTTCTTCTTACTATTTGATTTACAAGTCTCTGAAAAACATTATTCAACATTCACCTCTTCATTGCTCTCTGTGCTACTTGTACCTTATAGAGATCAAAGTCAAGGTTTCTGCTTCATACGTTAAAACTGAGAATATACATTGATCAAAGACCTTTCTCTTTAAGCAGCTAGGAACATCTGATCTAACGACTTTCCTCACTTTTTCCTAAGCTATCCCTGTTAGTCTTATTTTCCTGCTTGATTGATTCCTGTTTGATTGTCTCTTCCTAATTTAATCTCATGGCCCAAAAATTTACGTTTCATTGGTAAAAATATTTTTGAAAAGTACAAGGTTGGTCATGTATCGTGTTTTGAAAAAGTTAGTTTTAAGAGAACTCGTTAACAAGAGTTTTAAAGGTCTCAAAGAATTTACGGGAATGATTTACCCAATCTGCAATAAGGACTATGTGGTCTTCAAACATCAAGTTGTCTAGAAATTCTCCATTTATGGTGTTAAAGCCGGAATTCGAATTAACGGAAAATGTATCAAAAACATCAGATATGCGGATGAAATGGTGCCCTGACAGTTATGAAGCCCTCCAGGAGTTAATAAATAGAAACACAGAAGTGAGTCAGAGATATGGACTTTCACTGAACATAAAGAAAACAAAATATCTGATGGTCTCTAAGAAAGAACAGCAAATTAAACGAATCAGTATGAATAGTCAACCGATAGAAAAAGTTAAAACAGACACTCACCCTGGTCCAAACGTCAGTAACGATTGGGACCATTCCCTAAAAATAGAATGTAGGATAAAGAATCTGCATTTTAAAAAATATCTAAGCTATTTGAATGCCATGATTTATGAATACCCATTTCACTTTCAAAAGCAATTAAAAACAACCGCTGTGTTCATCGATCTATCTGCTGCTTACGACACTGTGTGGCGACAAGGGGCAATATATAAATTAATGCGAATAATCCCATGCAGAAAGACCACTAAGGTTATTAACGCCATGCTATCCAACAGATGCTTTAAACTTATATTGGAAGACAAGACTAGTCCCAAAGAAAACTGAATAATGGACTTCCACAAGAATCCGTGCTGGCTCCCACGCTTTTTAGCCTCTACATAGCAGACATGCCAGAAACCACATCAAAAAAGTTAGGATATGCAGACGACTGGACGCTTGCCGCAAGTCATAAAGAATTCGAGGTCACTGAACGCATTCTAACAAACGATTTAAATGCCCTAGGGAATTATTTCCGCAAATGGAGATTGCAACCCAATCCAACTAAGACAGAAGTGTCCTGCTTCCATTTGTACAACAAGATGACCAACTATCAACCTTAAATCAATTTTTGGGGATAGACTCCTTAAATATAAAAAACACCCAAAATACTTAGGTGTTACACTTGACAGAACTCTGGACTTTAAAGAGCATCTTACTAAGACTGCTGTAAAAGTTCGAACTAGTGCACCAGTATGGATAAACAGTCCACATACTCACCGTGTTCATGTCCAACTCAACCAAGCCATGCGAACTATATCGGGCACAATCAGGGCCACGCCCACTTACTGGTTACGAGCTTTAAGTCATATAGCTCCACCACCCATCCGCCGGGAACATTCCCTTTTCAGAGAATTTAAAAAATCTATACTGATCCTGAGCTCCGCTCCCATGTCGGAACTTCCGCCAGAGACATAAATAGGCTCCGTTCAAGACACCCGCCTAAAAACAGCAAAAAGGCTAGTAGATCAAAACTTTAATGTAACTGAACGGTGGAGAGAACAATAGGAGAATAACGCTGCACCAACTAACTGGAACATGCCATGTATTACAAGCAAACCTGAGGGCTTCAACGAACCGAGACGAATCTGGACCACACTCAATAGAATAAGGACGAACTGTGGCAGATGTTTAGACTCACTTTTTAGATGGGGAAAAATACCATCACCAAATTGCGACTGCTGCGTCGAAAGGCAAACAGTAAAACACATGGTAGAGGAATGCTCGAATTAGATCCTATAACGGCAACCCTTCGGATTTCCTGGCTGCTAAAAAAGAGTCAATCGAATATATTTATAATCTAGATGTTTGTTTGTAAAATAATATTTTTGTATTTACTGTTGTTTGTAATTTATATAATTTATATTATATGTATATATATGAACCTGTGATGTAGCCATACGCTAAATAAATATGAATACCCATAAAAATTAGGTTACTACGATGCTATATCGTTCCTATACTGTTGTAAGGAGTTAAGTCGTGGACTCTTACAGACGCTACCTGCAAGAAAATTGAGGCTTTCGAAATGTGGCTTATCGTCAAGTTCTAAAGATAGCTTATACCAACCACGTTACTAATCAGGATGTTTTATTAAGAATGCTTAAAAGAAAAGGTAAAATGAGGATGGTAAAGAACAGCGAAAGATATGGGATGCTGCAATTAATTATACAAGGAAAAATAAAAAAAAAAGATGGGGACCAGGAAAACGAAACATTTGAAAAATTAACGTACGTGGTTCAAGACAACCACCAAAAATCTTTTCAAAGCAGCAGTTTGCAAATAAAAGATTGCCATGCGGGTGATCAATAATATCCGAAACATAACACTCTCTAATAAAGTGATACATAGTTTAAAAGAGGTCGTGTCTCCTTGCCTAATACCGCTCTCCAAGGAAAATGTGTTTGTGTCGCTACATTCTCACTACATGTTATGTTGCTCGATTGTACATATTGTGAAGACGAGTTGAGTACCTATTATCAATAGTGCATTTTATAAGAGCTCTAAACATGAACCTATGCTGCTCTGGGTCAAATTCTTCCTTAATACAAATATTACTTCCAATGGCTTGTTGTATTGTATAACTTTCTGTATCAAGAATTTTATTACTTGTAGATAGTCATTCGTTCCAAAACCACTTCTAAAATCAGTTTGCTCTAGTGGTTAGTAAGAATCTAGCTTAGGCCTAGTCTGTTAGTAGTTATACTTATTAAGAGCTTATAAAAGAGAGATAGCAAGCTAATAGGTCTAAATGTTCCAATTTCTGTTACATCTTTTTTTTTTCTTACTTTTCCATTTTCCTGGTGAAATTTCTTTAAATAGACAGGCATTATAAACAGATTTTAAAACTTTTTTGATGCATTGGCCTCCTGGTTTTACCATTTCACTTACATTGCCATCTTCTTCAGGTGTTTTTTTTGTATTTTTCATTTGTGTTAACGCTGATTTAATTATATGTTTTATAATAGTGGTGATACTATGTAGCCCAGTCTAGTTCGTTTATGTGATTTGAACGCGCCTGAATATATTTCGTATAGCCTTTTTTAAGTTTGGCTAAGGTTTTATAAGGATTTTTGTAATCTACGAAAAAGAACAGTATTGGTATTTTCTTGCTTCTGTTTATTATCTGTTTGGTTTTTCAAAAAAAATATTTAAGCTCCTTTTCCTGGTATGAACCAACATTGTTCTTCAGCAATCTTTAAATGCGGGAAGTTCTTTAGCTGTTTATTAGTTATATGTAGCAACATTTTGCTTAGATGAGGAATAAGGGCAATAGTTCTGTAATTGCTACATATGCTTGCAGTGATCCTTTTTTATGGAGAGGGATACAAGTTGATTTTCATCACTCATCAGGCCATTTACCAGTGATCTCTGTCATGTTGCACATATTCAGGATTACATTTACGCCAATGTCGCCCATTGTTTTTAGAATCTTCGCTGGTATGCCATCTATGCTGTTGTTTTTTGTTTCTTTGTTGGTTAATAGCCTACTCTGCGTTTATAATTACCTATTTATTATGTTCTGAGACTGATGCATATTTTAAAGTGTCTAAGCATAATTATAAACATTAATTTTTCTAGGTCTCTAAAATGTTTTTAAATTCTTCAATTTAGTCTTGAATGGCTTAAAATTGTGGCTTAAACTTTTTTACAATCTGTTTTACAATAAAAACGATAGGTAAAATTGTTTGTCTTTACATTGTCAGAGAGATGTAAGGGCGAGCGCCCACCAAAGTGGCGTGGCAGTGGCAAGTAGCAAGTAGCACGCGTCTAGCATAATGCAACCAATCCAAACGAATGATTAGAATGAATGACGTCACTGTCATTTTGGTGTAAACTGAATCATTCGTTTTCATTGGTTACATTATGCTAGACGCGTGCTACTTGCTACTTGCCACTGCCACGCCACTTTGGTGGGCGCTCTCCCTAAGGTCCAGTGAGCAAAGCGTCATAACACAAATATTAGCTTGTTTACCGGTGGGATGCGCACATACCCAGATACGCGAACACGAATACTAAAAACGGTATAAATCACAATATCTGGGCACAGTTGAAGGCGTAGCTCCCAATATGGTAGGCACTGTCAGGAACGCTTTAGTAGGTCCAAGAGATCATACCACTTTATTCTCTTCACTTGTCGGTTGTGAAGAAGATTGTATGTTGTTCAATGTAAGGTGTCATTCTGGATAATTATATCAAGAAGCATTAGCGATTGTTTAGGTTTGCTTTGTCAATTGGTGCTTTTGTGTTTTGCCACTGTCTTCTTAGTTTTATTTTCTCTTTAATCAAGCTTTTTGTACTCAGAGAACAATTTATTCATTCGTTTTATATTGTCTGTTGGGTAGTAGCGCCCCATCCTGCCTTTTGTATGGAAGTAGTAAGATATTATACGTCGTTTTCAATTTGTATTTCTGTTTTGAGTGGCGAGCTCTGTATTTCGAAGCATATTTCGAAGAGCACTGTACTGTAAGTGCACTTCGAAATATGTTCCAGTTTGGGTTAGAACTGGAGGCTTACTTCTAAGTATGATTTTGGAGTCTAGGTCAATTAAAATATGAAAAATGGTTTACCGAATGATCCCACTAAAATCATATTGCACAGTAGTTAAGAGATATACCCATGATCACACAGAAATTAAAGAGATTGGTTGTGTTATTTGAATCTGTAGGAAATTAAATTAATTCTCCTGTACATATACATTGTAAGTTGTTTTCCATTATTTATTTCAGGAGTTGTCTACTCCTTGTTGTGATTACCCTAGAACCCCAGTAGTAATGTTTGCAGTTAAAGTCTCCTACTGCTATGAATTTATGTTCAAGAGAACTAAAGTAGGTATTAAAGTTGTTTTCGTTAATGGATTGGCAAGGAGGATAGTACTTCATCTAAGCTAGCAAATCTATTTGACGTGGTTGCAGGTGCATTGAGCCAGTAATCACTTATTTTTGTTTGTTATAGTTTGATTGTTCTAGTTTTGGGTTGTGTTTAGTTTTACTAAAAGAATGAGTAGCATGATTCGAAACAAAAGAGTTACTTGGTTGTTCATGTTGATGGTCAGTTGACTCTGTCTCTTAAGGCAGTATAATATTTGTTGTGTTGTTGTCATTGTGACTATCTCCAATAAAGCTTAAATCGAGATTGATCTTCAATTGTTAACACACGTTATTTATATGGTTGTTTTTTTATCTCGTATATATAAATTTTTCCACTTTGCTCCAACAACGTAAACAATACGCTACTGAGTGTCATATGAGTGCCCAGTCTGATCTCTCTCTCTCTCTCTCTCTCTCTCTCTCTCTCTCTCTCTCTCTCTCTCTCTCTCTCTCTCTCTCTCTCTCTCTCTATCTATCTATCTATCTATCTGTCTCTCTCTCCCCCTAACTTACAGCTTCAAATTTGTTCTTTTCTACTAGCATATAACTATAGAATATCGAATATAGCATATATCGAATTATTAATATAGAAAATGATACATTATATTATAAAATGTATAATCAGAACCTGGCAAAAGTGCTGCCGTTAAAAATCAATTATCATTTCTCAGAAATCAATGTCTTTATTTTCTATAATCATCTGTACTTTAAAATGTAATGTATGTCTGAATTATCAATAGGATTTGAGCAGATGAAATAAAATTATTGGGATTTTTTTTTGTATTACCAAGTAACAAAATAAAATAATTTTTATTAAATTTTCATTTTGGAAACCATTTTTGAGAAGAAATAACACAACAAAATAAACGTACTTTAAATTGAAAATATAGGCAATGTCCAATAAAAAAATAAAAATTGTTAAAAAAAACGTCATTACAAAATATATTTAGAACATCCAAATATATTTTGGCTGCATTTTAATTTTTAATAGAATTTTATTCTTATTAGAACTTTTTAATCTTTTTTTCATTTAACAAAATAAACAGAGATGTGTTATTTTTTTATTTGCTGTTTACTTCTTTGATAACCACTTGCATAATATCTCAAATCTATCAAATTCTTTTCGCTCTTCTCCAAGAAACTATACTTCTAGAAAACAACTTTAACTTCCCTCCCACAAAACAACCAACAATAGAAAATTCAGGCCTGATTCAATTAAACTTTTCAGAGAAGTGCACGCGTATTGATACTATCAATTTAGTTAATAGAAGTTGTGAGCTATAAAGTATGCCAAAGGGCATCGCACGGCCAATCTGAATGTAAATCTATCACTTGTGGAATCCTGTGTTTGCTGCTTTACGTTGATATGTCTAATACTAATTCAATAGGTTTACTGATAAGTTTATAATCAGAGTATAATAAGGCTAATCTAGATTTCTGTGATATAATGTAAGAGACAACTATACTCAAACAGGTAAGCCCATTAAGTTTAATCTGTTAGTTAGTAGAATAACAACACACTAATTAAGGTGTTTATGTTGAAGTAGGAAATATAATCAAGGTAGGATAATTAAATTTTAAAGTTCTTAGCTAAATTTCGTTTACAATGTATATTTATTTGTACATCATAGGTTATTATTTGTGTTAGTACCTTATAACTAATAACTCAATGAGATTAAAAAAAGTAAAAAAATTAGCTTTTAAAACAAACAAATGTGCATTTTTAAAAAGTGTTTTTAAAGTTAAGATTTTAGAATTCAACGAAATTAGTTTCCTTAAAAAAATTTGGAACACTGCAATAAATATTGTTAAAGTGGGCTTTTGTGGTAAGCACTAATAAAACAGTAATAAGGAGTTGACTGGTGTAGGGGCTAATGTAACAAAATTAAAAAAGTATGCCAAAAAATGACCAAGCGTCACTACTATTTACATTTAAAGGAAGCCAACGACAAAAAGAAAACGAAAGTTCAATGATACTGCAAGATATTTCAACAAAGAGATATAATCTACAAGGTTTTGAAAATGAGTCTACCCAGTTTCTGTATCGAATGAGGTTGAATCTGAAATTGCACGATGTTTGCTACTCCTCACCAATTAATACGTACAACGAAATTATGAAAGCTCTTGACGAAGCTGCAATATTGAAGAAGTGGATAGCATAAAAAATAGAAATGAATGGTGGAATAAAGAAATAGAAGATCTTGTGGGGAAGAAGAAGAATATGTATAACAAATGGCTAGCAACAAAATACCCTTACTATCGACAAAAGTACAACAGCTTAAACAAAGAAGTAAAAAAAGAGGTAAGTAAAGCCAAAAATGAGATGTGGAATAAAGCCTGCGATAACGTAGAAAATTTTATGGGTACAGCAAGAAGTAAAGAAGCCTGGAAAATAATTAGAGGTAGTAGAACAGATAGAAGAGAATACAGTAGGTTAACTCTAATAGCCCCAGAATTATGGGTCGCATATTATAAACAAATACTGACAGAAAATCGAACAGAATTTCAAGATATTGCAATCCATGATATCAGCAATCTATACAAAAATAAAGGAGACAGAAAAGATTTTAAGAACTACCGAGGGCTTAGTGTAACTAACTCAATCTGTAAAGTCTACTGGAAAATAATTAAAAGCCGAATTTAAGATTATTGGGAAGACGCTGAAGATCAGGGTGGCTTTCATAGTGGTCATTCTAGCCCATTAGTGTCCCATTAGCCAAGCTATGGCAGGTGCTAGAAGACAAGAATATTCCACCGATTTACATTAATGCTGTAAGGGAGTTGTACAATAATATGACGAGTGTCTTAAAGATTGGACAAAAAGTGACAAAAAAGATAAAAGTGACCAAAGGACTTCGCCAAGGCTGCTGCATTGCACCTACACTATTTAAGATTTATTTGGAGAGTGTTTTGGATATTTGGAAAAGAAAATGTGAACCTTTGGGTGTTAAAATTGGAGACCATACACTGTACAGCTTGCATTTTTCTGATGACCAAGTAATACTTGTAGAAGATCAAGACGATATCCACTACATGTTGAACTACAAAAAATAGATGAAGAATATACTAAGTGAGGCTTATCAATTAATCCATCAAAAACATAGTACGTAGTACTAAGAGGTGAAGGAAAGCACTTAGAACTGGGAAGCAAACAAATTCAAAATACTGATAGCTATAAATATCTCGGTGTAAACATTACAAACAATGGTCGGAATTCAAAAGAAATAGCTACTAGAATTGGTCAAGGAAATTCAGCAATACGTCAACTGAATAGTATACTTTGGAATAACCACATCACCCGAAACACAAAAATTAGGATATACAAAAGTATCATAGAAAGCATTGCTATATATGGTTCAGAGCTTTGAGTAATAAATAAAAATAACGCATCCAAAATAAAACCAATGGAAATGAATTATTGGAGATGTTGCCAACTCACTAGAAGAGATAGAGTAAGGAATACTGAAATCAGAGAGCGTATGGGCATAGACATTGACATCCTGGAAACTATAGAATGCAAAAGGCTGAAATGGTATGGCCATGTAGAAGAGATAAATGATCAACGATGACCAGAGAGAATGTTACAGTGGATCCCCACCAACCGCAGGAGAAAAGGATGACCAAGAAGATCGTGAAGACAAGAAAAAGGTGCAATGGAAGATAGGAGTCTACAAGTAGATGACTGGAACGATCGCAAGCGTCGGCGCAGCTGTATCGCAGCTGATCGCAGGCGGCAGCTGTAATAAACTCGTTATATATATATATATATATATATATATATATATATATATATATATATATATATATATATATATATATATGTGTGTATATATATATACATATATTATATATATATATATATATATATATATATTATATATATATATATATATATTATATATATATATATATATATATAAATATATATATATATTATATATATATATATATATATATATATATATATATATATATATAAATATATATATATATATATATATATATATATATATATATATATATATATATATATATATATATATATATATATATGACCATTTAAACTTAGAAAGGACTAGGCAAATTTGCATGCCAGTAAAAGACAGTTACACTCGGAAAAATAAAATATTACCCATGGACGATCACATCAATCACTTATTTTTTATTTGCTGTCTTTTTTTATACCAAATGTTTGTTATTTGTATAAAAATACATTGTATAAAAAAATAATTTGTATAAAAGATTTAAATATAGCAGACTGATAGAATTAAGGATAAGTGTACAAGAAAAGAGTACTGAAATAAGGAGTGAACTTAAAAGAAAATTGTGGAAGCCAGGAAAGTACCAATGTCACTTCTCAAAGAATATTATATTACTGTAAGGGTTGCTTTAAATAATTTCTAAAAATAAGGAAAAAAGGTGGCACTAATGAAACAGAGATATAATGTACAACCCAATTTAATCCCTACGATTGACGACAAGCTAAAACGGTGAAAAGAATGTATGAAAGAGCTCTTCGACGACGAAAGAGGAAACCTACAAGACATTTCTTTCAAGGACAGAGAAACAAGTAAGTATAGAAATTACAAGGGAAGAAATATTGTATACACTAAAGGACACCAGAAACGGAAAAAGCCCGGGGCCAGATCAACTGCCCATTGATATCCTTAAAATAATAGAAAATGAGTATGAATGCACAGAATGCACTGACCACCGTACCATAAGCCTAATGTATCACACACCTAAAATGTTTTTGAAGATCATTCATAAACGCATTTACCAAATACTTAATATGGATATTGAAGAAACCTGATTTGGACTAAGTAGAGGCGTAAGTACCCATAAAGCCCTCTTTGCATTTAACTTAATAATCCAGAGATGCTTAGATGTGAACTAAGATATGTACGTCTGTTTCATAGATTAGAACAAGGCTTTCGATAAAGTCTGCCACAAAGAACTAATGGACGTCTTTAAAGCAAAACGATTACAAAGCAATGACTTTCTAATTATAAAAAATCTATATTATAAACAGCAGGCACACATACGCATTAATAAACATACATCAAAAGAGTTCGAAATTAAAAGAGGAGTGCGACATGGTTGTGTATTGTCACCACTACTATTTAATGCATACCCTGAAGAAATTATGAAAAGAGCTTTTGAGGAAGAAACAGCAAGAATAAAGGTCATTGGAGCACTAACTAACAACATTAGATATGCGGACGATACTATCGTAATAGCAGACAACCACCAAGACCTCCAAAAGCTAATAAATAAGATATTTAAGTATGGAGAAAAATATGAATAATCAATAATAAACATCAAAAAAACTAAATTTATGATAATATCAAAAACCAAAAATAATGATGAACGCGTGACATTTAACGTAAAAACTTTAGAACAAGATGAAAACTACAATGAATTTGGCACAATAATTAATCACATAAACGGTAACTTCAAAGGAATCAAAGTTCGAATAGCCAAAGCACGAACAATCTTCAATAAAATGAGAAAGGTACTTTGCGCACGAGAACTTAAATTAGGCTTGAGAGTTAGGCTGGCAAAATGTTACAGTTCCCGACTCTGTTTTACGGAATAGAAGCAAGGACACTTCACTCGTCGACTACAAAAAAGTTGTGGAAGCATTTGAACTGTGGGTGTATAAAATAATCCTTAAAATATTGTGGACCGAGCATGTAACAAACAACGAAGTCATGGGATAAGTCAAAAAAAAAACGAATATATTGGAAACAATCAAAAGACGAACGCTGCAATACCTGGGGCATGGTATGCGTAATGAAAAATACAACATACCACTCATGGTCTACAAGAATTTCATGGTTGCTTTAATTGAGGAAATGGTACGGATGTACGTTAATCTATTTATTCAGAGTGGCAGCATTTAAGATCAGGACATCCATAATGATTGCCAACCTCCGTCGCAGAGATGGCACGTAAAGAAAAAGAAGATATTATAAAAAACGTACAATTTACAATTAATCAAACCTACCTATGTGACTCCTTACCTATTATGTACAGTTTGACATCTTTAAATATAATGGAATACCTGACCAAAAAGAGAAAGCAATAACCCTGTCAACTAATATGTTTACTCCAATATTATTGTTCTGAAGCTATTTTATGAAACACACTTTAAGTTTAAAAGAAAACCATTCGCTCTTAAAAATGGAAAATCATGAGAGTCACATCTCAATAAAAGGAAATAATTTAGGCAAAGAGAATGGTGTGTCAGGATTGTCACAGAAGACAATCTATCAGGAGACAATCCTGACAGTTTCTCCTCATTTTACACACAAATTACAGCTGCTTGATACAGTTTTTCTAAAATATTTTTTCTCAGTTTCTCAGAACATTTAAAAAAAATATGAAGACCTAAATTTTTTTGTCTCACGTTTCCCCTACTGTTTTGATTAAAGTCTATACCTAAAACTAAATACGCAATAGTTTATAGAGATGTACAATTTTTCTAATGGCCATAATAAATAATAAAATGCAAAAAAACGCCTTATGAACCAGATGCCGTCACAAATTCAAAACCAAGCAGTAATTTCATCCCGCCTAATATATAATTTAAACGAGCATTGTGAGGAAATTAAACATGCCACAAAGCACAACAGAAAGCTTTTTATATTTCTCTTCTACACCTTGCCCGGACTGCGTGTGACAGGTTAGTCAACATATGCAGACCACGAAACAGAGCCGACTTATTTTTCTGGATAAGTTACAGGATTTTTTGTAAATAAATAACAAAACGTTCATATAAAGTCACCTGATAATATATATATATATATATATATATATATATATATATATATATATATATATATATATATATATATATATATATATATATGTATATATAATTTTCTTAGGTATCATCATCACAGTCATTAACATCTTAGTAGATGTGTTGTGGTTCATAATTGGGCTTCAGCAGCTCGGACAGTTTGATTGATAATATTTCTCCACTGGTCGCGGTCATCAGTTACATGTATTGTCTCAGTATACTGTTTATTGAGAAGCTTTTTAGTAATGTCCGCCCATCGCTGTGGAGATCTTCCGCGTTGGCGTTGAGTCTGAGGCCTTCCTTGGACCACCAACCGCTCCATTTTGTGATCACTTCGATGGATATGGCCAAATTCTAAAGTAAACGGTACTGGAGAGACGCTGATTCGATTTAATTTCATCCAGAACCGAGATATTTGTACGACGAGCCGTCCGTGGAATTCGAAGCAGGCGTCTCCATGTCCACATTTCAAAGGCGTCTATACGTCGTCGATCTGATTCTTTGACTGTCCATGTCTCGCATGCATAGTAAAATATGGAAAAGACCAGACTTGAAACGAGTCTCTTTTTGTTTGTCATAGTAATGTGACGATCACGCCAGGCCCAGTTTAGTTCACTCATTGCTGCTCTTGCTAGTTGAATGCGTCTTCTAATTTCGGATTCACAACTGCCTGTGTTGTTAACTAGAGCTCCAAGATATATAATAGATGAGACTACCTCGCATCCCGCAATAGTTTGGGTTTCAGGAAACTGTTGTTGGCGATCAATAACTATGATTTTGGTTTTGTTGTAGTTAACCATGAGTCCAAATTTAGCACTTTCTACCTCGAGTTTGTTTAATAATTTAGTAATTTCTTCTGGAGTAGAGGCTAGAAGTGTAGTGTCGTCTGCAAAACGCAAGTTAGATATCTTAACACCACCTAGGTTTACTCCTCTCTCCCAACCATCCAAAACTCTGCGCATTATGAACTTCGAATAGATGTTAAATAATAAGGGAGATAAAACGCATCCTTAGCGTACTCCCTTCTCCAAAGTGCATTTGTCAGACAGATATCCGTCCATTCGAATATATGCCTGGTTATCTTGATACAGTTTGCTAATAAGGTGAGTCAAGTGTTTAGGTACACCCATTGTCGTCAATATGTTCCATAGTTTGTCCCATCTAACATTATCAAAGGCCTTTGTATAATCGACGAAACATTCTTAGGTATATGTCAGGTTATATCGGTCTGGAATTAAATATTCGCCAAATAATTAATATTTCGCCAACCGATTGTTGGCTCTATCAGAAGTGCACTACAAATTTATTATAACAAAGAAATAAGCAACATTAAGATAAAATTACATAAATATTTACTTACAGAGGTGAAACTGTTCACAAAAAAAGCGACAAGATAAACAGTTGTTTTACACTTTCACAATTAGACTGACAATTTTTAAAATAAGTTAATATACACACAAAACAACAAAAAGTGTATAGTGGGTAGACGAGTTTCTTTAAATTTCTACGTATAAAATAAGGTAGCAGGTACACCGTAAATTAATATTGACCTAAATTAATTGCAAAATAGTGCTGTAGATGCTGCTTAGCTGATACGTATCTGCTTTGTAATTTATTAAATTTTTTGTGTTAGTAATATAACACATTTCCAGAAACAGCCTGTTTTTATAATTAGTTGCTGTTTGTAGGATTTCAACATTGTTATAGTCAAATTTGTGACCTGTGTTGATGAAGTGTTCGACAACAGCGCATGTGTTTTTGCCTTTATGGCATTCACTTTTATGCTGGGTAATACGTTGTTTTAACCAGTGGCTTATCTGTCCAATATAGCAATCTTCGCAGCCCAAACACGCTATTTTATCGATTTTATTGGTAGTATACATTACTGGTGTCTTTGACACGAGAAAATACATTTTTATGGTTGTATTGTTATTTGTTAGATTATCAACGAAGGATAATCTTTTATATGTAAAGTTTCTTGGAGCATCCTTATCCAATGATCCATCATAATAGTGGGAGTTGTAAATTAATGGTTTAAGGAGTGCCTTCGGATTATTGTTGTTAATAAATATTTCAAGTAATTTGCTCTGACTATTACTTAGAAACTGGTCGTCGCATATATTAAATATTCTATTTTTTATAGCAAAACCTGTACTGTATTTCTGGTTTTTTGGCTGGTTAGCAAAAGAGTTTAGAAATCTGCCTGATGCAGTAGGTTTTTGGTACCAATCTAGTATTATATGATTGTCTTCCGTGCGGATTACTTTAGTGTCCAAGAAAGGAACACTATTGTTAGTTTCTCTTTCAACAGTTAATTGTATTTTTTCGTTTAGTCAAATTAAATGTAATGTTTTAATTAAAATAAATAATTAACTTAAACGTTTTTACGATGATGGTGTCGACCTGATCGTTTGGTACCGCACAGATGTCATCGACAAATTTGTATAGGAAGGTCAGTAAAAATGGGAGGTTCATTGTGGTGTTTTCTGTTATTATGATCTAAAACAATGAGTGCAAATATATTACTAATCGGACTACTCATGGGAGTTCCAAAGATTTGACGATAAAATGTATCGTTGAATGAAAAGTAGGTATTTTTAAAAATGAATTTTAGCAATGCCAACAAATTTTCTTTAGTTAAGTTGTTTGGAGTGTTATAAGTTCCCATTTTAGACGTAACAATGGAATATACTAAGTCTTTCGGAATATACCTGAATAGTTAGATTGCATCTAGAGAGATTATTACATTAGTTACTATTTATAACTGGGAATAAGCCACAATTAAAGATAAAAATACGTTTATTGACGTTTCAATTTCCAATTCGGAAATCGTTCTCAAAATACAAATAGTAAATTATTAATTATTATTATAATTATTATTAATGGCTTATTCCCAGTTATAAATAGTAATTAATTTACAATGCCACAAGAAAATAGCTTCAGAACAATATTAAGATTATTACATAATTATTAGGTAATTTCGTACCTCTCATCTTATTCACAAATGTGAACGTATCTCTAACATTAAAATTTGTCATATCAAGGTGACAAATTTTAATTCTTAATGTTTAACGATTTATCTTAAAAAAATTAGTATCTTATTGATGGAGAAGCACATCGAAATAATCCATTGTGTAAAATTAAGAGGGTAATTCGAAAGATTTCCGCGATTAGTACAATTAAACTTAAAGCTAAGATTATTACTATTACAAAAATTAATATTAAACTCAACAGGCTTCCGTGTCGATTCTCAATGCGCTGAGCTTTCGACATCCTCTCTGATGTCTTCTTCAGGCTTTCGACGTCTGTCACCCGAGCCCCCAGAACAACTACACTGATTACTAATCAATGCATTACATTATTGTGTAATGCATTGATTATAGTTATATTGGTTAATGAAGGAGTATTCAACGCCCTATGGCGAGTACCGAGTACATCGCTTAAGTGCAGTAGTCGTCTTGAACCAACCACTCAGTAGGTGTTACACTTTGATCGGATCAAATTAGTTCCTGCCATACCTTATATGTTATTTTGTTGGAGCCTAGTTTTTAAAGAATAATCACCATAATCACCAGAATAATTACCAAGATACAAATAAACGTCTAACCCAGCAGGAGTTTGAGGATATTGCTGAAAACTTTTTTGACAGTGATGTTGATATTTCTGACGCCAAAATAATTATTACGGATGATATTACTAATAGTTATTCTGAACTTATTGATAATGGCCAATTTAATAGGATCGGGAATAATAAAATACTGACCAGTAATTTAAGTAGTGAGGAAAAAATATTGATTATGAAGAAGGAACTAAGAGAAATTACTATAATAACGAAATAGGAAAAGATGGTCGAAAATAGCTTTGTGCCCTAGCTCTAGCTCTCTACTTGTGCACCAGATATAGTATTACAATAACCAGAGCTTTCTGGTTCAGCACGAATACATAAGCCAGTAACGCCTGCTGAAGCTGTGAAGGTGTTACTTGATGACACAATTATTGACCAGATTATTAAAAAGACAAACAAAACGATTACAGAATTACCAATACCTTATGGAGGCAATGCTTTCAACTGTCAACTTATAAGCCATGTTAAGAAAACCTAAATATTAGCTTTTCTAGACTACTGAATTTGGCACCCGTATTCATTCAAGTCTAACAATGAAGATATAAATTCTCTTTTTTGCAACTGATGGTACAGGTCGCGATATATTTCGTTCCATAATGGCAGCAATGACCTTAATCCAGTTCTGATAATTTTAACTAAAAAGTGGTACTGATTTTAACATCCAGATACGTAAGATAATTTTTGGGAAATAATAACGTAACCTAGTTCTTGAAAATACAAAAAGACCTAGCCAGAGCTCAATCCTTTTGATACAGAAGGTATATGCAATAACTGAATTTTTCTCTTAGACGCAGTGAAAATCGTATGTCCTAAATACGGACAACAATAAAGTAAACTGAGATTTTCTGTATGTTTGGTTCTAAGTCTATGGACTTTCATTTTATTTCTGCTTAAAAGTTGTTTAATAACTAATAATAAGTGATTTGAGCACTAAACAATAATTTTAAACATTTTTTGATATCCTCCTTTATACCGCGTTCTTGCTTTTGCGTTTTTCTTGGAACTGTTAAAATATTGTTAATACTGTAGTTAAACCGTTGTCAGTTATAGAGAAAGCCCATATGAAAATAAATTTGGACCTAAAAATACAAATCTGGTATATCAAATTTACATTCTAACGTAAGCCCAAGCCGGTCCTTAAGCTCACGTTTATCCACATGTCAGTTTCGCTTTAAGATAAATGTTCCAAAATTGTTTCCAGTTGAAATTAGCATTTTCATTCATTAAAAAGTCATGATGTTTTATCAACGTAAAAATCCTCACGATGTTCCTATGAAAATGAGATTAAAATTTAGATTTAAATCAAGAAAATTATACAACAAACACGTGAGCAAATTTAATGATATTGTTGTATTAAAACTAATTTAGAAACGTATTACCTATACCATCTAAAACATTGACCTATATCTATAGAAACAGAAATATAGTATTGAATATATATTGGGCATGTATTTTCAAAATGTGCCCTTAGTAAATTCGGTAGAATGTTGAGTTCACGATTGACACAAACTCAATACAAATCATAATTTAAAAATTAAAGTAAATTATCAAAAAGTGTGTGTTTAGCAAAACTCTAACTAATTATTTTTGCAAACATAATTTATTACTGGACAGCTTAAAGAAAATAAAAAAATAATTAATTGATTGGTTGACTTACCTGTTAAGGAAGGACAATCATAATTGTCCTATCTTACATTTCGATCATTTGTACTAATGGTAGTGGTATTTTCTGGATGTTGACCACAGTTTAGAAGATCATAAGAAGAAGAAGAAAAAAGAAGATATCCAGCTTCTTGATAGGTGACTAGGCGCGAATCACTGTTTTTTTTGATCGCACAATAAATGGGCGGGTTCTAAACAATCAATGGGGGGGGCTCAAATGTTCGAAATGTAAAATGTAATATTGTTCTGCAGCTATTTTTTTGCGGCATTTTAAATTAATTACTATTTAACTGGGAATAAGCCACAATTGCAGATAAAAATACGTTTATTAACGTTTCAATTTTCACTTCGGAAATCGTTCTCAAAATACCAACAGTAAATTAAACAAATTTTGTTTTATGTTACATAGTGAAAAATTCTTTTAATAATTTAATTTTATCTGACTCATTTATATTGACAATTCAGACATACATTATGCATTTTAAAGTAGACACCTTTAAAATGATATTGCCAATATTGTTGAGTTGCGCTCCTGGGACGACTTTACTTATAAGATAGTTCATTCGATTACATGAAATCAACTTTAACTTGAGAATATCCGTCAGAAAAAATCATAGCATGTAATTCGTCTTTAAAAAGACAAACATATGACATGATGATAGTAAAATTCTCCTGTTAGTGATTCCATAGTAAATTATGAGGGAAAAACCAGGAAAAAAAACCTCATAATACTATCCCGACATGGTAAGTATTTGTTCGTGCATTTAGTTTACCTTCAATAAACACCAAAATTCTGATTTTAGATGTTTCGTTATTGAAAAAACATAAATGATCTATCCTCTATATGTTACTGACTTACTAATACTGGTATTTTCTTATTAATAACTTCCTCTTTCAATATTGGTAACCAGATTCTATTACATTCTGCTGAGGAATTTGCTACACAATTGGCCTCATTTAGCATAATTAAAGCCGCTTCTTTGATTTTTCTTTTTTTTTACCATCCGTCTGTTTTAGGACTACATTTGAATTATTCCATTGAACTCTATGTTCATTATCCCATGCGTGTTGACATATTTGAGATCTGTCAAATTCTCTATTTTTAATATTAGACTGATGTTCACTTATTCTAACATTTAATGGCCTTGATGTTTGATAGAGCCAAAACTACTTGTTCTAACGAAAATTCGTTCTTGGAGGAGAAACATTTGTTAACATCTGTTTTATTAAAAAATGATTATCCTTTATCGTTTATAAATAAGGAATTTTCAACAATCGATCGAATAGAACAGAACATTTTAGAACGAGATCCTACAGCATACACATGGAATAATACGAGGAATATAACAATACCGTACATAAAACGATTATCAGAAAAACTTAAAAGGATAGGCAATAAATTCAACATTTCAACAACATATAAAACAACAAACAAGTTGATATCTATTTTGTCCAAAACCAAACCTAACAATGAACAAGAAAGGACAAAGAATTGCATTTATAAAATACCTTGTGAATGCGATCAGTTTTATTTAGGTGAAACATCAAGGCCATTAAATGTTAGAATAAGTGATCATCAGTCTTATATTAAAAATAGAGAATTTGACAGATCTCAAATATGTAAACACGCATGGGATAATGAACATAGGGTTTAATGGAATAATTCAAATGTAGTCCTAAAAGAGACGGATGGTAAAAAAAGAAAAATCAAAGAAGCGGCTTTAATTATGCTAAATGAGGCCAATTGTGTAACAAATTCCTCGGCAGAATGTAGTAGGATCTGGTTAGCAATATTGAAAGAGGAAGTTATTAATAAGAAAATACCAGTATTAGTAAGTCAGTAACATATAGAGGATACATCATTTATGTTTTTTAAAAAACGAAACATATAAAATCAGAATTTTGGTGTTTATTAAAGGTAAACTAAATGCACGAACAATAATAAATAAATACCAAATAAATACCATGTCGGGATAGTATTATGAGGTTTTTTTTCCTGGGTTTTCCCTCATAATTTACTATGGAATCACTAACAGGAGAATTTTACTGTCATCATGTCATGTGTTTGTCTTTTTAAAGACGAATTATATGCTATGATTTTTTCTGACGGATATTCTCAAGTTAAAGTTGATTTCATGTAATCGAATGAACTATCTTCGAGTAAAGTCGTCCCAGGAGCGCAACTCAACAATATTGGCAATATCATTTTAAAGTCGTCTACTTTAAAATGCATAATGTATGTCTGAATTGTCTATATAAATAAGTCAGATAAAATTAAATTATTAGAAGAATTTTTCACTATGTAACAAAAAACAAAATTTGTTTAATTTACTGTTTGTATTTTGAGAACGATTTCCGAAGTGGAAATTGAAACGTCAATAAACGTATTTTTATCTTTAATTGTGGCTTATTCCCAGTTAAATAGTAATTAATGTAAAATGCAAGATACGACAATTATAATTGTCCTTCCTTAACAGGTAAGTCAACCAATCATGTAATTGTCCATCACATTACATTGGGAACATTTGTACTAATGGTAGGCTGTTGAAAGATTAGACAATATTGTGCGATATAAATAAACAAAATTATATTGCCATCCACCAAAAATTAGTAATTCACACATTTTATTTATTTATTTTTTTCTATTAGGAACCATCCAGGTATTTCGGAGAATGACGATGACTCTATTCGCGACCCCAATTACGAAGTGATTATTCTGCTAATTCAGATTACGAACCTAAATTTTCAGAACAAGATCATGTCGTTGCTGATAGCGATTTAACAGAAACCACCTTACAACATAAAAGTTTACGAGGGAAGGCCAAAAAAAGCAAGAAAATGGAAATTTGACAATCAAAACAGGACAGAAATGAAAAAGAACAGAAAAAGCAATGAACAATATTACAACCCTAAAGGTAGAGAAATTAAACAAAACAAATTTTTAAAGTACGATGATAATTGCTCTTTAAAATGTACCGAAAATGTATCTGTCGAAATACGAAAGTTATAGTTTGAAAGATTTTGGCCATTGGGCTCATAATATGATTGCCATGTGAATTTTATCGCAGCGGGAGTACAGCAACTTCAGAAAAAACGACTTTATGGTAGAAATCCAGAAAAAAGATCTTTCAAAATCAATTTTCAAGGATCTATAAAATACAAGACAAAGTGGTATGCTGTAAAATGTATATTAAAACGTTTAATATCACAACATTTAGAGTTACTATCGCCTTAAAGAAATTTAGGGGTGACATTTCTTTAACTGACCAAAGAGGTATTAAAAAAGGAGGTTAGGTTAGGTTAGGTCTAAAGACATGACTTTCAGTTGTCTAAGGAAAATGAAAAATACGAATGCCTTACATTCGATTTACAGAAAACATTACCTTTACCAAGAATATCGACAAACATTGCATGGTATAAAAGGCAGCTCTGCAACTGTGGCATTCATAACGGAATGCAAGATCAGGAATTCTGTTACGTTTGGGTTGAAGTCGTTGCAGGAAGAGAGGCTCAAGAGGTAGGTTCTTGCCTTCTCAATAAAAATGCTCACATAGAAAAAGACGTCCAACATCTCATTCTCTGAGTGATTCATGCGGCGGTTAAAACCGGAATATTAAGTTAACTCTTATGTTAACTCTTATCTTTCATGAATCATCTACTTTGACTGATATTACTTTAAAATTTTTATGTTTAGGCCACAGTTTTTTAACCAATAACTCAGATTCTGCTCAAATTGAGTCGGCATTAAAAAACCAGCAAAGATTGTATTTGCTCTCTGAATATGTAAAGGTAATAAAACAATGTCGAAAAAAAAACCTTTTGTGGTAACGGAACTGAACAACTGTGATTTTTTGAGTGTCAATATGATATGGTCAAAAAAATCGTCAACAGAAAAACAAGAATCGATGGACAAAAAGTAAACTGGCTAAAAATAAGATACATTATTTTAAATAAAGACGAAGCATTCTTGCTGACTGTTTAGCACTATTCGTTTGACGCACCTGTAGATAAGATTGATATTAAAAAGAAGGAAGGAAGGAACAGCACAGTAAGTAAAATAGAAGACCTTTTTTAATGAATACGCTATGGCCCAATGGTAAGATGAATGCTGTAAAAAAACTTGCAAATCTGAACGAGATGATGTACCTTATCCCATCAGACTGCCAAGATTTCTACAAAAAAAATCGATGAGTATAACATAGCTAGTCTTGATTTTGAACTTGATGATGTTTAATAGATTTTTTTTCAATAAATGATTTTTCTTTTGTATAAATTTTCCAAATTTTATTTTTTATTAATAATACATAATAATGCAGAAAGCCACCAACCACAAAAAATAGCTGTGTTTCTCAAAATATTCAAGAAAATACTTTTCTTTTACTTTCACTTTGTTAAAAATAAGATATTTTGCCAGATGAAAATAAAAATTACTAAAACTTAACTTAAAACTTAAAACTTTTTAATGAAATTCTAATATATACTATTAATATACTGTTAAAAAACAAATTATATCGATTTACTCAAAACTCAACTTCTGAAGGTAGCTTTCTGCATAACTACGTCCAATTATAGATCGTTTAAAATAATGTAGAGACTTTCGCCAAAATTTGGCATCAAATTTAATTAAAGTTCAATCAAAAAAATCACATACAAAAATGTCTAATAGAAAATGAAGTTTAACTTAAAGGAGATTTCACATTAATGAATCAGACCGAGTTATATAACAGCTCACAGGAAAAGGCAGTTGAATTACACCCAAAGAGATGGAAGTGAACTTCTGTTCGAGATAATGAAATGTCTACTGTCTACAGTGCAATATTCAACATCTGCTCTGTGATTAAAATCGCTCCTTTCACGGTTATCCGAGTAGTTTGGAGTAAAGATCGAATAGGACGATTCAACTGCGTGTATAAACGTCACTTCGATAAGAAAGATCGCAAGGGACTTACTTTAGAATATTATCGTTCAGAGGATCGTGATTTTCAATGGAGAAACATTAATCGTCATTTAGTGTATATATACATAGCAGGTAATAAAATCTATCAGTTTTAATAGAAAATAGTTTTAACGTTTATACTAATTATTTGTCAACGTTAAATGAAAAATATATAAAATGATATAAAAGTACAAAAAATTCTATTAAAACAAACACACGCATAAGATTTGTTCTAGACCTTATAAAATTTTTCTTTACTGATATGGGCTAAACTGGATATTATTTGCTATGGCGCTATATAATATTTATTAGAAAAATAAATATAATACACATATTTTAAATGACGTCATAACAGTCGCAACTAGCGTAAAATAAAGTCAAAATTTTAGTCAAAGCTTAGATTTTTGTGTTGATATGTTTTTTTTGGACCTATTCTCTATCCTTCCATTTTGGATATAGGTCTCCCCCAGTTGTCTTCATCTTTTCCTATCTTAAGCTGTTCTCTGCCATGTGGGACCTCCTTGTTTCCTGATGTCATCTTTTGACCTCATCTGTCTGCCTTTTGATCTCTTTGCATTGTATGGACGCCACTTTGCGATGGCATTGTTCCATCGTCCGTCTTGGAGACGTTCATTGTGTCCAGCCCATTTTCATTTTAGTTTTGCTGCTTGTTCTATCGCGTCTACTGTCTTTCTTCTGGTTCTGATCCACTGGTTACGTTTTCTATCTTTAAGTGATATACCCAACATTTGTCTCTTTATCGCTCTTTGTGACTTCCATATCCTATCCAAATTGGCCTGTGTAAATGTCCATGTCTGTGCTCCGTAGGTGAGCACCGATATTATAAAGGAGTTACATACCTTGCTTCGTAAGTTTGCCGAACGCGGCTCATCCCATTCTTACTCGTCTCGATATTTTGGCTGTTTGATTTTCTCTGTTAGCTCAGACTGCTTGTCCTAGATAGATATACTCATTTACCTGTTCTGTTTTTTTGTTTGTCTTTTAATTGCCTCTTGGTCTTCCGTGTTTGTCATTACTTTTGTTTCGTTGAAGTTAATTTTTAGGCCTTTTTGCAGTGATTTTTCATGAAGTTCATTCAGCATTAATTCTAGTTATTGTCGTTCCGAGGATATCAGGAGTATATCATCCGCATATCTGAGATGATTTAGGTACTTTCCGTTAATACATATTCCTCTGTTTTTCCAATCTGTTGATTTTACTATATCTTCGAGGGTCAATTTAAACAGTTAAGGTGAAATTATATCGCCTTGTTGGACTCCTCGTTTAACTTTTATATTATCCGTTATTAATTTGTCGTCCAGAATTACGGTCATAATTGTGTTTTGGTAAATATCATGTATCAATTGTCGGTATTTTGAATCTATCCTATTATTGACCTGAGCTTCTTCCACCGCCCATGCTGTCGAAAGCCTTTTCATAATCTACGAATGCTAAGTACAGCGGAAGATTGTATTCATTGGTTTTCTCAATTAAGATTTTAAGCGCATGTAGGTGGTCGATTGTGCTGTATCCTTTCCTGAATCCGGCCTGTTGCACAAGTTTATAGGTTAGTCGGTTGGTTATTATTCTTGTGAATGTTTTATATAGTTGTGACAAAAGGGAAATAGGACGGTAGTTGTTTAGGTTTGTTCGGTCTCCTTTCTTATGTATTAAGATTGTGTTGGCATTTCTCCATTATTTAGGTATTTTACCTTCAAACAGACACTTGTTGAACAGTATTTTTAGCATTTTTTTTTATCGCGTCTCCTCCTTCTTTTAGTAGTTCCGCCAGTATTTTGTCTTCACCGGCCGCTTTTTTCCTTTTCATGTCGTTTATGGACATATATAAACGACATGTGTTGATATGTATTTAGACTTAACAAAATTTGCGAAAGTAGCGTAAATTCTTATCCCAAAGTTATGACTACAATTTATCTTTTTTTTTATATGGGCAAGAACTTAGGAATAAAGGATAACTAGTCAGATAAGCGTTGGACCTTTGAACCCTTTGCACTCGTGTGTCTCCTCTAGGAGCAGTAAGATGAGTTTTACCGTTGCGCTCGTATGCCGCCATATAGTTGCCATATAATCGCCACAATACATTTACCCTTTGTACCCGTATGTCGCCTTTTAGGTGACACATTATGATGTGGCGAGGCAAGAAAGACTAAGTATACCATAAATTGGTATTCTTAGTACTTCTTTACTAAGATGAATTAGTATGTTACTTTTTGCATTTAATTTGGAAAAGTTTTAAAAACTTTGTAAACAAAATTCATAGTGGTAAAATGAAAACTGCATTTTGTGCATCAGGAAAATTAATTTGAAAAGTGCATATAAAAATATAAAAATTTGCAACTTAAAAATATCGACAGATATGAGTTTATTTTTGCTACTCGGGCTCCTCAAGATACCTGGTGCCCAGGGTAGACCTCTTCTTCTAAAGTTTTATGTTGTTTTTTTTCAAATAAGACATAAGTTTTTACACGGGGGGTTCCTGGTATTTCTGAACACGAATATTACAGCGATGGCCTCCAAGGTATCTGGTGCCCAGGGTGGATCTCGATTCTAGAAGTTTTATGTTAATTTGTTATTTCACATTTTTTGTAAAGGTGTAATATCAATTATCAATTATCAATTGACAAAAAAATTAAGGGATACTTGTAATAGTTGAAAGCAGATCCCTACAATAAGACAACCATACACATAACCAAAAAGAACTGTCTCCACAGACCGGGTATTTCATAATTTTAAGAAAAAAAAAATACCCCAACATAAAACCATTACAATCTGCTACTGATGTGTCCCTACTTACAGGAAAAATTTATCAAAAAATGGTTGCAATAACCGAAAATAATTTTCTATCCTCTCAAAAACGATAAAAAGCACAAAAGTAGAAATGTTTCTACAGACTGGGCATCTTTTATGAGAAAATAAATCTTCAAATGTAAATAGGTAAACTAACCGCAAAAAGGTCTTTAGCATTGGAAAATCATGAACAAGTGCAAGTAGTAATGTCAGAATAACAGGTGACATATACTGTCATTATTGCATTTGGTTGTCTTTTTAAAGACAAATCACTTGCTATGAATTTTATGACAGGTATTCTTAAGTTCTTAAGTTGATTTCATGTTGTAACATTTTTTTTATTATTGATATTTTAAATTATTTTTAATTATTTTACCCCCGTGTGATACGCCAATGATCGTGTGGACGATTAAAAAATATTATTGAACACTACCGAAATATCTACCTACCAAACTATCATGGAATTCCCTAATTAAGAAAGGCTGTTAATCTTTTCTGTCTTATTCCTGAGTATGAAAGGAACTAATTCTTTTCGGTATGCGGGTTCTTTTTCATAAATTGGTAATTTTAGTCAAAGGCACGATCTTAGAGGCGGGAACTTAAATTCCTATAATCACATCTATCTCTTGCCTACGTTGGAATTTAAAGAAAGCCATTTGGTGTAGCTTTTCTGCGGACCTGGACAAGACTCTAGGCTGGATACCCCCTACCATCAGAAGGGAGCTGTAGCAAGCACGGCCAAAACTCATATACTAAGAGGCTACCGAAAAGAATATATTCCTGGTTGGTCCCATAACAGCGAAGAACTGTACCAAAATTTTCTTAAAAGTGGCGACCAAGAATAAGCCGATGAACTGCTCCATAGCCTAGATGCAGCGAGACAACAAAAATGGACGGAAACTGTAGAAAGTCTTAATTTTCAATCATCAAGTAGGCAAGCATGGACACTACTAATAAAATCAGAAAGCGGAACTTCCATAACAAGAAGCAAAACAACAATTAACCCAAACACAATTGAATACACAATAACACAAACTGAATTCTTAATTAACAGCGGCAAATATGCGAGGGAATGGATGGTACCACAGGAACTTAAACACTCGAAGATCATGGCCATATTAAAACCAGGGAAACCAAATTATAGCAACCCTAATAACTACAGACCAATAGCCCTACTATCGGTATCGTTTAAGCTACTAGAACGACTTATCTATAACAGAATTAGTCCAAAGCTACTTGAATCGATACCGGTTAATAAAGCAGGTTTCCGACCGAAAACAAGCTGCTCAGATCAGGTTCTTTCACTTACCACATTTATTGAGGCAGGGTTCCAGAGAAAACTTGAAACTGCAGCCGCATTCATAGATCTAACAGCGGTCTACGATACAGTCTGGAGAGAATGCATGATATACAAGCTCCTCCGTATAATCTCCTGTAAATCTACTGCTCGAATAATCAACAGCATGTCCTTCGACCGAACGATTCAAGTAGTCATGGGAACCGACATCAGTACCACAAGAAAACTGAAGAATGGCTACTTCCGGGATCTGTCCTAGCTCCTCTTCTCTTTAGCCTGTACATCGCTGATATACCAGAAACCAGATCAAGGAAGTTTGGTTACGCCGATGACTGGGTCCTTGCAACAAGGTGTAAGTCAATGGAACAAACAGAAGAAATCCTTACAGCAGACTTACACACAGTGAAAAAGTATTTCAGTAAATGGAGGCTTCAACCAAACCCTACCAAAACAGAGGTTACCAGTTTTTACCTAACTAACAAGATTGCAGGAAGAACACTGAACGTCCAATTCAAAAACACCACACTGACCTATAATGAAACACCAAAGTACCTTGGGGTGACTCTTGATAGAACTCTATCAAGGAGCATATGTCCAAAACAGCTCAAAAACTTAAATCCAGAAACAACATCATCCAGAAGCCGTGTGGCACAACATGAGGAGCATCGGCTTTCACCTTGCGATCATGTGCCCTGGGCCTTGTTGGGAATACTGTTCTTCAGCCTGGCTTAACAGCCCACATACACACAAAGTAGATGCTTAATTGAGTAACACAATGAGAATGATTGCTGGTGTTATCAAATCCACTTCTACGCAATGGCTCCCAGTCCTGAGCCACATTCCATTACTCAGACTACGGCGTATTTACTTCCTCAGTAGTGAGTACCAAAAGATACTTAGCAAAGAGATCCTACCAATTCATCAAGATGTAGATGCTGCCAACGGTAACCGTTTGCGCTCCAGGCGACCGCCAATCAAAACAGCACAGATTGCACTGGAAAATGAGTTCAACTTAACGATTACTTGGACTCGAGAATGGATGGAACAACAAAATAGCAGCTTACCCTGCATTACAGAAAAACCACCAGCGTTTAACTTACCACGCAACACATGGACTAAGTTGAACCGCATCAGAACCAAACATGGCAGATGCGGTTATATGATGCACAAATTGGGTAAACGATCATCCCCACTCTGTGACTGCGGACAACCACAAACCATCTGTCACATTACAGAACAGTGTCCCACAAGATCCTATCAAGGCAGGTTAGAGGATTTCCTAATGGCGACTCCAGAGTCGATAGAATGTATAAATAAGTTAGATGTTCGTTTGCAAACATATATGTATTATGTTTTATACAAATTATGTGTAAATTTAAATGTAAATGTGTCAAGTGCCATACGATAAATAAAAAATAAAATCCCCCATTTTGGTCAATATAAAAACTGATTTGTATATGCGGCAACTGTATGCCACAGCGGTCAAATAATGCAATAACTCCGCTTCTCTACACGACCTCTGGCAAAACAGGAACTATATCACAGACCGTATCAAATTGGTCGTATACGACCGCCGTGGGATGAAGTACTTATTGAACTGTCGGTCGTATACGACCGCCTGGCAGTCAACCTATTAAGATTGCATGAATCTCTCCAATTTGTCATTGATGCAGTAAACCAAATCACCTATATACCGATAACTTTTACCAATTACTTCTTTACTCTAATAGCTGTCGAAAGGTTTGTGTCTAACACGAGTTTTTACACTATTTGAAACTGTTTTAAAGTTTCTCGATAGTCAAGATAAAAATTTAAAAACAAATTTATTAAAGAGAAAAACAGACATTGCGTATTTGACAGATTTATTTGCTAAATTTAATATTGCTTAAAGTTCCAAGGGGACAGTTTAAATTTGATAAAACCAAATTCTTGGCGATTTCAGCTTTTCTTGCCACAATTAAGCTAATAAAGCAAAAAATTAATAATTTTTCCAATATAGGTTCATAGGTCTCCAATGAACGTGCATTACTATACACGGCTATATGAGTAACATTTTTATGAAAATTACAGAATAGAGATTGTATTGCGAGTTGCTTATTATGTTACGTTTTTAGGACACGGGACTTATCTAAACAACCGCTTCTATACATAGGTCGGATCTGAACATTCATAATGACACACAGTTTTCCTCTGAATGCTCACTACTTTACAGAGGTCTCCACAGCCCTCTCCATATAAATAGGTGTTCTCCCATATTCTTCTTAGAGAATGACCTAATTCTTCAATTTCTTTCATGCAATCTGTCAGCAAAACGATGTTTTATTCTATGTCTAAGGTTTAAATGCCATCTATTCAGATTTTAAAACTAGTTTTAAGGATATTTTGACGTTCGTAATACCGAACTGATTATCAGTTTATTTGGTGGCATTGAAGAACCGGTTGTTACATTACAAGAAAAATTGATTGAAGTAATTACTAACGAAGAACTTATATTTTAGAAACATTTTAGAAATGAATATTAACAATTCTGGCTTCAAAAAAATATACCTGTTACTTATCCTGTAATATGGAATACCACGAGAAAATTTTTAATTACTTTTTCTTCTTCATACTTAGTAGAAAGGGGTTTTAGCGCATTTATAGATCCCATGATTAGGAGGAGATTTAATATAAAACCTAACTAAATTATTGTAAAACATTGATAATTTGTCATAAAACAATCAAGTTCATCCCTTCCACTAAATTAATTAATTTTTTGCTTAGGTTTTTTAATGTAACAGTTACTATTATATTTTTGTTTAGAGTTAATTACTAAATGTGTAAAAATGTGTCACTACTGTTAGAAATTTAAATCTTTCAAAGTGAATAGCACGGGATCTATCTGAATTGTCAGAATAAATAGGGCAGCTAAATTTAATTATTTTTTTACCAAAAATTTGTTTAATTTATTAATGTTCTTTAATACGATTTCCGAAGTGAAATCGAACCGTCATAATAAACTTATTTTAACGATAAATTGTTATTTATTCCCAGTAAAAATAGTCAATTGTATGAAGATGCTAAAAGAAAATATCTTCCTAACAATATAATTTTAATCGTATGGAAATTTTGGTCATTGTGAAGAAACTTTCGAAATATCTTCAGAAACCTTGTTCTCTAATTTCGAAATCGACGAGATGACAACAGCAACCTGCTTGTCTTCAAATATATGAGTTTCCGGATCCAAACCTTCTTCTTTTAAAGCGTTCTTTAGTCGTTGGACTAACTCAGCCTTTTTTCCGGTAGAAGCTAATTCTCTGTCTTCAAGATGTCTTCTTAAATCCGTAACTGTGAGCTCATTAATTGTAGCCATATTTCACTTCTTTTTATTTAAAGTCCCGCTTGTTTATTTAAATACTCCACTCCTGTACACCACTGTTGTATATTTATATTGTTCTAATTTATTTGTCTTTATTCTAATTTATTGTATATATTCTAATTTATTAAAACTCACGATAACTAATTACTAATTTATTTAATAGCTGCACAAATTTATTTGTTACGTTTCGTTACAAGTAAATCGCGTTTCCCGATCTTCTTATGACTGACTAACAAATAAAAATGTGTCGTTTATATACAAAAACCTCCGCTATCTGGAAAGTTCGGCGACCTTCTACATTATAGTGGAACTCCATAGAATCATCTCGTATTTACGATGCTCTCGTAGACAGAGCGGCAATGATCTAACAACTGGTATCGAAGCGGTTCCAGAAAACTCGTATTCGTCGCTGGTATAGCGAAGGGGAACCCAACGTGTTTCAGGTAGATTTTGACCTACAAATTACGAGAATCAATAAAAAAGAATTAGTCATAAAATATTTACAGTTCTATACGCCATAACATTTAAAATCGTAACAATTGCATTATTTTGCATCCCTTAAAATTTATTGTACAAAATATTTTCAAAATATAATACGTTATAATGTGTGTTCGTGTTTGTGTCATTGCGCATATAATAGTGTTTCAAAAAATAATTTGAAGAAGACTTAACATTTATTTTTACTAGAGATTTCAGTTTTTTTTTAATATTTGCTTAATTTTACTATTAAATAATGAGTAAATAAGAACTTCGACTATTTAAAATTTTCTATTATCCTTTTTACGATTTTTTGGAATATTTACTACTCGCTTAGAATTAGATCTCATATTCTAAAACAAATTAGGTTTTTTAATGAAAAAACTGTATTTCCAACACGTATGTAAATATTACACACATTTTTTTTTTTGACACAGAACGAACACCACTGATTTTCACAATTTTCGTCAATCTTTCAACATATGATAAGTATACAGCTCGCGGTTTCTATTGTGTGTGATGTTTCAATTTCTAGTTCAGAAAATATTGCAGAACGTAATACGCGTTAGGCCGTTCTTTTTATTTTTATAAAATGGCTTATGACTTTGTCTCGGGATGAAAAATATCCCCCTTAGTAAAAAAGAAACCGTAAAACACGTTACGTGAGAATGTCTTCACAGTTTCCTTTTATTAAAATAACGCAGAGTTTTTTGACGAATTTTATATTTGAGGTCACGTTGAAAATATTTGTTTAGAAGAATATAATAACAAATATAAACATATTACATGGTTAGAGAGCTACCAACTTGTATTAATACATTTTCATCTGTTTCACCATTTAATTGAAGATGATTCGTAATTAATTCACACCACACATCACCAGTTCATCTACAAATAAGGTAAATAAGAAAACATCCATAGAGACGAAAAAATTTGTACATATTTTACCTTACAAAATAAATATGCAGCATATTAACCCATTTTTATTGATTAATATCAATTGTTTTTTTGCATTTTTAGATTAGTTAAAAAATCACCGGGAACGGATGGTATACCTAATGAACTTTTAAAATATGGAGGCCCGGAACTTGCAAGTAAACTGGCACAACTATTTAACAAAATATTAAACAAAACAGAAACACCAGAGGAATGGCATAATAGTATCACAATTCCCATATTTAAAAAAGGACAAAAAACCTGCCCACAAAACTATAGAGGAATAACCCTCTTAAATACAACAATGAAACTTTTCACGGGTATTCTCAAGGACAAATTGGAAAAGCAAATCACTAATGCTGAAGAACAACAAGGTTTAACAAAAGGGCGGTCAATAATAGACGCAGTATTTATAATAAAACAAATAAAAGAAAAAGCAATAGAGTTCGGCATGCCAGCGTATATTTGCTTCATTGATTTGACGAAGGCATTTGACAGATATTTCGCCTGGGAGACATTCTAAATATATTAATAGAAAATGAAACACCGACCAGTATAACAAAGATACTCCATAACCTAAATAACAACAACGTAACCAAAGTTAGAGCAGGAGACGAATTCACTGAAAATATTCCAACACCGGGAGGAATTAGACAAGGCGACAGTTTAAGCCCCTTCTTGTTTAATCTTCTCATGGGCAGAATTATCAACAAAGTAACATCTCTTAATCTCAGATATAGAATGGGCAACAAAAGAATTGGTATGGCGTGTTATGCAGCAATTATTGCCGAATCAGAAGATGATTTTCAAAGGCAGCTCTTTCAGTTCTTTCAAACAAGCCGACTACTAAATATGAACATCTCTACCAACAAAACTAAATGTATGGCAATAGCAAAAGATCCGCTCAGATGTAAGTTAGTGCTTGAGGACAATTCCATAGAACAGGTGATGCAATTCAGATATCTGGGCCTAGATATATCAAGCACCCACGACCCAGTAAAGGACCTGAGGAGTCAGATCAACAAAGCATCTGCACTGTCAGGATGTCTGCGGGAGATAGTCTGGTCAAATCCGTATATGCGCACAGATAGTAAAATTAGAATCTATAAGACTTGCATACGACCGATCATGACATATGGCATAGAAGTGCGCGAAGATACCAACAAAACGAAACAGATGCTAAGGGTTGCCGAAATGAAAACCCTAAGAACAATAATGGGGAAAACAAGAAGACACAGAGTGAGAAATACAAACATTAGAGAGAAGTACAAAATTCAAGATATTGTAAGATGGGGAATGTTGCAGCGCAAGAGGATGTGGTACAACCACGAATGGATGAGAATAGACTCCCAAAAATTGCCCTAGAAAACAATCCGCCCGGTTCAAGACCCCCCGGAAGACCACCTAAAAGATGGAGGGATAGTTGGCAATCTACCTCCCAAGAAATTAACCAGAGGCAGCTTCAGAATTAAACAGATCGAAAGATCTACAAAAAGTAGAAGAAGAAGAAGAAGATTAGTTAAAAGTAGAAATATATGAAAAATTATTACATAGATTATTATTATCATAAAAATTATATAGATAAATTATAAAAACTCTTTTATTAAAAAAAAAACCATGTTAAATAGGCTAACGGGTACAATTGGCGACTGGTCACTAGTGATTGGCCACTTTCACAAAAATCCGAAATATTAAGATTTTCAGAAACCATAAAGAAATAAATTTAAATGCATTTAAATTTGGCAACATTACTTTATATTTAGTCTACCTATCATCTCTCTCAGTTGATATTATCTAGTTGTTACGGCGTGTGTTGTTTCAACCTTAACAGGTGCATCCAGTTTTAAGAGTTTTGTAACGAATTTCTTAAGAAAGGCTATTCACGAGGTAAGTTATCTTGGCTAATAGTATTATGTATCAGGGTATATTAATGTTTTATGGCGATTAAGTGGGATACATCTTGCATTATCAGTGGTTTTAATAGTTAATTTATGTAATACTGGCGGGGCTGTCCGCTGTCACCATTAAAATACTGGCGGAGTAGAATTTACTGTAACCCCTGTAACAACCTCGGGTTAAACCTTAAGGATACTTATCCCTGCGAGCGGAGGCAAGGCTTACTGGTCCTACTAGTCTTAACTGGCTGGTTCGCCTTCGTGAATTTACGAGAAGGTAGGGAAATCTGGGAAAAGGGTTAAGGACTTCTGGGTCTCAGGTCTTGTAAAGAGTTTGAGTCTATTTTAGAAGCCGGCGAAATGCATAAGCAGAAATTGTGTACTCTTCTAGTCTCTGTCTGAAACGGCCGGGAAGGAACATTAAAACCAAATTTCGAGTCTACAAATGTATTAACTAGACTATATGCTACAATTAAGCTAACAACCTGTCAGTTATAACCAATAAAGATTAGTTCAGGCGCGAAGGGAGACGAGAGGAGACCTTAGCAAGAAATTAAAGGTTTGAGGGTATACAAGGCAACTATCGAACACAGTGATTAATTGAATCTTGCCCAAGTACTTTCGATCAATAGATCATCTTCAGGGGCATTTCGTCAGTTGTGGCCTATCCGACATAGTAGAATGTCATAAATGTAAAATTTGGACATAACAATACAAAATACAATACACTAAGACAAACAAACACTTTAAAATTTATAAGGAGAAGCTACATATTGTATAGAAGCCGGAGACAGAATGGGCTCCCGGTCTGACGGAAATGTGACATTTCGCCCAGTCTCCGCGACGGTCCCCTCGTACCACTGTGGTACTGGTCACTACTGCGTCTGAGCGTTCCCGGAGCCGGCAATTACTGCCTCGAGCAGTCACGGTGCCCAGCTATTACTGTTCCGCTGGCCAACTTCGTTCGGTTTTTATGAACGCGTATCCTCAATTACAGATCGCAGTACCAAGGTCGAGTTTTTGCTGAGTCCTCGTGATTTAAACTAGATCGGCGCTGGTGGTATTTTCCAGAGTAGGTCTACGTTTATTAACGTGACTATTTTCTTTTTTTTTTTTTAACAATTGTTGCAACAACTGATATTGGCTCGTGTCATGCAACTAACTGGGTCAAATTGTTATTCTTTGTATAATTTAAAATGTATACGTTACTGTATCGAATTTATTCTTTATTTAATTTGGAATATCTAATAATTATTTAAATGATTATTATTCTTCCCTATGCTACTAGTCCTTATTTTTTCTATTCTTTATTTTCTTGCTATGTTTACATTACAGTTATTCATTTTTGGCGGTAAATTTGAGTGGTCAAGCACTGTATCTTAAATATGTCCCTGTTATAATGATTGAACTGCCGGCCAATTACTGTACCTACTTCGAATTAAAGTATTTATTATGATTTAAACTTTTTTGGCCTAGTTTGGTCCAAGATAACATATTTCAAATATGTTTTCTTATTTTTTGAGGCAATAACCAGCAGTTGGTCGACTGCCAATCACTAAACCACAGGGAGGCCAATAACTGTAATGTGTAATAAGAATATATTTTTTATCTGGATTTGTATTTATAAAGTTACAATTGTTTTAGTTGTTATAAAATTACCAATCACCATTGGGTGACCAATTATTAATTGTATAACTATAAGTTCCCAAGAAAATATACTTATTAATTAATAAAAGAGGGAAGGTGTTTTAACAAGTATTCTAACAGAAAGAATTCTCCTCGATTAACCATATGTGTTAACCTGTGTAACCTAAAAATTAGGGCTTAAATGAGTTCAATATTGTATTTAAATGAATGACAAGAATGGTAGTTTGGAAACCTCTTGAAAGCCATAGGTTTTCTATGTCAACTTGTAACCGAGGTATTATCTGCTCTCCCATATTCACACGCATATCCAAATGTTTATCAGGTTATGCTCTTAGAGATGGAAAATTCCAATTTACGAGTGAATTGTATACCTCTAAATTTTAAAGTTTATTATTTTTTTGATAATTTTATTGTATTGATAATTTTTCGACTGTTTTAACAACCATTCAAATTTCGTCATTTTGTGTTATGTGGAACAATTTCACTCAATCATGTCAACATTAGACTGATAATTGCATTCAGTCCAATTTTCAATCCCTATGACAACACGATTGAGTTTGACAACTTCATCCAAATAAATTTCAAAATGTCATTTAAATGTTAGCTTAAATTTTAATAATTGTACTTTCACTAACTGTAAATAAATGTTTCGTTATGTTGAGTTATGATGTTTTTTTTCGAAAAATTATCCGCCGAATATCCCTCAGACATTGATGAATGCCTCATAATTTCATGACAAATTTCTCAAGCTCGGTGCTTGGTAACAGTACTCAGCCTTCGGCTTCGTGCTTTTACAAAGGAACGAGCTTTCGATTGTCATGAAATTATCTCGTCTGTTATCAATGTCCTAGGGATATTACTACTGACAATATAACTTTTTTGCATTATATAGGCCAGCCTGCAAAATTTATTAACGACCATATTTTGCAATTTAACAGAACTAATTAGAGCAACTATTTACAGAAGCTCTAAATTTGAAAACAGTCTGTTCTGTCCAAAAAAAAAAAGCAACAATAAAATGGCTTCAGTATGAACTCTATGGCGATATCTGATAATGAATCACTAAAGTAGAAATCCGAAGATTTCTATTAACGAAACCAAAAGCCAGATTTTTGCTTTAATCTGTCTTCTTCTTCTAGTTCCATGACCGTTATCGATCGTTGGATATCATGTTGGCTACCATATTCGCTATCGTGACTTTATTAACAGCAGCTCTAAATAACGATGTAGTTGATTTTCCATACCATTGCCTTAGATTTTTCAGCCATGATGTTCTTCTTCTACCAGGACCACGATTACCTTGGATCTTTCCCTGAATGATCAGATGTAAAAGATCATATTTTTCAGGGTGTCTCATAATATGACCGAAGTATTCCAGCTTGCGTTTCTTTATTGTATTGACCAGTTGTGTTGTTTGGTTCAGCCATCTAAGGACCTCCTTATTTCTAACTCTGTCGACCCAGCTTATTTTCAGTAGTCGTCTGTAGACCCACATCTCAAAGGCTGTCAAGCGTTTAAGCATAGCCTCAGTTAGGGTCCACGCTTCTACTCCATACAGCAGGACAGGAAAGATGTAGCAAGATATCATACCCAGCTCTCATTGATATTACTGCCGAGATACACGAGTTTCTCTACTCTGTCCAGTGTGGCATCTCCGACTTTTATACCGTCATCATGTATATAATTTTGTTTGCTAACTATCATATATTTAGTTTTCTTAACGTTGAGTTTTAATCCATACTGATCACAAGTCTGTTTTATTTTGTTCATTAAATTTTGAAGGTCTTCTCCGCATATGGCAAGGACTAAGGTATCGTCGGCATATCTAATATTGTTGACGGTTATTCAATTCACAATAACACCTTCGGTTGTCTCCATTAAGGCTTCCTTAAATATTTCCTCCGAATATAAGTTAAAAAGTAAGGGCGACAATATACAGCCTTGTCTCACTCCTCTTTTTATATTTATTTCATCCGACAGTTCTTGTTCAACCTTTATTCTTGCCACTTGATGCCAGTATAGATTTGTAATTATTCGTAGATCTTTATCGTCCAATCCAGCTGTTTCCAATATTTCTAGCATTTTGTTATGTCGGACTTTGTCAAAAGCTTTTTCAAAATCGATTGCACAAATATACACATTTTGATTTATATCTCTGCATCTCTGTACTAGCACCTGTATACTAAACAAGGCTTCTCTTGTACCCAAGCCACTCCTAAACCCAAATTGAGTATTGCTAATTCCTTCCTCTAACAGCGTGTAAATTCTGCTGTGTATTACTCGCAGAAAGATTTTCAAAACGTGACTCATCAGACTTATTGTCCGATAATCACCGCATGTCTTTGGACGATGTTTCTTAGGTATTGTGACAAATGTCGACTTTAACCAATCAGTTGGTAATATCCCAGTGTCATAAATTCTGTTAAAGAGATTACACAGAGCTTTAATTCCATTTTCTCCCAAAAACTTTAGTATTTCAGCACTTATTTCATCGGGGCCAAGTGCTTTTCCATCTTTTGCCGTTTGTATTGAACGTCTTACCTCACTTTCTGTTATAGATGGACCTGATATAACAATCGGTGTATAGTGTTCTACTCTCTCATCTTCAAATAATTCAGAAATGTAGTTTTCCCATTGTTTTAACTTTTCATTGATGTCTAATATTCTGTGTCCGTTTCTGTCTTCTAAACTTTGGGATACTTGTTTCCATTTGTTTCCAGCGACCTCTTTCAATTTCTTGTGCAGATGAAATGTATCGTGTTTCTTTTCATATTGTTGAATTTCATTACATTCTTTACTATGAAATTGTGTTTTCGCGTGTGTTATCTTCTGCCTGATTATTGCGTGGATCCTCTTGTATTCGTTTCTATCTTTATTTCTAACTTCTCTTCTTTGATCCATAAGTCTTAGTATTTCTTCTGTCATCCACCCTTGTTTTTTTCTTGCTTTTAACGCACTCAATTTTGTTTCTTGAACAGTCTTTAAGATGTCTTTAATTCTCGTCCAGTTTTCCTTAGTACTTTCTTCTTTGCTTGATGTTAACTTCATCTTTTGTTCTAATATACTAGTTATTTCTTGTTTTACAGTATCATTTAGCATCGTTTCTCTATCAATAGTAACTGTTTGCTTATTCGTCCTTGCAACTCTTTTTAATCTCAGTCTTATTTTTCCTACTAAAATATTGTGATCTGTTGGTACATCTGCCCTTGGATATGTTTTTACTGATAATACTGAATTTCTGTATCTCTTATTTATACATATGAAGTCTATTTGGTTACGAAAAACTTGTTCAGGTGTATCTGCTGGTGATTTCCAGGTATAAAGACGACGTTCTGGAAGTTTGAAAATTGTGTTCATTATTACTAATTGCTTTTCTACGCAAAAAGATGCCAACATATCTCCTCTTTCATTTCGTATTCCCAGACCATATTTCCCTATAACATCTTTCTGTTCACCTTCACCAATCTTTGCATTAAAATCTCCCGTGATAATATTGAGATCGTGTTTCTTTGTAGGTGCTAATACTTTTTCTAAATCATGATATAATTTTTCAATTTCTTCTTGTTCATAGTCTTGTGTGGGTGCATATACTTGTAATATGTTCACATTGATTGTTGTTGATTGTATTTGTATCATCAGTATCCTGTCTGAGAATAGGACGACGTTTTTTACAGCTTCATCTGTTTCCTTCGACACAATTATTGCTACACCATTTTTGTGTTTTGAGCTGTCTTCTCCTGAATAGTATACAATGTGGTCATCTACAGTTACTTTTCCAGCCCCCGGCCATCTCATTTCACTTATTACAAGGATACTTATATTTAGACGCTTCATTTCTTTAATGGTGTTATGAATTTTTCCTGGTTCGTACATGCTTCTTACATTCCATGTACCTATTTTTCTTTCTTTAGAAAATGTGTTCATGTTTCTAGCTGACCGGGAGATTCTTAGCACCCCTGCTTCATCGTTGTTCATTCATCCTTTCTACATGGCCATACCATTTAAGCCTTTTGCATTCTATATTTTCCAGGATGTCAATGTCTATGCCCATACGCTCTACGATGGGGAATCTAAAATTCCATTTCCCAACATATCTCCTTAACTACGCCCAAACCCTTGCAGAATTAGTTTTTTGTACTCACAAAAAGTATATCGAAATAAAATTAATTTTAAAAATTATAAAATCGAAATAAAAACAAATTAAATAGTATCTTTTTATTACTCTTTTATTAGGCACATTCTTATCCATCCCAATGACGCTCCTGAGAATGAACAACGAAGCCTCCTTAATGTTCCTATGTACGATCGACTTATTAATACCTGATCTGCTTCTTTTTGACTAACTTGTGCTGTTTTTAGTTACAATATTAACAAATTCGCAAAACACATAGTTGAAGCTAAAAAAAGAAATAAAAAAATCAATGGAAAAATGTGGATATAACGTTTATATTTAGAGGGGGTTGTAATTAATGTTTAAATTGTATTATGTATTTTATTATAAAACTTTCCTAATAATGTATACCTATATTGCAAAAGAAAACAACATCTTAAATATAAAATAAACATTTTTTAATAAAAACTACACTCAGTATAAATGTTTTTTCCTGCTTTTTTATGAATCATCCACAAGAAAAAAATGTAGCAGGATACTTGTTTAGTTTTATCTTGCCGGAGAGCTTCGTCGTCAACCCAAATGTGTTTTCACAGTTACACAAAAACCATAAAAAATGATAAATTCAAGAAAAGTGGGCGTGTGACAGGGTGCCATCATCTGCAGCTGAGTGAAGTCGGGAAGTGGAGTCACGGAGTGCATGTCGTAATAAATCCTACTTATTTATGAAAGCAGAAAATGCCGAGGACATGTCTGATAGGAACTGGATATGCCAAGAACTTTGCAGATATGTCTTATAATACCAGTTATCTCAAATTATTTGAGCATCTTGAGTTATTGTCGTTACGTTTACATTACTTTTAACCGCAATTTGGTTTAACTTTCTCAAACTGCTGTTAAGAAGTTATAATAAGTTTTTCTTTAACGCATAGTGCTAAAAAAAAATTAAATAAATTTTAGAGTTTCTGTTTTTTAATCCATTGATTGAATGTCCTTCTACAAGGACAAAGTTACTTTAGGTAGTGACAGTAAAACGTTAAGAAAAAAGTTAAAAAATGAAATATCCTTAATTATTAGAAAAGAAAATACATATACAATGATATTTTGTTATGAAACTTATGCAAATAGTTCTTTTACTTAAACTTACACAATGAACGTTACACTTTTGCACATAGTAAAAGATTTTTTAAAACATTTTTTCATCTTGCATCTACTAGACTAGCATACTAATTGATATAGAAAATATGCAAATACATATTTTTATTCTAACTAGTCTCCATGGAAGTATTTAATTTACGTCTGAACATATTGAACGATCAACTTATTTTCGTTTGAAGGACGACCTCGTTTTGGTGGTTCTCTATGCTGTATCAAACATGTATCTTTCATTCTATTTCATATTTAACAATTATTTAGTTGTTTTGTACTATAGTTTATTTTTATGAACGAGAGAGTAATTAGCATAATTTTAACTGGTATCTCCGACCACTCCATGGGCGTGCTCAAGATTAATTGAAAAATTACTTTACATAATTGTAAAAAATAAATGAATTATTTTAGTGTTATAAAGTGTTATGTGTATGTAAACAAAAGTGACCTCTTTTATCACACACTATATTAGAACTGACTGGCCTACATTAAAAAGGGTTTTAAAAATTCATTTTTTTTTTAATTTTTAAAAATTACAAAAGAGAAAAAGAGTTTTTAAAACCGTCTAAGGTATGTTAAATAAATGAATAAAAATATTAATATAAAACTTACAGCTACTTGTTACAAATCCAAATCAGATTCAGAAGATGAACTTTCAGAAACAAGATTTATAATAACTGGCTCGATCATTTTATCAGTAATATTGTCCAGCTTCCACATTTTTTCCTCTTCTTTAATAGTGTGATTTACTGCCTTTTCCCAGTTTTCAGGTTTTACATTATTTACGGCCTCCAAAAACAACTGTTTAACATCACGAATTTTAAAAGTGGTATTTTTTCTTGAAAATTCACTCTATATCTGTGCCCATACCAGTTCAATCGGGTTTAATTCACAATGATATGGTGGGGATCTAAGTACTGTCATTCCACGATTTTTGGCAATTTCATCAATTTCGTATTTTTTAAATTTTTCTTTATGAAAGGCACACAACGAATAAAGTTCCTTTCTTATAGATCCGGGATGGTACGTAATATTTTTTGAACTCAGCCAATTCTGCAAGTCTTTTTTTAACCACTTGGTTGTGGGCAGTCCTTCTATAAGTCTGGAGTGATAACTTACATTATCCATTACTATTACACAGTTCTTAATAAGAAGATCTATCATTTGTTCGAACCATTCTTGAAAGACATCAGCGTTCATATCTTCATGGTAGTCACCGGTACGAGTTGATTCAAAAGTTAATAAACCACCTTCAACAAAACCGTCTGAACTGCCACTGTGTACTATTATCAGCCTGCGTCCCTTTCCTGATGGTGGGTTTAAACCAGTAGATAAGTTATTTACAAAAGCGTCCCTTTGACTTGTAACAGTTTCATCCTGCCAAAATTTATTTGGTGTATGACTCTCGTTGATCCATGTTTCATCAAGATAAAATATTTTTCTTTTTTGGTGTCTCATTGCCTTTATGGTTCTTAGAAAATGTCTTCTCCGTATGACAATATCGCTTCTTTCTAATAAAATAGACTTTCTGGGATTCTTTTTCAAGCGGAAGCCTATTTCTTTTAAAAGTTTCCATAACGTACTTCGACTCATTTCTGGGTAATCCTTATCATCTCAAACTGAGACAAGAACTTTATCCAATGTTGGAAATTCTTGTCTAAAGAAGAATTCATGCACTTTACGTCGAAGTCCTTCTTTAAAATGATATTCTATTTAAAATTTTGGTTTCCCTGGAGCATTACGTGGCATTTGAAAACTACCACATTTCTCTTCTTTAATAACTCTGTAAATCGTAGATTTCCCAACACCAAGTGTACTGCTAACTAACTCAACGGTCTCATCAACACTTTCACATAAACGTTTGTCTGTAAATGATTTAAAACAATTAAATATTAATGTTTTTTCATTAACTGTTAAAGGACCAATTTTTCGGCGTTTACACGGCACTTCCAAATTTTCCATAACACTAGTATACACAATAAACTGCACCTTGCAACTGAAGTACCTACTTTTAGTGAACTGTTAAGAATTTTGAATACGCCACTCGGACCTTCCTACAAAATGGAAAAACCCACTATCACATTTTCTGTGGAATAAATTTAGAAGGTAATTATCAAGTCAATTACTGTCGTAGATTCCTGGAATTAAAGAATTTAATGTTTGATTGTTGAAACCCTTACTTCGTGGAATGCACTCATTTCAGATAAAATAAAACGTTTTATTTTATCTAAAGAATTAAACTTTATTTTGCAAATAGGTAGGTACTTATTAAACTTTTATTGGTTATATATAACCAATAAAATAAACATTTTACATTTCTTGCAAATTCATTAGTACCTGTTAACCTCCATCACTCCGACACTGGCAACCTTATTTAGGGATTAGTAACCCTCACAACTATTGTATTCTATTCTGCTCCAACCTTTATACCTGGTGGTCATACTCAATTTAAAATTGTTTTCCTATATACTTCTGTAAACTTGTTGACAAATATCTGTTTTTCATTGAGTCACCCGTATCAACAGTTTAGGGATTTGCATACATAATTTATTGTTTTATTACTCTCTCATACATAAAAATACACTATAACACAGTGAGATGCAATAATCACTGGTTTATTATCAAACCATTTTGTGATGACCACACTGTCTTTACTTGTAACTGTATTACAAGTACCTTTTCCCCTTTCTTAAAGTCTGTCAATTGTCAGTGAAGGTTTTGCAAATCTGTTTGCTCCTATAAACCCAACAATACATTTTTTTAATTAAGGAACTGGAAAAGATTATATTATGTACTAAAATATTTATTGAAGTAGAGTCCATGGATTTTTTTTCTGTGATTCTCTTAGATAGCTGCATTACAATTGCAGCTTCAGCATCTCACTTATCTTGGTGGTTTCTCCTTGAAGTCATATACTAAACCGATTTATCCAGCAAAAAAAATATTTTTATTCATGTTACAATTTGTGTGTTGAAGTACGTTTGTCCTTTTTAAAGGACGTCGATGTTAAAATAATATATAATATTTAAAAGAGGGCTCAGGGCATACTTAGATAAAAAGGCATAAAAAATTAAGCTTCCAGTTATAACTTTAAATCAATTACAAATTTGCCGTGTTTGTAGGTTAGACAGTTCGCATGAAACTAAACTAACTAACTTTATGTCATTGGTAAGGCATAGGTGGGTAGTACCTTTCTGTAATTTTTGATGGTTACATTCCACTATTCGCCAACATTATGTTTGACAAGCTCACACTCTAATACTATAAGAATGGTGTTCATTTGGAAACAAAACTGATCCAACAAAATAAATATATTTCGCTTTTTTCTCTGAAAGCGTCTGTTATGCACTAATTACATTATTACATATATTTAAGTAACTATTATAAAGGTCGTTTGCATTTTAGCAGAGCTGATATACAAAGGATCTGTAACAAAATCCTATCAATCTTTTATTTGGCCGTGGTATATTCAGAGCTGTTATACCAATGCGCCATCGATCCTTCTTATCGCAACAGTAACTGGAGCTGCCTCTTTGTTTAAAATTTATATATAGGGCCTTTTTTTCACCTGACTTTAATAGGGTCACTGCTATTAAGGACAAAGAAATTATACTTAAACATAATCACCACTCTCGTTTCTATCATATTTTTATTTATAGAGTCAAAAGAGTCGATAATGTCTGAATTCTCTTTTGGTCCATCTCTTTTTCCTTTTGCCTCCGAGTGTATTTTATTCCTAAAGTTAAAAACTTTAAAGTATTTATGATTTTTAACGTAACAGCTGTTCACGTGATTTTTTTAAATTACCGTATTATTACACTCTAGTAAGAGCCTAAGAAAGTATCTATTGAATTCTGGCAGGCAGCGTTGGGGGAAATCTTTTTAAGACATGTAACGTTACGTTACAACACACTCTAGCAAGTTCCTGCTAAGTTGGTCCCTTATTGCTGCTCTATTTTAGATCCTTGTTTAAATTCCTTCTTCTTGTCTTATCATTATGTGTATTATGTTTCTTTTATCCAGTCTGAAACTTATTCGCCTCTCGAATTTTCTCTCTCATTTTTTTCTGAAAATTCACACTTTACACAGGCATGCTTAAAAGACTTGTATTAACTAAAGCCGGACTTTGGTATTTCTACAACTAAACAGTTAACAGTGATTGTGGTTTTGTTAATATAAAATCATCATTCCAAACAAGACATTTTTATTCATTTAAATATTTTGTAGTAATATGTAAATTCGCTTTTGCGTTATCCTCTGCGGTTTGTATATCGTAGCCAATGACTTTATCAATTCCCGGTGTTTCTCCTAACCGTCTTTCATATCAATAATACTCTTTATTTAAAAATAATCGAAAATAATCATTTGTTTCGTACATCTAACAAAGCGATAATTCACACATTCCGTATGGTTTTATTTTACTCAAATACAAACAACATAGATTATTTTTTATCATTCATTTATAACGTATTATGCAGGGTGTTTGGACAGTTTTTCACATACCTGTGAACGATACCTATTAGTTTATACATATTATAATAGTACAGTTGTTGTCCAGCGCGGGCCAACGCAGCGTGGGCTTATGACCTTATAAGGAGCGTGTTAACGTCACAGTGGGCTTGAGCATCTTGACGTCAGGAGGGGTGGCTAAACCGCCTCCTATTCTACTCTAAGTAGCCCACTAGCTTTAAGTATGTGTTAGTATGAATTCAGGACGAAACAGAACTGCTCATTGATCTTTCTAATCAGATTGCAGTATAAAGGACACTTCTTAATATATGTATTATTAATAAAAATCTAAGACTGTTGGTAATTAAACTTATAGTTTTCAATTGGGAAATTAGATATTAAACATCTGGTTAAAATGACTCAACAGAACAAAGGTACATCACACGGAATTTAGAATCTCAAGTGAAAATATGACGAGCAGCTGTGGGTGAACATTTCGTATTTATGGATGATAACGCCCACCTACAGAAGACTCAAGCGGTTAATTTTTCTCTTAAGGCAAAATGTATTAGCTGTTTGGAGTGGCCTGCGTGGTCTGCAGACATGAATCCGATTGAACATGCATGGAATGTGCTCTTCAGAGCTGTTCATGGTCAAAGAAATCCCCCTAGAATCCGTTATATACTTACAATTATCTGTAGAGAAAAATGGGGGAATCTGTTACAGGAAATGATTGATCGACGTGTTAGCAGTATTAGAGCTCAAATCTAGGATTGCATCGATGCCCTTGGTGGAAGTACACTATATTAAAATTGTTAAATACATTTAAACTTAAAATAAATTTTTTATTTTGTATTTATTAAAAGAAGTGTATCTTTTCTAAAAGAAAAAAATATCTGCCAACGTTTTGATATTTTTTTCTATAAATTATCTATAACAGTAGTTGCTGAGAATAGTTAATAATAGCGAACATATTGAGGAATGCATAACTTTTGAAAATATGTTTATTATATCTTATTATATGTAATAAATAATAACTATTGTTATGTATAAATATAATTTAACTTAACTTTTGTCGTTTTACTAACCCTACATAACTGTGAACCATATCCACATCATATAAAAATCTTAATCAGCGAAAAAAAAAAACTAAGCAAACAGTGGCAAACTTCCAGATCTCCTGAGAACAAAACTGAACTGAATAGGGCTACTCGTTTGCTTTAAAGAGAATTACACAAATACAAAGATCATTGCATAAATGAATTTCTTGAAAGTCTTACTGCGACGGATGACACAAACTACTCTGTTTGGAAACTCTCTAAGAAACTTAAACATCAGATTAAGCATGACGGTCCCATTAGAAATAAAGACGGTGATTGGGCCAAGGCCGATGAAGATAAAGTATAAGCATTCGCTAATCATCTCAGCCAAGTTTTTCAACCACACTCCAGAACTATCTCAAAGGAAGAAAAAGAATTCATTTACAAGAACTTAGATGCACCCTACCAGATGTCACATCCTATAAAAAATATCAAAATTAACGAAATAAAAGAGTTAGTTAAACATCTCAATACTAAAAAAGCTCCAGGGTATGATTTAATATCGGAAAAAATCTGCAAAAATTTACCCGAAGAAGGATTTCGGTTGGTTATGTACATATTTAACGCTATACTAAAGTTAGGCTATTTTTCTTTTCAATAAAAAATGGCACAAATTATTCTAATACCGAAACCAAATAAAGATCCACAAGAACTATCATCCTATCGTCCATTCAGTTTTCTTCCCATTATCTCTAAGATATTTGAGAGGATACTCCTTCAGAAAATGAATTCTATAATCGACAGACAAAAGTTAATACCTGATTATCAGTTTGGATTCAGGAACAACATGGAACAATTGAGCAGGTACATAGAGTTGCTAAAGTAGCAAGAGATGCGATTGAACAGAAAGAATACTGCACTGCAGCCTTTTTGGATGTCTCACAAGCATTTGATAAAGTATGGCATGAAGGGCTGCTATCTAAAATAAAAACTCACTTTCCTCATCCTCTGTATGCTCTTCTCAGATCCTATCGTACCAATCGATATTTCCAGGTCAGATGCAATGAAGCAGTATCAAACATATCTCCAATTCTATCGGGAGTACCTCAGGGTAGTATATTGGGACCAACTTTATACTTACTCTATACGGCAGATATTCCCACAAGAGTAAACAGCACAATCGCTACCTATGCAGATGATACTGTGATAATCGCTTCTAGCTCGGTTCCTGTTACAGCGTGTCAAAATTTACAAATTCATTTAAATAAACTAGAGAAATGGTTAAAACTGTGGCGAATTAAAGTAAATGGCATCAAATCTGCAAATATAACATTTACTTTACGCAAAGAGAGTGTACCATCTGTGTACATAAACAATAGCATAATACCCAAAAAAAGTGATGTTAAATACTTGGGAATACATTTTGACAGCCGACTAAATTGGGGAAAGCACATCTGGCCAAAGCGACTGCAACTAGGATTAATATACAGGAAAATGTATTGGTTCATAAATAAAAAATCCAAACTAAGTCTACATAATAAATTATTGCTGTACAAATGTGTTCTAAAGCCAGTTTGGACCTATGGTATACAGATATGGGGTACAGCATCTAATTCTCAATTACTAAAACTTCAACGTTTCCAATCCAAAGTTTTGAGACATATTACCAATGCACCGTGGTACGTGCCCAATTATGTTATACACCGAGATCTTCAGATCCAAAATATTAAAGACACCGTTGTCTTACTCAGTGGCACTTACAAAAATAGACTACTAAACCATCCAAATACACTTACCCAAGACCTACTTAAGCGACCAAGGAGAGGAAGACTAAAACGACGTGATCCTCTGACCTCTCCATACCTTTATATATATAAACGTGTATATCATTTTATAGCTACAACTGATACTACATATACCTACAACTTATAATTGTGTGTTGTTATAATTTTAACTATTGCTATTTTTTTTAATATATTAGTAAAATGTCTTTGTAAATTGTTATTTATGTTTCAAATATTTATATATATTAGAAATTTATCTTAAGGATTTCTGTCACTGGACTGATCTCCCATATGTTAATTACTTGATAAACATATTGATTATTGTATTTTTTTATTTGTAGAAACAGGTTTCAATAAATAAAGGATGTAAAAAAAACTAACCTTACCTTGATTTCAGTTAGCAAATACTAGTCAAAAATGAAGTGCATAGAAAGTAATATATTAATGATAAAACCAATGAATATGTTTAACATGTATGTAACCGCATATTCAGAGCATTTTTTATGAATAAAAATTTCAACTTTACTTATTGTTCCAATGATATTGTATGTATTCTAATAGTATTTCTAGTAGGGGCGGGTAGCACACAATGAGACAAAAAACACATTTTTATTTCTGACATTGACATTTTTTAATTTGTCTACATACTGAGTTAACCAGGCATCAATATGATAATTTTTTTTATTATTGAGTTAATGCCTCGACAACTAAGATCATTGGCATGGTACAGTCAGGTGCCTAGTGTAGTGTGTGTGTAGAGTAATTGTCTTTATACTTAGCAAAGTCGACGTCATTGTCTTTGCTAAGAGACGCTAATTGTATCCGAACGTCTGCGGTCCCACCGGTGAGTACCGATCGCACAAGGATACAAATTATTTTCATTTATTAATTTTTAATAAACGAAAATTTCTCCACCCAGATGAGATTCGAACTCACGACCTTTAGGTTTAAAGGTAGGCGCTCTTACCACTGAGTCACAGAGGGTTCATCAATATGATTATTTCTCCAATATAATTGGAAATAAATATTCCCTCATGAGTGAAGAAAGAAAATCTTATGATTATTTTTCTAACCATTCTCACATCTCACATCTGTCACACTTTGTAAGATTGGTTGTACACAATGAGTCAAGTATTATTTTAATCAGTTGTTACAGTAACTACATAGCGTGTAGTTTTTATTATTGAAAATAGCAATTTTACAGATACGATAGAAAAACTGAAATGAAAAAAAAATTTAATGGATCTAAATAGTGTCAAACTTTACATTAAATTTGAAATAAGATGCAAGGCGCTTGTTTTTCTGATCTACATTTTTTGGTTTTGGTAGAATTGGTACGTCTGACCTTACTACTGTAGCTATATCTTCAAATAAAGGAGAAATAAAGCAGCCTTGAAGCTTACCACTTTTTCTTCAAAATAACACTTTAAATTCATTATCGTCTAACGTCTTGAGAACTTTAGCAATATAAAATATATTGTTTTCAAATTTCACTGATACAAAACTATCAATGGAAATTTCTGTACTATCATCAATGCCATTATCGTCTTCCAAGTGTAAATTTTCACATTCATCGTCAGAAGAACCATCGTAATTGATTAGTTCTTCACTCTCCTCTATGAAGTGCTAATACTTCGTTTATTTTTTTCTGCTTTGGTGCTAGGCTGCTTACCTCGTTTATGCTCACATTTAATACGTTTATTATTCTGAGAAGTCATTTCTTTGGTTGTTGCTTGCAGTTTTAACTGATCCCAACTTTAATTTTAACTAACACACCTGAACAAGTCAGGTGTGTTAGTTAAAATTACACCCTTTTTAGTTTCCCTTGCCTTCACACTTTTTCTCTTTTCTGCTTCTGGCGATCCTTTAAACTTATGAGGGGAGATAAAAGAACTTGAATTTACAGATGATACTATTGACTTAGAGTTTTAAGACATTATCGGTTTTTTAGGTGTCCTTTGTAGATACTTCTTTATTTTCAGGTGTCTTCGATGAGGATAATATAACTTAATTGCACTAGATTGCACCCAATTGCACTAGAAAGCACACTAGATATTTCTGTCGACTCTGATTGTGAATTTGGCTGTTGTTATATTTGGTATATCAGTCACAGAACTGCAAATGAAGTCAACTTCAGAAAAATGTCTCTATTAAGGGGAAAAATTCCCGTTTTATTAAAACCTGACAGAATACTAGTAGGTGATAATGCTTTCATAGGTGCCTCACCTACACATTGTGCTATCTGGTATAATGAAATAGGTACATCAGGATGGTTCAGCAACTATGAGTCTATAGCGGTATTTTAATATGCTTTAAAGTTTGTTACTGCAATGTCAAGACAGAGTCAGTATGATTACACCATTACCTTTTGCCAGTTAAACAACTTTATATGTTAGTTGTTTTTCACGATTGTCGTGGATCAGTATGAAAGGGTTTTCAATTAAACTGATGCTAAACTTAATGAAATGTTATATAACGTCGACAAACAGTTCGCTATTCATCCAAATACTTGGATTTGCCAAACCCAGTGTGCTCCCAGTGGAGCTCCTTGTGTCATATGCTCCTTATAATATTTCCTTGGAAAATCATAACAGGAGGCAGAGACATACCATTTGCACATACAATAACATATGTAGTAATAAGATTATCCCTTTTAACGCCAGCACAACTATTTAGCTGTTTCACACCTTTCTTCGCCACGACTTTCTTAGGCTTCGGCACTGTTGTTGTACTAGTCTCGTCAAGGTTATATATCCTGATATTAGACACAGCTGATGGATATCTAGAATATTTATTTATTTATTTAGCGTATGGCTACATCACAGGTTCATATATATATACATATAATATAAATTATATAAATTACAAACAACAGTAAATACAAAAATATTATTCTACAAACAAACATCTAGATTATAAATATATTCGATTGACTCTTTTGTAGCAGACAGGAAATCTGAAGGGTTACCGTTATAGGATCTAATCGGGCATTCCTCTACCATGTGTTTTACTGTTTGCCTTTCGGCGCCGCAGTCGCAATTTGGTGATTGTATTTTTCCCCATCTAAAAAGTGAGTCGGAACATCTGCCACAGTTCGTCCTTATTCTATTGAGTGTGGTCCAAATTCGTCTCGGTTTGTTGAAGCCCTCAGGTTTGCTTGTAATACATGGCATGTTCCAGTTAGCTAGTGCAGTGTTATTCTCCCATTTTTCTCTCCACCGTTCAGTTACATTAAAGTTTTGATCTACTAGCATTTTTGCTGTTTTTAGAGGCGGGTGTCTTGAACGGAGCCTATTTATGTCTCTGGCGGACGTTCCGACATGGGAGCGGAGCTCAGGATCAGTATTGATTTTTGTAAATTCTCTGACAAGGGCATGTTCCCGGCGGATGGGTGGTGGAGCTATATGACTCAAAGCTGGTAACCAGTAAGTGGGCGTGGCTTTGATGGTGCCCGATATAGTTCGCATGACTTGTTTGAGTTGGACATCAACACGGTGAGTATGTGGACTGTTTATCCACACTGGTGCACAGTATTCCGCTACGGGGTATACCAGTCCTAATGCTGTCGATCTAAGTGTGGGTGCTGAGGAACCCCATGTAGTGCCGCAGAGCTTTTGCAGGATGTTGTTACGAAATCGGAGTTTTGCAGCAGTCTTAGTAAGATGCTATTTAAAGTTCAGCGTTCTGTCAAGTGTAACACCTAAGTATTTTGTGTGTTTATTATATTTAAGGAGTCTGTCCCCAAAATTGATTTGAGGTTGATAGGTGGCCATCTTGTTGTACAAATGGAAGCAGGACACTTCTGTCTTAGTTGGATTGGGTTGCAATCTCCATTTGCGGAAATAATATTCCCTAGGGCATTTAAATCCCTTGTTAGAATGCGTTCAGTAACCCCGAATTCTTTATGACTTGCGGCAAGCGTTCAGTCGTCTGCCTATCCAAACTTTTTTGATGTGGTTTTTGGCGTGTCTGCTATGTAGAGGCTAAAAAGCATGGGAGCCAGCACGGATCCTTGTGTAAATCCATTATTCAGTTTTCTTTGGGTACTAGTCTTGTCTCCCAATATAACTTTAAAGCATCTGTTGGATAGCATGGCGTTAATAACCTCAGTGGTCTTTCTGCATGGGATTATTCGCATTAATTTATATATTGCCCCTTTTCTAGAATAAACGTCTTATAAATTGTCGAATAACTTGTTCACTTTCTATGGATTAAATGGTGTTATTCTTGATATACAGCAAACCTCTGGTTGACATATACTGAGGTTCACAAGCCTATTTAAAAATAAACGGAACCGTTGGAGTCCAGCTACTTTATCTTTGGTCCAATTCGCTTGAACTGAAATATTATTTTTAATTGCCATATCATATGCTAACTTTCGTGCTTAAGTGATTGTTAATCTGTAGCTCATTTTGCTACAAATTTTAATACAGTCATAGAGAAATTTCCTGTTTCTCTGAAAACACACGTCGTATAGCATAATTGGGTTTCATGCGATCATCATCTGGATTAGAACGTGTTCTTGCAACATATCTTTGTAATGTCTGAAATTTTATTCTGTGTTCAACGGCAGCAATTCGTAATGATTTTCCGTCCAAAGCATCTTGTACGGCACTTGCCATGTCATCGGAGCTGAATGCCGTTCGACTACTTGGTTTTTCTTTGCACATCATGTCTGTAACAAAGAAAATAAACTTCCATTCTACTTATACAACATATCATTATAGTATAAACACTACGTAAAATTTTAGTAGTACACAATGGGACAGTCTTATTATGTACTATTACCCGGTGTCTCATTGTGTACCAAATAGCATTGTTGTACACAAATACAAATAATCATATGTAATTTTTAGTTTTGAGACGAGAATATTTTGAGGTTAGACTAACTTAACTATCGTATTTCATGCAAATTAACACAAATCAACAATTAGTTCTAATAATAAGTCAACGAAAAAAATTCGACAGTTACAATATTTCGGTCATGTAATGAGACATTCATAGAGGTAAGATCACCGGAGGAGAGACCCAGGCCGAAGAAGAACATCCTGTCTCCGAAATCTCCGAGAATGGTATCAAGAAACCACCACTAATTTATTTAGAGCCACCGTAAATAATGTCATTATTGTCAATATGATCGCCAACGTTCGATAATCGGACAGGGAACTGAAAGAAGAAGAATAAGTCAACAAAACTATATAAAAAGTACCTTCTTACCTTAATTAAACAGCTTATCACTGTAACTTTTATGAGGTCACGGATGAAATGGTGATATTTTGACTAGCGCTGTAAAATGACATTTCTGAAATAATGTTGTTGAAACTTGGCAGTAAATTAAAAAAAAATTAGAATGTCTTATTGTGTACCATGTCTCATTGTGTACTACTCTCCCCTACTCTTAATTACTTTATTAAGTTTTACTGTATATTTGATTTTATTAGTTTAAAATATTTAATAAAATATAATCATCTATATCAAATAATACCAGTTATTATTTGATTTATTTTTTTTTATGTAAAATAGATTCTAAAAGAATTCTTACAACGAACAGTTAACAAGTGTGCTTTTGTCTGTGATTCCCAATTGCTCAATCATAAAAGTCCAGCATTCCCCTTTAATCACGTTTTCCAATAACAATCTATTTTCTCTTCTTTCAGACGCTCCTCGATGCAAAAAAGGGTATGAGATAATGCGAGTTGGCGCCCTTCCCTTTGAGACACTAGTGGTCCAATGTCACGTAGACGCTATTCCAGACGTTGCCCGTTTTTCCTGGACGTATAACACCAGCAGGGGCGTTCTGCCCATCCAGGGGGGTAAAATGGAAAACGAGGGCAATGTGTCGATATTACGCTTCACACCTGGATCTGACGATGTCGAATCTCTGGCGTGCTGGGCCACTAACAGCGTGGGGAGACAGGAGAAGCCATGCCTTTTCTTTATCGTGCCTGCGGGTAAGCCGAAAATTTATATTCAACCGTTCTATTTAGATGGTATAATAACGTATTTTTAACTGCTACATATCTTAATGTTCTTTATAATAACAAATTCAATATTAACATGATGATATTTTATTATAACTCACAAAAGACATTTTCGGTCACTTGTTAGGAGTTTTATTTAAAAAATGAATACTAATAAATATTGTTTTCCAGCATATCCTATTATTTTATATAAACTTTTTTAAACTTTATATAAACAGGGCGGATCTGTTCTGAGGTGGATGGGAGAGGTGACATTCTGATTTTTGTAGAAAAAGTTGTGATAACTTCAGTAATAATAATGACCTTATCCTTCCTCTCAAGTAGTGTAAAAAAAACTGCGTGGACTGCGAGGTTTAGGATGTCAATGTAAGAAAACTGTGTATGTGTAATATAACACAAGTATTTGGGGTAATGTAAAAGATAACATATAATTTAAAGCTGGCTAGCAGAAGGTACCGGAGAGTGACTACTTGACACTCAAAAGAGGATTCGGCCAATTTGCATTCCCTACAGAGACCGTAGAATAAGAAAATAATTGACAAGGTAATAAACAATCTAAAGGTATATAACTAAGGTAAATAAAAGTGATTATAGAAGTTGCTCCAAAATGTGAGTGGGCGCCAGGAAAGTATTAACATAAACTTTGTAAGGTCTCTTATAAAGCTATTTGCTGAAATTAAAAAGGATACAGGTATTAATTGAAATATTTAGTTTTCACCAAAAATGTAATCCCTAACCAATATATACAATCTCAATTTACCCTAAAATACCCACCACCAATTGTGTACAGTTAATCTAGTAAATTATATACAAAAAATAAATTCCCTGGTTATACACAACTGATCCTTGCTGATCTAAATTTACAAATAATAAGATATAGGAAAATTTTTAACGATATGACCTAAAAAGGTAATTTACTTGCCTTAGAGATGTAACTCTGTACTTCGGCTTTCAACTAAATGTTATTATACAGTAATGAGGACAATATCCTGAAGGGATAAATGTCCAAAGGTTTAAATATGTAATAATAATAAAATCTTAATAAATAACTTTCTAATTAAATGTGTACACATAAAACCGTTCAACTGAGTTAAAAGGGCGGATTTAAAACCTCGACCTGTAATTGACAATTTTGTTGCTTATGTTATTTATAATTAATAAAAAAAATGGCGGGTCTTTATTATTAAATGAAATAGTATGATTTAAAGTTTAAAAAAATATTATAAAAAAATTATTAACAATTAATGAATAAAACAATATAAAACTGAAAAATGTTCCACACTCTAAATAAGGGAGGTCTTTCTGGCTGGTTCCCTGAAGTGGTCCGAGGGTAGTCTTAGAGAGATCTGGACCTCTGATGGAACAGCTAAGAGTGACGGGCAGATGTGCAAATTCAAAGTTATTCTTTTTTTCCTTTTAATAAATCCCAAAAAAATCCTCGACTCTGGATTTAATTTCTTAGGTAGGCTAAAAAGAACAATTGTGTTACAGTTGCTCCTTACGCTTAATAAAAAAGAAGGGAAAAACACAAGGTTTATTAACAAATGAAACGACTTGAAAAATATTACAAAAAAGTTGCTGTATGAAAGAAAAAGCTGTAATGATTTTGTAGATAATGTGACCTTTGCATGGTTTGACAATATTTGATGTAAAATAGATTGATCAAATAGATAATTTTAACGAAAAGCCGGATATATTTGGAATATAAAAGAACGGTATGAGGCCGAATATTTTTACACATAGTCTTTATAGATAATAGATAGTTTTAAAGATGGATAATTAAATGTTTTTAAGGCTGGAAAATAAAATAGAAAATTGATATGATTTTATAACAGAAATCCAGAATGTTTCTTAATGAATAATATAATCGTCAGCAGTGTGTGTGGCATCATTTACGTTTCCTTGTGAATTATTACAAACTACAGTTGGTTATTGTTTGAGTTTAACGATCATTTTTATATCAGTTTAAACATAAGAATTTTCTATTGCCAGTGGTGTTTATATTTCGTCATAAAGTGCATCAGAGATCCCGTATTTTGGATTATCTACAGATTGCAAGGTCAGTCTTTTTATTTTGTTTATATCTATTTACGGCGATTCACTCCCACTGCTGCTCTGCTGTTCCCACCATGTCGACCTGCGCTAACTGTTCAAAGTCAATCGATGATCGAGAATCATCAAAACAACTTCAATGTGAAGCATGTAAACAGAACATACATTTAGCTTGCACTGATCTACGAGCCGAAGATCGCGTTACTAGGCATAAGCTACGCGGAATTAAAATTCTTTGCAACAACTGCTGCTATATATCGAAAACTTTGCTAATTTAAAGACGCTCTTAAAAGATCTAAAAGAGAATCTTCAATCAAAAATTGATCTAATAGACCAAAAAGCTAATGATATCAGTGAAAGACTTTTACAGATCGAAAACAAGTTATCTATTGAGGATCATTCTTCATCTCCAAAATTTACAGATACCATAGCAAATGAAGCAGTTGATCGCATTAACCGGGCTAAGAATATTTTTGTTAGGGGTGTACCCGAAATTACAGGAGACATTGAAACAAAGAAAAGTCACGATGATGGAATATTAAAAAATATTTTAGATACTGTAATGTCTAACTCCACTCCTGTCACATTTTTCAGGACTGGAAAACCAAACAATCGCTTCCCTAGGATGATAAAGGTCATTATGCAAAATGAACATGAAGCCAAACATATTTTGAAGAACAAAAAGAAACTTTTACAAAACGTCTCTTTAAAAAACGTTTCCATTATCGACGATAAGACTCCAAATCAAATAGAATGCCTAAAAGAACATCGAGTGGAACTGGAACAGAGAAAATCGAATGGAGAGGAAAATTTAACCATAAAATATATACAAGGTGTCCCGAAAATTGTAAACTTTCGTCACTAATTCTGATATTTCAGGTTTTCATAATTGGCTCTGTTTCTATACTAATCTAGCTACTTTAAATTCCAAATTTAATGAATTTTTATGCAACATTCAAAACCTAAATCCTCAAATAATTCTTATCACTGAAACATGGTTAACACCAAATGATCCTGACTCCCTTTATAACATTGATAATTATTCCCTTTATAGGTGTGATCGTCGTAATCGGCGTGGAGGAGGAACTTGTATCTACTTGTCTTCAGAAATTACTAATAATTTCTCTGTTACATCTCTTGATATTACTGTCCCTAATATGGAACTTCTTGGCTTAAAAATATGTCATAAAAACTCTTTTGTTTTTCATCTAGTATGCGTTTATCGGCCTGGTGATTCTAGATTAGCAGATGATGAGTCCCTTATCGCATCACTTGATGAACTGTCTAGGCTAGAGAATTTAATTGTTATTGGAGACTTTAATTTTAGAGACATTTCGTGGCCTATAACTGATCCACTTAGTGGCTTAACAACTTCCAAAAACGCATTTACAGATTTTGTACTAAATTCTAATTTACATCAATTCATAACGGAGCCGACTCGTTTCAGAATCAATAATTTACCATCTATTTTGGACTTGGTATTCTCTAATGATCCCCATTTACTAACACATCCCTTAATAAGCTCTCCAGTAGGTAACTCAGATCATGCAGTCATAACGTTTCATATTCAGTTTAACTTACAGTACTGTACTCCTAATCCTAATGTTAATAAAACGGTATATGAAATAATTGATTTTGAAAATGCAAATCGCCAACTGACCGACATTGATTGGAATGATGTTTTCGGCGACATAAGGAATCCAGTTGTATTCTGGGATAAGTTCTTACAGGTTGTTAATTTATGCAAAAACCAAAATACCCTCAAAAAAACCATATACAAAAATAACATAAAACCTTGGATTAATGGGGAATTAATATATCTGATCAAGTATAAAAGAAAGTTGTGGAACAAATATAGACGTACAAATCGCATAGAGGATTTACAAATTCATCGAGACTTTGCCAGAGATTTAAAGAAATCTTTACATGAAGCTCGTGTTGCCTACGAAGAGAGTATAGCCATCAGTAATAACTGTAAAAAATTGCACAAGTATATTAGATCTTCGTTGACAACAAAAGTTTCTATACCTTTACTGGAAAATGATAATGGGAATATATCCCAAAATAACTATGAGAATGCCGAACTTCTCGCCAGTACTTTCTCCAAGGTTTTCTCTGTTGAACCCACTAATTATCAGTTCCCTAATATTACTTCGTCACGAGTTTCTTCTTCTCTTGAAAATATAATCATTACTCCTGAAAAAGTTAAACATCATCTTCAAAGCCTAAAAAATAATTCGTCTCCTGGTCTCGACTTAATATTTCTTTATTTTTAAAAAAATGTTCTGATGCTTTAGCTTATCCACTATATGTGATTATGTCCCTATCATTCACCACACATATTTTGCCTCCTATATGGAAAACCGCATCTGTAACACCGATCTTTAAAAAAGGGAACAAACTGGATCCTAATAACTATCGTCCTATCAGCTTAACACCTATAATATCTAAGATAATGGAAACTATTATTGCCGAGACAATTTCTGATTTTCTGCAAAATGAACTGGTTATACCAGAACAGCAGCATGGTTTTGTCAAAGGACGTTCTACAATGACAAATCTTCTCTGGTGTGTCAATAAATGGTCAAGAGCATTAGACAGAAAAGCCCCGGTGGACATTATATACCTCGATTTTGCTAAAGCTTTCGATAAAGTTCCAAAACGAAGACTATTACATAAATTGGAACACCTTGGTATCCGTGGTCAACTACTGAAATGGATCGACGCGTATTTAACAGATAGAAAATTTTGTGTTAGAGTTGGGGACTCTTTCTCAGTTGAGAGAACGGTTTTAAGTGGGGTACCGCAAGGATCAGTTTTGGGCCCACTCTTATTCATAGCATACTCAAGTGATCTACAATTTCATATTAAATGCAACAATGCTTTCTATGCAGATGACACGAAGCTATTTTCCGATCCCTCCGTAAATTTCCAGTTACTACAAGATGACCTTGATTGCATATCGGAATGGTGCTCTACCTGGATGCTGCCTCTTATTGTGGAAAAATGTGTAGTTCTTCACATGGGTAAAAATAATCCGTGTCTTCCTTACTCTATTAATGGGCGCGTGTTAAAAACAGTGAAATCGCATAATGATCTAGGCGTTATAATTAATAACAATCTAAGTTGGTCGGAACACATTTTGCATATTTCTAAAAAAGCTAACAGTAAATTATATCTACTAAATAAAACGTTTGCGAAAATGTCATTTATGAGCTCAATTCATCTGTATAAACTGTACATTCGTCCAGTTCTGGAATATTGCGGAACTGTTTGGTGTCCAGTATTAGTGCGCGATCGTAATATTCTCGAAAACGTACAGCGGCAGTGCACCAGGATGTCTTTTGGTCGCTCAAGACCTACGTATACAGAAAGACTGAATATGGCCAATCTCACTACATTTGAACAACGTCGACTTCGAGGCGATTTAATTATTACGTTTCGGATAGTAAAATACAACTTTGGAAATTTGGGGAATATGTTCATAATAGACAATGACAATCGTCTTCGTGGCCACAAACTTAAGTTTAAAAAGGAAACTTTTTTAACAACAACCAGACAATTTTTTCTCTGTAATCGAGTGTTCTCGATATGGAATAGCCTTCCGGCTGAGATCATAGATGCTCCATCTGTCAATATTTTCAAAAATAAACTGGATGACCTTCTGTTCCATAGTTGAACATTTAATTTGTACTAAACACTTGCTATTACCTATGTTATTGTATATTCATTTAGTTAGTTAGTGCTTAATATGTAACTACTGTAATGTAACAATTTAATTGTACACTATATAACATTGTAGTCACATGGGCATATGGGTTTTGCAACCCCTGCTCAAATCTATTGTAAATAATAATAATAATAATAATAAAATAATATGAGAAATGACAGATAGATATTACACTATCGAAGGAAAAATGACGATATTATAGAAGTTAATATGGCTGATGGTTTTAACGCTTTTTATTTATAATTGAATCAACTTACCGGCTAGAAGTGACTATAAATCAAAGGGTATACACTACGAAACAACTAAAATTTTTCCATATTCTTTCTTCTCCAAAAAAGTTATTATTCTCAAAACAAATATAGCCTTCTCCTGCCGCCTACCGTTTTTTAGTTAAACGAACTTCTCTTCCAAAAAGTTAAAACCAGAATGAGCGCTAATTGCTAGCCTTGTAATCATCTCGCCCTACAGCGCCGCAGTTGTCGCTGTTTAATACCAACTTTGAAATTCAAAGTTAAGAAAATCATTAAGAGGATTGGAATTTTAAAATTTTATTTAAAAATGTTTAAAGGATTATTAAAGTGACGGACTCGTTACAGTAGGCCAGGTATATTAATAAAAAAATATGAATATTTAAAAATTACTAAAATTGTCGATTTTTAAACTTTGTTGCGTCAAGTTGTTAAATACCAGTCAATAAAAAGTACTCTAAGGCTCTTGTCCCACCAAAGCTACGCGACGGTGAGACGATTTTGTCACGATATATCTTTATTATTTAACCTATGGTATATCTACACTTAACTCCCACCAACGCTCCGGCAAAGAGACATTCAAGCTACGTGTCGGCATCTTGTTGCCGAGCGACTCGACAAGTCAATTTGAAAGCAACAGTCAGTTTGATAGTCAGTTCGGTAGAAAAGATGGCGGCGTGTGATACAACCATGTTAACGACTGAGTTAAATAAATTAAAGAAAAATGAACCAATCGACATAATTGTGACGTTAAAAGTACCAGTGAATGTTGGTAATCCACAAGTGATTGCCTGTATAAATAAAATTGGGGGCTTTATAAAAAACAAGAGCGACAATAATTCTTATGATTTGGTAGATAACGTAACCTGTTCTCACTGTGACACATTATCAGACGGGACTATTACCATTTAAAAGGAACTTGACACTGTAAGTAAACTTACATATCATCTAGAAAAAAGGTGCCAAGAACAAGAAGATCTAATTTTTACCAGCTGTACCAGTTACCAGCTGTAGTCCGTTTAAAGAGGCTTACTCTCCGAACACTGGAACTTATTCAAACCATGGGTGTATGTTACCTAAAGCCAAATTTAACTTAATATCAAACATCACATATTTAAAACAACATTTTGTACAATCTTTTGTAACTACATTTATTTTAAAGGGTTTTTACTCAAATATTTTGGTGGCTTAGGCATATCAACCTAGTATTTTTTTTAATCTGATGATGGAATTGTCATTCCGAAAACGTTCGTGTTTTTTGATGTAGCTCTTTTAAGGTTTTTTTTTTTTAAATATACCAAATTACAAAGATTAACCGCTTTTTTTATCTAATGTTTCTCCTAAAACAATTAAAAGAGAATGCAGATTTACCAAAGATACATATAACCCCATCTACTAGTACTATTATGAACTCCAAAACACATTATAAGACCAATTTAAATATTGCCCAAAAAAAGAGAGAAGAACACAAACAAAACTTAATGGGCAGAGCAGCAAAAAGTGAAATGGTAATTACTCACAAAAAGCCTGACGTAAATAAAGAAGCGAATTAGCAAACAAAAATAGATGTTTCGAAAGGATATACACTGATTTTATTTAAAATAATTTCATATAAATATAACGTCGGATTTATACAATTATCAGTTCAAAAATTGTAATAAAGTGTAATAAACAATTGAAAAAGTCCATTTACGGGACGAGGAGTGACCGTTATAAAACATGTAAACATTTTCGATTTTAATAAAATCTATAAGAATAATAAATAAATGATAAAATTACTTAATTTTAAGCATATTATTTAAATTTTAAAAATACATAAAACATAGTATGAATTTTTGCGCTAATCTATTTATAGTACCGCTCACTGTACCTTTATTTTTTTGTTATAATTTAGGATATCATATGCCCTAAACTTCGAATTACTTTTGGACTAAATAATATCGTAAAATACGTCATCTTCACAATTCTTTTTCTTAGAAATAAAATCTGTTTGTCTCTGGAATATATTTATGTTTGTGCCATATTTCTTAAGTATGAATACAAAACAAAAATCAGTATTTTTCTTATTTCAATATATTCGTTTCGAGCCACATCAGATAAGCATCAAAATAAATCCTACGTGAAAAACTGATAAGTAATGAAGTTGAGGCAATGTTCCACATTTTGTGTTTCTAAACGCAGTGTGACAGTAATGCTGAATGACGTACAAACCAAGAAAATGATTGCCAAGTCACAGCCCGGGGATTACGCCATTTCATGCGTCGCCGCTTCGAAGTTATTCAAGGATTGTGACATTTATTGAGTTATTGTCTAAGGCAAGCCGTTTGAGGTTAGTTACTTCGATTTCCAACTGAAATTCCAGAGAAAGGGAGAGCTAATATCACGTATTTCACCTGTTGGATGTTGTGATACTGACGGTTAGCTAAAATCTAGTTCGGAATTCATTTCATACCGTCGAGAGGCAATCAGAGATAAAGGACATTACAGAAACAGATCTCTGCGAATAAACAGTATTTCAATCAATACTACAAGATGTAAAATGTAAAAGATTTGATGATCTTTACTTGAAAATTTTTTTTTTTCGTTGCAATACACACTAATTATTGACACTAGATTCAATTAAAAAAATTATATCACTTTGAAAATAAAAACTTAAACTAACAATTAAATCAAAACAATTTTAAAGTAGATTGAACTATATAATAAGATATAATAAGATACTTATCTTCGTCAGAGTGACATATTTTTGTTGTAACTTAGTTAATTTTTTTTACTTTATTTGGTTTATTGTATCCATCTGTGGGATATTTTTTTTATTATCTTGAGTTCCGGGAAGTTAACAGGGCGTGTCAAAATATTAACCTCATAATCGAATATCAACACGAACAATCTCTTTAGAGATTTGACTGTGTAACACGCCTTTCCATTATCACCTATTAGACCTAATTCACAGACAATCTCCAGGCGAGATAATCTCTCTCTTCAATCCTGACCCCCCAGGGGGAGTGTAGTGGTCGACGTGATGTCGTGTATTGTCCGTCTCCAGAGATCTCTGTCTCTGGTCATTTCTTTTAATTCATGCATAGGTCTTTGACATATTCCTGTAATTTGATCTATCCATCTTGTTGGGGATCTTCCTCGTGATCTTCGGCCTTCTACCTTTCCTTGTATTATAAGTCTTTCCATGTTTTCTGTGTTTGCTCTCATAACATGCCCAAAATATTTTAATTGTTGAATATGGAATTTACTAGAGAGTCGTTGGCTAACTTTTAGCTCTCTTAAAATTGAGTTATTTGTTCTACGGTCGGTCCAAGGAATTCGTAACATTCGTCTCCAATAGAACATTTCAGTGGCGTCTATCTTTTTTCTCTCCCATTGTCTCAGAGTCCAAGATTCACATCCGTAGGTCAGTATTGGAAATATTAAGCAGTTGATCAACCTCATCTTTATCGCTCTTGAAATTTGACATTCCTTCCATATTTTGGTCATTTTTTGCTGTGGCAACTTTTGCTAGATCACATCTACGTTTAATCTCTTCTTGTAATGACCCTGTGTTTGTGATTAATGATCCCAGATATAAGTATGAGCTCACAACCTCGAACCGGTCAATTGTGGTTATGTGTGGATGATTGTTGTGTAGTCTATCCACTATCATGATCTTTGTCTTTGATATGTTTAATTGCAGACCAAATATTTGACTTTCGTTTTCGATCAGTCGTATAAGTTCCATCGGCTCTGCTTGACTATCTGCAATAAGGGCTGTGTCATCTCCGAAACGTAGATTGTTTAGTTTATGACCATTTATTGAGATGCCCTTTTCCCATCCTTCAAGTGCTCTTCGCATAATATACTCTCCATATATGTTGAATAATTGTGGAGATAGTATACATCCTTGTCTGACACTCCGTTCTGGATGAAACTCGTTCGAAATTGTGTCAAGTACTTTAACTGATCCAGTAGTGTGTTCATATAGTTCAGTTATAAGCGTAATTAGATGTTGTGGTACGCCTATTTCTTTTAGTATTCGCCATAAGTGTCTCCACTTGACCCTGTCGAACGCTTTACGGTTATCTATAAAACAGATGTATAGTGGGATGTTGAATTCCCTAGATTTCTCGATTATCTGTCTTATATTCAGCAGGTGTTCTCGAGTGCCTCTACCTTTGGTAAATCCAGTTTGCTCTTGTGGAATTTCTCTTTGAAGGAATGTTTTCAGTCTCTCATTAATTATATGTAGCATTATCTTGCTGGCATGGGATATAAGAGATATAGTTCTAGCGAGATAATACGAACTACCAAAATACTGAGGATCAGATCTGATCAAACAACTATTAAAACTAATCCAAAAAAATAATAGAACAAAACAGAATTCCTCAAGAATGGAGATCAAGCATCCTCACGCCTCTCTTCAAAAAGTAAGATAAATCGGACCCGAAAAATTACAGAAGAATTAATTTATTAAACAAAACACTAAAATTAATAACCAAAGTGATAAATAAACTAAAAATGAAATTATAATACTATGAAGAAGAAGAACAACAATGTTTCAGATGGGGAAGATCATGCACCGACGGTATATTTATAATGAGGTAAGTGCAAGAGAAATCATTAGAATGCCACAAACCGGCATATTTATGTTTTGTGAACCTTAAGAAGGCATTTGACCAGGTCAAATTAAAAAACATTATTCACTTACTGTACGCAAGAGACACACCTCTAGCAATAATTAAAACGATCGAAAATATCTACCAAAACAACACAATAAAGAGAGGGATCTTTCCTGAGTCTAAACTAAAAAATAAAATCAAATGGGGGGAAAACAACTTACAGTAATCTGCTATGCAGACGACGCAATACTACACTCTCAAGTAAAGTTGATTTACAACGTATACTGCACCAATTTAATATAACCGCCAGAAAATGTTAATTTCCACAAAAAGACAAAAGACATGGTTACATCAGCCAATTTAATAAGATGTAAATTGGACCTGGAAAGTCAAAAGAACCATTGATGGTGTTTAAATATCTACGCATCACATTGTCTAGGTATGGAAAGCTCGAAACTAAAGTGGAAGATCAGGTGGGTAGACCAAACAGTACCGCAGGTTGTCTGAATGAAACAATGTGGGGAAATTAGAATATCGGGAAAGAAACGAAAGGCAGAATTTACAAAACAGTCATCAGACCAATAATAACACATGCGGCGGAAACATGAACTGACACAGACAGGACAAAAAGAAGTTAAAACCAGCAGAGATGAAAACACTTAGAAAAGTTGATGATAAAACACTATAAAATAGCTAGAAGTACAAACATATGAGGTAGATGCAAGGTGGAGAATACTGCAGAAGTACTGGGTAAGAACTAGAAGAGTAGAATGGTACCATCATATAAGCCGAATTACAACAAATACAATAGTACAGACGGCAAGAGATGGTTTTCCAATAGGAAGACGATCAGTAGAAAGACCACGCAAACGATAGAACACCACAACTTACTGGAGGTACATTGAAAAACAGACAAAGTGATGTATATATAAAAAGAAGAATAAGAAAAAAGATTGCTTTTACATTATTTTATTTAAAACTGTTAGAAAAAAAGTTAAGGCGGAAAAGAAAATTTGGCCAAAACTTTTAGGTAATATTGTTAACATTTATATTTTAAATTAGTAACAAAAGTTATAGAAATAAATTTGTGGGCAATTTATTATACTACAAATATTGTTAGTTACAGTTTTCTTTAGGGTTCTTATTTTACAAGATACATCGCGAAATCCGTCTTCCAAGATGACGAGTATTCAAGAAACCGACCAACTTCGGAGCGCTGTAAAAACCAGAGATTTTATTGAAAATATTAATTCTTAATTAAGGACATTAAACAAATTTGTTTTACCAATTATTCTATAACCCTCTATGATATTCGTCTGACATCATTTTATTGTAAAATTACCGGAAAAAAAGTTATAAGTATCAGAAGAACATTTTTTCCAAAATTTTAAGTTATTTTTGTTTAATAACTTTTTTTATTTTTTAAACGTATGAGCCCTAACAACTATATTTTTGTACAAGCAGTTATTTTAAAAATATAATACCAATTTACCGAAATCTTTTATTTACATTTTTTTTTTAATTGTAAATATGAAATTAGCAACATTTCTTATTATGTATGGAATAATTTTTATAGTTTACTTATATATTTCTTGTTGATTACTATTTATTTATTGTTTGATAATCAAAAAATGCTGACAACTAAATATTGGAACAAGAGGCTTTTAACAAATTAAAATAAACATTAATAAAGCGTAACGTAGCCCTTAGCTTAAATAACCGCCTCTATTAGGCATTGTCTTCTAGGAATTAATAGAATCTTGCAATTCAGCACCTATTTGTAGCAAAGTACGTTGAGGGATATTTCTTGGCGTTTTTTCATTTTATGCCAAAGTCTCTATTGGATTAGAAACTGGGCTGCTAGAAGGATGTGACAAAATTTTAATGTGATGTTCTGCTATCCATTTTTTGTAGATTTAGCCGTATATCATGAGACTCCATTCTGCTGAAAGACACAATTCTCGGATGGATATAACTTTGTTGAACTTGGTAGAAACGAATGTTTAAAAATTTCTGGATATTAGGCTGCATTAACTATGTCTTCAATAAAATGTAAAGTCCCAAACTCTTTATCCGACATACAACTCCACACCATGATGCCATGCGGAAACTTTACAGTCCTTTTGAGACAATCCTTATAAACTGCTTCTGTATTTTCCGAATCACACGATTTTGATAATCTTCCAGACATACATCAAATTTGCTTTCGTCGCTAAAAATAACTTTGTCCCAGTTATGTTTGGTCCACGAATGTTTCGATTTAGCCCAAACGTAACTATTTTACTTTTGAGTTTTCGTCAGCAATAGTTTTTCTTTTTCCTGCTCTAAAAAAAAATTATAAATTGAAAATTTATATCGTAAACAAGAACCTATCAAAGATATCTTATAAAAACCAAGACCGCTTTTGTTGATATATTTGCGACAGCATTCTCTGAAAGCATTTATTCCAGTTTCTATATTTTACCTAGCACGTACTTTGCGTAGTCTATTTCTTCTTCTCGACTTAAGTATTCTAATTAAACTCCTTACAATACTTTGAGAAACAATCAGCTTTTGGACGACCTGAGCTTTTGCCTCGAACATCAATACTGGCAGTTTCACCATATTTCTGAATTGTATTAAACACAGTAGTTGTTGCTGCAGTAAATTTACTGAAAATTTCACGCATTGTTTTTCCTTTATGGTACTGAAGAAATAATAGTTTCTCGAACTTTTGGATCAATAGATTTTCTACGTGTTACTGTTAAATTTTTCTTGTAATAAAACTAAGAGTTGCTAATTATTTATACTGAAATAACACGTGGCAATTATTGTTGAAAATGGACTACATAGTCGTATGTTTGATTTCAAATCCTTCTCTGCCCCAGGATGATAAAATTTAAGAACCGTGAAGAAAAGCAAAAATGTTCTAATACTTAATTGTCAATAGTTTTCGATTATCAAACAGTTAATTAAATAGTAATCAATATAAAATACATAATTTACCAGCAAAAAAAAGTCCCATATGGTAATTTCACATTTACAATTAAAAAAACATTAAATGAAAGAGGTGTTTCCTGACCCGGGAAACTTGTACCTGCTAAGTGTCCTTTGTCCAGGTCACGGATAAAGTCTACAACGGCATCGAGGGCGGAGAAGAAGGTTTTCACACCGGTCTGGAGGACGGAAGTGGCAGCCTTCTGGTTTTAAGGCTTGTTTAAAATCGAAGGGAAGGAGAGTCTCTCTAGCTGTAGTGGAAGCAACTCGCATAGGAGAAGGATACTCTGATGTAAAAATCCCTGGCCCTCCAGGTTGGGGGTTGAGGCACCGGGCCAACTCCTCGGTACTCATAAAACACGTACAATGTTAAGAAGCCTAACAAAGCCTCGTAACAAAAGATTGACAACACAGTAGACGAAAACCGCAAAGAAAGCGGTTAATGAATTGTTGTACATGGAATGTGCAAGGTATCTCCCTAAAAATAACAGAAATCATATCAGAACTCAAAAATGCAGAGATAGATATCGCGGTACTTACTAAAAAAGTAAGGTCACTATAACCTGTTCTATAGTGGAGTAACTAAAGACCAAAGAGTACAACAAGGTGTTGCTATTGTTATTCGTTTAACTTCACGATAAAAGGAAGCAGAATAGCCGTACTAAGTGTACATGAAAATAATGAGGACGCATTGGTCAACAGTAAAGATGCATTCTTCGAATAACTGAAAGATGAAATTATAAAAGTAGGAACATCTAGGGAGATCATACTTCTAGGAGACTTCAACATCAGAGTTGGATGGGAATTAAACAACAAAGTGGTAAGAACACACGGTGAAAATACAAGAAATAATAATGAAACCAGATTAATAACAACATACACACAATAGTACATTGTTTACCGGGTAGGAAAAGCTTAACATTCCTGGACGACTGTGAAGATTGCTAAGTCGAGGCGCAAGCCGAGACTTAGCAACACAGAGTCCAGGAATGTGGCTTTTCCTACGAGGTAAACATACTATTTTTCCGCCAATCGTTTAAAATTCGACAGATATTGATTGATTAAAAAAAAATGCGATAATTTTATTCCCAAATAAATGGTACTTTGAAATTCCTAATAAAATTACTTGGGTTACTATGGAAACGTATTGAGGTTGAATTGTCAAACTTGACGCTTATAAATTTAATTGCTGGTGTTCTCGAAAGTAAAATGATAAGTCATTATGAAATTTCCATTTCTGGGACTCCTCCAGAGCTGGTTGAGGCAGTGAATACTGCTTCATTAGAATTATTGCCAAAGAAATCAAGAGAAAAGTACGAAAATGCGTACGGACGTTTTATGGATTATCGCATGAGTAAAAATACGAGTTTTTTCTCAGAAAATGTTGTAATGGCACACTTCCTAGACCTCTGTTTAAAGATGAAATCTTCAACATTATGGGCCAATTATTCAATGCTGAAGTCAACCCTTGCACTTAAACACAATGTAGATATATCTACATACTCAAAACTTCGTTTTTTATTGAAACGGCAAGCTCAAGGTTATAGGGCAAAGAAATCTAAGATTTTAACGAAGGAAGAAATTGAAAAATTTATCCAGGAAGCTCCAGATAAAGAAAATTTAATGATTAAGGTAATTTACAAGGTTTTAATTTCTATTTAGATTATAGCTTTATATATTTTTTAGGTGGCTGTAATATTTGGTATTTCTGGGGCCTGTAGAATGGATGAGTTAGTCCGAATGACTGTACACGATATAGAAGACTTAGAATCTAAGCTTTTAATCAGCATACCTGATTCGAAAACCAACAAACCAAGATCATTTGTAATTAATCAGATCTACTTGAATGTTTATCGAAAGTATGTTTCGTTAAGACCAGAAAATATGAACAGTGACCGATTTTTCTTTAAATATCAAATCGGAAAGGGTTGTAGACAAGTGGTAGGAATTCATCAATTTGGAAAAATGCCCAAAATAATTGCTACTTATTTGAACTTGGTAAATCCGACAGAATATACTGGTCACTGCTTTCGTCGGTCTTCTGCAACAATATTGGTTGACTCTGGTGCCGACATAACTAGTTTAAAGAGGCATGGCGGATTTAAGTCATCAAGCGTTGCTGAAGGATATATCGAAGAATCGCTTAACAATAAGGTTGAGGTGGCAAATAAAATTTGCACAGTACAAAATATTCAACAAAATTACACTTCCACCCTGCATGTTGTCCAAAATGTTTCTCATAGTTCTAAGAGTGTTCCTCCAATGTTCAATAATTGTACTAACTGTCAAATTACTGTAAATATAACAAATTGATCTTAAAAATGTATTCAGCAATGACTTGATGTTTTCAAAATATAAATTAATTCCTTATAAGCAATGTGTTTTCTATCATTTATGTAGAACACTAACAACTGTACGGAAATATCATTTCCTTACAGTAAGGAAATGACATTTCCTTACAGTAAGGAAGTCCTGACTTTTTCTTCAATAAATTTTGACAGGAATGTCAAAATTTCCTGGCGATTTGCGGAAAAATAACTTAAAAATATTAAATGGATTTTATCCACATCGCGATATACACAAATACACGTGAATACAACAGACCAGAAATCTAAAATCTATAATAGATTATAGCATTGTAAGACAGAAAACTACAATGTAAATACAAGATGTACCAGTAGCCAGAGGGTCATCATGTGGTACCGATCATCATCTGCTAAAAGTTAAAACGGTACTCCCAAACAGATACGAAAAAGAAAAGAGCACATCGAATAAAATCAGTTAATAAAACAAGTACGGTATAAGAGAGTTTAGACAGTTTAAACCATGAGAGTGTAAAGCTACTGTATAAAAAAGATTAGACCAAAAATTAGAAATGGGTAGTTTTGAAAATACCCAAGAACACTACGAACACATCAAAAAGTCGATTTATTTAGCAGCAGAAGAAGCACTGGGAACATGTGACGAAAATCATAAGTGAATAAAACCGTATTGGTGGAATGATAAAATAGAGAAGGAAATTAAAGATAAACGTCGAAAATACCAAACATTTTTAACAGCAAAACCAGAAAACGTTAAAACAATTTACAAAGAAGCACAAGCCAAAGTAAGAAAAAAGATAGCTCAAAAAAAGAACGAATCATTAGAACAGAACTACCAAAAGATCAACACCAACGTAGGAGGTAGAAGAAGCACACAGAGTTGGAGATTGATGAAAAGTATTTAAAATAATAAGAAAAAAGACGTTATATCACAATCACAACAGAAAAATGGGATGAATATTTCAAAAAATTATTAACAGAACAAAGACCAGAATTTGCTAACATGGAAGACAACACGATAGGTATACTTATAAATTCATCACCATTACAAATCAGTTATTCAGAGATGGAAGAAATAAGCAAATCCCTAAAAAATGGAAAATCCCCTGGTTCCGGTGACATCCCTGTAGAATTAGTGAAAGCCGGTACAGACAAACTCCAGGAACAGTTAAGAAAACTCTTTCAAGATTGCTGGAATGGGGCCGAATTATCAAAAGAATGGAAATTGTCTATTATGTCAACTATCCACAAAAAGGGCAGCAAGAATCAGTGTAAAAATTACAGAGGAATTGCGGTAAACAGGAGAATAAGTAGGATGTATGGAAAACTTATGAATAACAAAACAGAAAATAACTATAGAGATTACGAAGCAGAGGAGCAAGCTTGTTTTAGAGCTGGGCGATCCACAGTAGACCACCTGTACTCTATTACGCGTACAGTTATTGAGAAAAAAATAGCCTGTAATAAAGAAGGTCACCTGCTGTACGTAGACTTACAAAAAGCATATGACAGTGTACCCCTAAGTAAACTATGGTCAACCCTACAGCAAACCAACATTAAGCATGGTCTTATCAAAGCAGTCCAAAGTCTGTATAATGGAACGACAGCAAAAGTTAAAACTGGATCAAGGATATCTTAAGGATTTAAGGTCACTAAAGAACTAAAGCAGGGTTGCTGTATTTTGCCTACCCTTTTCAAAATTTATTTGGAACAAGCACTCAAGCTATGGAAAAGAAAATGTAATGGCATGGGAATCCCTCTGAATAACGAGACTATACTTTACACCTTATGTTTCGCTGATGACCAAATACTGATTGCCCAGGATCATGACGACTTGAGTTACATGACTCAAAAGCTAATAGAAGAATCTAACAAATGGGGTCTCGAAGTCAACATTAAGAAAACTGAAGCCATGTATATTGGAGGGACAGAGCAGTCCATTATATTAGACGATGGGGTAGAAATTAGAAACTGTGATGAATACAAGTACTTGGGTATGAAGATAACTCAAGATAGAACACTCGATGCTGCTCTAAAAGACAGAAACATACAGGGTAGAAAAGCCATATCCATGATGAACGGCATTCTGTGGAACCAAACAATATCTAAAGCGAACAAACAACTCATATACAACACCATACTTAAAAGTGTAATCACATATAGCAGTGAAGTTTGGCCAATGAAACAAAGAACAGAGAAACTGTTACTAGCAACAGAAATGAACTTCTGGAGAAGAGCAGCAGGCAAATCAAGAAGAGATCGGATACCAAATGAGAGAATACGAGAAATGATGGGAGTGAAGCATACAATAGTTGATGATATAAATACAAAACAGTTAATATGGTACGGCCATGTACAGAAAATGCCAGATGACAGGATTCCAAAACAGATTTTGACCTGGACACCACAAGGGAGAAGGAAAAGAAGAAGACCGAGAAGAAGCTGGAGAGAGGGAATTGAAAAATAATTAGAGGAAAGAGAAATCCCTCCAGGCCTATGGTTGAATAGAGAAGAATGGCGGTTAGGAGTCGAAAGGCGTCGGAGAACGCTATAAACCTATAGTAGTAGTAGTAATAGTAGTAAATGAAAGAGTTTCGGTAAATAACTGCTTGTTTCAATATATAGTTGTTAGTGCTTAAATAGAAATAATAGAATTTTGCTACAAATGTCTGATAACATTTTTTGTAGGGTTACTAGTTTACAGGGCAAAAACCCTTTCTCCCTTTTTGCAAGGTGGCAGCCGGGAGAGAACGGTTGCATTCCTTTAAACTTGGTTTCTTTTATTCTTGTTTCTTATTTATTGTTTTTGAAGATGAATCCAATAATAAGGGCATTACATATTTTATTGCAACATAATAGACTTAGTTTTCGTATCATACATCTTAACAAATACAATAAAACCCTAAAATTAATAACTTTATCCTGAATTGTACAAAATAAAGTTATCCTAACAATAAACACTAAATCTCTTAATATTCAACTCGTGATATTCATATTATTTTAGGATATTCACTGATTCATATGTTGAGTTCTGTACGAAATTCACTTCTCCGTATTTATCTTTCACAGCCAACTTTACTGCTCATTGTCTCCATGCTAACGTCTGAAATTAAATTCATCATATTTAAAATTAGGTAGTTTAATAATGAAGCAAAGTTTATATACTACGAAAATTTGATAATATGACTCCAAGTAATTTCATTACCATATTCGCATCTCTCGAGTTTCCTCTCGAGTCTTATGAATATTCAAACTACTTATCCTAACGGTAATCACTTACTTGATAAAGTAGTCGAAACCTCTTGCGAGAATTTACTAAAAAATATTCCCGATTTTCCCTAATTCTTGTCGTATTTTGTTCTACAAGGTTTGTGATTAAGATAACTAGAATTTAAACCAGGAAATGTCCATAAAATATAATTGAGTTTAAATCTACAGCACGTTTATCAAATTGTTCCTATCAAATTGTTCAACTTTTATAGGATGAAACAATGATCCTAGTACAATATTTTCCAAGTATTAGAAATTACAAACTTGGTATGAATTGTATAATATTTACCATTTTACTATAAATAAATTCACATTCAGATGGCAACGTTACAGAGATAGGCCTGTACTTTCTATATGCCAGAAATAACTACATTGTTGTCAGTTTTTAATCGTACCTACAATCGTACGTTATGGGCCGGCTCCTATAAAAGAATTATAATTTCGGAAATATTAATGAATGTGAAACGGAAAAATACTACATTTTTTTAATTATATAATTTTTCTGTTGGTATTTTAAAAATAGAAAGTTATATTTCGGAAATCTGGTCTTTTCGGAATTATATCTTCTGTTCAAAATTGTTTGCAATTCGTGGAGATCAAATAATTATTTGTATAATCCGTTTTTGATCTTAATGTTCTTTTAATGACACACTTTTTCTACCTGCATTTACAGTTACAGACATTAAAAAATAATTTAGAATTAAAAAAATATACCTATTTATAAATTCAAAATTATTGTCTAATGCCAGCAATTATAAATTCAGGTAAATACTTGAGAGTCATTAAAATAATTTTCAGTTGATATCAGGCGTTTGTGTCGTGTCAGTGTCAAAATGGCCGAGTGTATTAAAATTCAAAAACGGTAATTTGTTAAATACTGAATGCAAAAAAATAGTGTTAAATGTTTTTAACTATTTATCAAACAGTAATAATGATAAAAGTGTATCAACAATAGTGCGGGAAGTTTCTGCTATGACTGGAGTCTCTGAGCGAACGATATTCCGATATAGAAGTGAAAGTAAAAATGGTCCACTCGTAACTCCTATAAGAAAAAAAAGAACCGGTTATTTGAATAGTCGTGAGAATAGATATGATGAAGCAACTCGGTCTAGAATAAGACAAGTAGTTGACGGTTTTTTTATGGACAATATTCCTCCAACCCTTGACGTAGTACTAGAAAAAATTAAGCAAATGGAGCATCTTCCGAATTTTTCCAAGAGTACGTTGAGAAGACTATTGCACGACATGGGTTTTATATATGGCAAACAAGGTGTAAATTCAATATTAATAGAAAAACAAGAAATAGTGGCTTGGAGACGTCACTATCTCCGGGAAATAAAGAAACTGAGAAACGAAGGAGCCAATATCATTTATATGGACGAATAATGGGTTAATACTGGAATAACCAATGGGCAAGTATGGCAAGATACAACAATAAAAAATAGCCGACAGGCTTTCGTAAATGGACTTACCACAGGTTTAAAAACTCCGACCGGAAAAGGACCAAGATTTGTTTTAGTCCATGCAGGAAACAAAGACGGATTTGTTGAAGGTGCTGACATCACTTTTCTTGCCAAAAAGGTGCTGAAGATTATCATGAAGAGATGGACGGAGATCTATTTGAAAAATGGTTTGAAGAGATGTTAATACCGAATCTCCCAAAAAATAAAAAGAATGTCATTATCTTGGACAATGCATCTTATCACTCTAGGAAATTAAATTTTCCCAAACAATATTGGGTGAAACGTCAAATTAAGGAGTGGCTCTATGAAAAGAACATTTATTTTGAAGAAGATTACTTAAAAAATGAACTTCTGGAAACTGCTAATGTATTTAAAAATATTTATGACAAATACAAAATTGATTGTATTGGTGAAAAATACAGGAATCACAGTGACGAACAATGCCGCGTAGATGTACATATCTTAAGACTTCCGCCTTATCACTGTGAACTGAACCCAATAGAAATGGTGTGGAGTGGAGGGAAACGGTACGTGTCCTCTAAGAATTCAAGTTTCAAACAAAACGACGTTAAAACATTGATTTATGAAGTTTATGATAAAGTACAGAACAATGGACATTGGAAAATTTTTTGGACAGTAGACAACATTCAAGATGACATTGAACCTATTAGAATTTCATTAAACGATGACTCTGAAGATGAACTAGATTATGAAAATGAAGATGATTGAAAATTGTTTTTCGGGGGTATTCTTTTCTCAGTAAAGGTAATAAAATATTTAGTTGATCTGGTTGAAATGTAGCACACTTAAATAACTCATTAATCGACATAATTTCAAGTAGTTATATTAGACGTCATTATGCAAAAAATAAAGTTATGAACATTTAATAAATTAGTGCACAATTGAGGCCCCTAGAACACAAGGGGTGTAAGTGCCAAAAACAAAGTTTTGAAAAATCTTTGTTCAAAGTTCGATATAAATTTAAAAACCTAGGTAGCACTTTTTCAGTTTTCAGCATGTTTTCAATGACATGTAATTTTTGATGGTGTTATTGTTGTTAATGTAGAAAGTTTGAAGCCAAAAGTACGTGCCTGTTGTTAGATATCAGTTGCTAAGTGATAAGCAACTGCACTTATACCCTTGTGTTCTAGGGGCCTCAATTAGGGGTTTTTTGCAATTATCTCAGTCCTTTGTTTATGTGTTTTAATTTACAAACTAAAAAATTAAAAAACTTTTTAAGATCTGCAACATTTATTTGAAACATTTTTCCCTAAAATGCCCGAGGAACAAAATAGGCAAAAAAATGATTTTTTCCAAACTTCATCTTTCTTTAAAAAATAAACAAAGCAAAATTGGCTGTAATTCCTCAAGGAATTATCATCAGTTATCCCTTATCTACCGTTTAGACCATTAAAAAACCTGTAGAATATTTTTCATATTTTTTCCCTATTAACTGCGGTATTATGTATAAAAGCATTTTAGGAATTATTACCATTTATTTCATTCACGAATTTTCTATTAACAAATTTAGCTTACCTAAACATATCTTAGTTTACCGTGAGTTTGGCCCTGCTTATTTTACAAAAGTAGCAAAACTTACAATGGCAGTAGAATTGGCAACGCTGTTATCCTATATCCGTACACTGCCATCTGAACGTGACTTTATCTATAGCAAAGCTCTATACTTTGCGTTAACAAATATTGGAAGCTAATAATGCGATTTAACCGGAAAATAATTGTTTTATTAATAATAATTGTAAACCGTCATATTGTTTTATTTTTCAAAACTTTTAGTTTTTTTTATCCAACTTACCTATGAACTGCGTTGATTTATTTGCAACAAAGGATGAGCACATGCTGTATTAAAATAATTTTAATATCACTATAGTTGCCGCTAACGGAAAAGTTTTTATTGAACATTATTAACATAATGATATGATAGTATAATAACTAAATAACTAAAATACTAAAACTAAATAACTAAAACTGATAGTATAATAATAAATAAATAACGATATTATTCATAATGCAAGTACTATACTCGTAGGTAGTAGTATGCCACAATTAAGTTTAAAATAAGTTTTCTTTTTGACGTTTTGATTTCAACTTCAAAAATCCTTCTCAAAATACAAACATTAATAATTTTAATTATTAATGCTTGTATTTTGTAATTCTCCAACTTATAAAGACTTGTTAAATGTCTATTTTTGACTCAATTACCACACCGTGTTATTTCTTTACGGTATTAATCATTCTTTGAAACCCTTGCGCACTATCTGCCAGCAACACTGTATCATCTGCATATCTAGTATTGTTTATAAGTTAGTCATTTACAGCAATCCCATCTTCTGATTCTTCCAATGCCTCTCTAAATATGTCTTCAGGGTATATGTTTAATAATGCCGGTGACATTATGCAACGCTGTCTAACTCCTTTTTCGACTCTGAAGATCTTGGACATTTTTTTTTTAATCGTACTGTTGTTTGTGTTGAAAATTTAAGTTTAAGATCAGTCTTATATCCGTACCATCAAGTCCTAATGGTATATTGCATATCTAGTATTGTTTATCCATCTGTATATCTAGTATTGTTTATAAGTTGGTCATTTCCAGCAATCTTATCTTCTGATTCTTCCAAGAATCTTTCTTCTCTCTAATTATGTCTTCAGGGTATATGTTTAATAATGCCGGTGACAATATGCAACGCTGTCTAACTCCTTTTTCGACTTTGAAGATCTTGGACAGTTTTTTTTAATCGTACTGTTGTTTGTGTTGAAAATTTAAGTTTAAGATCAGTCTTATATCCGTACCATCAAGTCCTAATGTTTTTAGGATACCAATTAGTTTCCCATGTGGGAATTTATTCAACGCCTTCTCAAAATTAACGAAACATGCATACACATCGCAGTTGACAACACTGGCTGTCTGTATGAGAACTTGTAAACTTAAAAGTGCTTCCCTCGTTTTGAGTCCTGCTCTGAATGCAAATTGAACTTCCTTGAGTGTTCTTCTAATTTGGTGTATATGCGTGAGTCAATGATAGTAAGAAGTACTTTAAGTACATGGCTCAACAAACTAATTAATCTATGTTCTTCACATTTTCTAGCATTTGGTTTTTTTAGGAAGTAGAATGAGTATTGATAGTAGCCAGTCTTTGGTCAGTAACCAGTCTCGTAGATGTTGAATAGTTTCGTAAGAGCTGTGATTTAGTGTGCCTCTAATAGCTTTAAAATTGCACTATGCACCTCATTAGGTCCTGGTGATTTTCCATTTTTAATTCGCTTAATGACCATAGCTACTTATTCGTTGGTTATTTTTGGGCCGTATGTATTGTTTACTTCAGTCGGACTTCGTATTGCATCTTCAAACAATGGTTGCATATTATATTATTTCCATCTTCATTCAACTATGCATGTATTGCATTGTTTTCCGGTATTCTGTCCCTCTTTAATATCTTTGTTCATATAGAAATCGTCATGTGTGCATTATATTGTTTCAACTTCCGTACATTTCTTTGTCAGTAATGCTTCTTTTACTCTTTTTATTCGCAACTTGTATAGTCTTATACAAAATTTTGTATTTGTTGTCATTTTTACCGTTTAATTTTTTTCGGTCTTCCATGATCTGCAATATTTTATCTGTCATCCATTCTTCCTTTTTTTCTCTTTTTAATTTTAGATATTTATGTGCCATTGTGGTAATAGATGTCTTCATATTGTTCCACTCTTCTGCTATACCTCTAATTGTCACCGCTAAATAATAAGGGTCTAATCGCCTTCTATTGCCTCCGGGTGCTCTGTAGAGGGCTTCGGAAACGTCAACAAAAGCACCTCTACCCAAGTCCATTTTCAGGATATGAACTTGTATCAGGTTGTCTTCTTTGGTGACTTGCCTCAAAAAAGGCAAGTTATTTCTTACATGACTTATACTAAGTTGAAATAAAACTCCAAATACAGTTAGAATAATACTCAGCCACAGAGTATGGAAAAATCTAAAACAGAAAGCAGAGCCTCGAGAGCACTAAGCTCTCGGAGAGCCTGTGAGGGACTAACTTGGGTGACCTGAAAATCGCCTATGTTTATACACGTTGAAGTAGCGATAAACAGGGATTGCCAGTTTAATGACCAATAAAAAAAATAAGGGGCGGGGCGATGCGTCTCGAGCGCGTACTAGTCTCGCTTGAGGACATCCCCCTGCTCTGGCGACTCTTTGACTGGAAAAGAAATTTATTGAATCATAAAAATACAATAAAAATACATGTGAAAAGTACACAATAGAATACAAGTAAAAATACATAAAAATGCACAAGAAAATGTTCAATGAAAGTTCATAAATTCACAGCGCTGCACTACTTACAGGGAGGTCGGTGGTGATGACGGCATCTCAAGCTCCTGCAGGTCCATCCTCGGTCGGTGTGCCAACTCCTCCAACGGGTTCGTCTTCTTCTTGGTCATCTGGATCCCATCTGCCATATACAACGGGATTTCGTAGAGTACCAGTGTGCCGAAGCCTACGTGGTCGTCCAACCACTTTTGGTAGGGAGGCGATGACTGGGTCTACTCCGGGACTTCCATCGGCATCTGGGGCTTCTGACTTCAAAGAAGGCTGGCTCGTCAAAGGTGCCTGCACGTCGAAGGCGTCCGGTCTGCAGAAGACCTCGATGTCGGAGTGTTAGATAGCATTCTAATATTCCGTAGTTCTCCCCATTCTTCTTTTAACTTCAACCCATGTTGAAGTCAATGATGTGTAGCCTTCTGTGTAGCCTTGATCTGGGTCGTGGGTGCGGGTTTTAACCACGTTGTCGGGCGCTATGTCACCTCGGGGTAGATGGAAAGGGTCTTATTGCCTTCTATTGCCTCCGGGTGCTCTGTAGAGGGCTTCGGAAATATCAACAAAAGGACCTCTACCCAAGTCCATTTTCAGGATATGAACTTGTATCAGGTTGTCTTCTTTGGTGACTTGCCTTGAAAAAGGCAAGTTATTTCTTACATGACATATTAAGTTGAAATAAAACACCAAATACAGTTGAAATAATACTCTAGTATGGAAAAAATCTAAAAGAGAAAGCAGAGCCCCGAGAGCACTAAGCTCTCGGAGAGCCCGCGAGGGACTGACTTGGGTGACCTGAAAATCGCCTATTTTTATACTCGTTGAAGTAGCGATAAATAGGGATTTCCAGGGAAAAAATAGGGATTTCCAATTGGAAAAATGAGGGGCCTCATTTTTTTCTATTGGAAATCACTATTTTTTCCCTTAAGTCTTATATCTACCTTGGGCCTCTTTTTCTTCTTGTAGTTCCTTTTTCTACCGGAGGTTGGCTATTCAACCTCCAGTAGGAGATTATAACCTCCATAACCTCCATATTGTATGCTATGTATCCAGTGGTTACGCTGTAAACTGTAAAAGCCACCGGGAACACGACAGTAGGATTTGTGGGCAGAAGCTGACTTCTGATTCTAGAAACTCCTAACTCTTTTGACGTAAGTGAACATTACTTAGAGGTATAAATATCAGCAACCCATACTGCGTTCAATATCTTTCAATTCAATTCAATATCTATAAACCACTTGTGAACACACAAGTGAACATACTTAATGATTTTCATTTACTAAAATCAAAATTTAATTTTCTTAATAAAGTGTGATGTATGTCTTTTGTCCATGACATTTCTACTGCGATATGACCTAAAATATAAAATAAATTTGCAAATGTTTTGTGCTTGGATTGCATTTCAAACTTTAAGTGTTTAAAATTGTGAGAAAAATTTTCTCTAGCATATAGATCCCATATACTTAAACTTGTATTTATAAAGTTTTTGTGTAAAAAGTTAGTATTATTTTCAGAAGCCCCTGAATCGCCGAGAAGTTGTCTTGTTAGAAACGCGACACATGGAGAGGGCCTGGAGGTGTCGTGTATCGCCGGCAAAGATGGCGGATTACACCAAAGTTTCATCCTCGAAGTTTCCGACATTTCTGTACCTTCGAATCCTCCAGGTGTTACCACGCTTAGCGATCAAGGTTAGTATTGTTTACTTAAGGGTTGATTTAGAGATTTGTATGTGCTTGAATAATATACAAAATAATTTTAATTGGAGTTGTCACGTAGAAACCAAAGTTTACAAACAAGAAGTAAAGTTAGTAACAAAGTGTGCGTCCAATGCGAATAAATTCTAATCCAGAAAAAAAAAATAACAGATATTACGCTCTATATAATTATTGCTGTCATAGCATAATAATTATTCTTGTATTATTTTTTAATACGATTTCTACTTTTTTATTTCAATAATAAAATATGACCATTAATAAATGAAATTAATGAGTTACTAAAGCTGCATCTTCAACTCATTTATTTTGTCACTTTGGTTACTGTCATATAATTGGATGGTCTTATGCCAGAGTGAACCAAAAGCCGAAATTGAAAGTTTTCGGTACGGCAGTTTGAAATATACAGGTGTTATAAAATATACACAATATATAAAAAATCTTGTTTAAAGTATAAAAAGTTCTAAGGCGCATTCAAGAAAACATTTGTTTAATTTTTTTAGTAGCAACACATGATTTTGTCTTCTTTTAAGACTCTTTTATCAGTGTTTGTAGTACATGGTTCACTTTGCCATCAATTGGTTTGTAATCATGTTTATTAATACATCATTAAAATTGAACTAACAATACATATTAATAAAATAAAAAATTATGTCATCTTCCAGTACTTCTCTTTATTGAAGTTTATTGTAAAATTTGTGATGGCATGGTGGTACGTTTTGCAAAAGTGATCTGATTATCATTAATTTTTGCTTAACTGAATTTTCGTCCTTTAGATTAAACACTGTTTAAGTTTAAACAAGCAAGGTTTACAGGTCGGCCTTTCAATCTCTTATTTAGATTTACTGAATAAAATTGTGTTTCTTCTATAATGTGTTTATTTTAATTCCATAACTCCTGGATGGTCTTGAGTAAATTTTATTTGATTTATTTTGAACCATTCTACTTTTTGTTTATCTGAGTCTTTTTTGCCTGTTACCAAATTTTGTTTTATTGCATCCATACTTATGACCTGAAATCCTTTTTCTATGCAAATACTTTAAATTTGTTCCTCTTAACTTTTGAGTAATTATGTTATGCCGTTGTGTAGGTCCATAAATTTCATGATGATATTTTACCTTTTGTTTCTATATCACCAAAATCGTTATGATTTTGTATATATGAATGTCCTGACTCAGCAAACTTATAAACTGCTTCATAGATTTTAATTGGGACACTGTACTGTGTATATCCATAACACGGCAATATTAATATTGTGGTTTTGGCCGCCACATAGGTCGGACCAAGCAATTAATATGTCCTTGTGATCATGAGTATTTAAAATTCATAAATTTTATGAATTTTAAAATATGTGATCCTTCTTCTAAAAATTCCTTGAGGCAGTGCTCTCATCCCAAACATGCATTGTCCCGACATCATTTTAAAATTATGTATAATAAGATTGTAGCATTGCCTCTTATAGTAAACAACTCCTGTGGTTAGTTTAGGAAGAAGCATTACTTTCTAAAGATCAAAACTAATTACTGTAGCTTTCCCTTTTTTACTAATCCTTACGTCTTCATTTAGTTCTGAGCGAGCTAACTGTACTTTTCTGTGCTGTAGTTTCTGTTTTACTTTCTTAGCCCTTAACGTTGCTTTATCTTTGTTTTCCTCAGCTGTCTTTATTTCAATGTTCAACCTGTTATATGTTTGATAGGTATATTTTTGTGAGGTTTAACACTAAGACTAAAATTACGTCTAAACACTTTTTCATAAAGCGATTTGCTTGGAATTTTGTCGACATTTTTCTCTCTTACACTATCAATGTTAGAGTCTCTACATTAGTGACAAACTTAAATTACAATTCAAGTATTATTTTTGGGATTTAGTTCTACAGTAATGACTTACTATGGTAGGGAAACTTTGTATGCGATTTTTGATTGAATCCATTGTGGATGGTGAAGTTTTTTATGAGGCATTTTTTTTGCTCTAAGATCACTTAAATTTCCCATTTTTTTAAGTAAAGCGCGATGTAATCTACTACAATTGACGTATAATATTTCCATAAACATTTTCTTGCATACTTTTATATCTCCGTTTTCAAAAAGGATATAAAATTCACGATTTCCTGTTTTTTTTTAATATTAGTGTTTTAACGAGGTATTATTATTGTTCTACATTTTACAGCACCACTTATTGTGCTTATTTAGGTTTCCCAAGACTGTGACTCGTTATAAAACAAATTAAAAAAAAATCTTTTTGCTGTACTGTAAGCTTATTTTAGCATTGCCATCATTTTTCAATTACAGGAATAGTCATTGAAAGATTTAGAGTTTACGACAGTATCTAAAGTATTGGCATATTCTTTATCAGCTACCCTTTTTTGCTTGCGAATATTTTTTTTACTTCATATGATTAGATTTTATTTTCTTGTTTTGAGGCTCTTCCTGATCTCCGTTCTTTCCTTCATCTGCAAAATACCAAATTCTTAATATTTTATATACGTAAATATTTACAAGTAACATTATTTTTATGTTATAATACATAAAAAATAGTTTCAAATACACATTCACAATGCATAAGATAGAGAATTTGCATTTTCTTTTGCCAAAGTGAACTATGACTAAACTAGTTGCCAAAAGAAACATTTAAAAACGTAACCATACTTTTATATTGAAGTTTCATGGTAATAAATAGGGACTGGACTTACCCTATTATTATCTTACCTGATTCTGTAATATCCGAAACAGAACTTGGATGGTAATCATCTGAAGACCCACTACTAAAATCAGCAAGTTCATCTTCACTAGAATTTCTATCAACAATGTTATGACAATGTCAACTATATGCACGGCAAGTCATCTTGGAATGGATGATGGTTCACTATGGCATAGGACAACCAGTATTACCAACCTTGTGCTAAATTTAATTTATTAGTTTCCAGCTGATGTTTTGGTTAATTCACATAATTCATTTTGACATAAGTTCAAAAAAAAAAGTTTGCCTAATACTCATAATGAAAAAGTAAAAACGAAGAAAATGTATATAGTTCACTCTGGCATGAGACCTTCCAATTTTTATTTACGTTAATTAAATTAACTTATATTATATAGCTGCAAGAAAACAATAAACAAACAAACATTAGAAAAATTACCAGATTTCTAACAATGTACAAAACAACAAAATATTTTAATCAACAAAAATGTTTTTTTTTATTATATGTACATCAGTGGTGTTGGCAATGTGGTACAAATATACCCATGAAGACATCATAACTTATCTGATTTCCTATTTTTTGCCAATATCATACTTTTGGTTTTACCGGAAATACCGACTTATTTAATTTAAACGGGACACTCGATAAATTTTTGCATATTTTAAAGCAAATTGTTGTTTCCAGTTTACTCTTACCAAACTGTGTAAAAAAATATTTAAACAGAAAATAAGCCAGTTTCTTTAATCTTCTTCTCGTAGCACTACAACCCAGGGTGGGTCTGGACTGACTGTATAACTTGATTTTATCTCTGTGTTATCTCTGTATTGGTGGACGTCCAAAGGGCCTTTCATATCAAAGATTTCTTACAGAGTAACTTGGAAAGGTGGTTATTAGGAAGCCCATAGGTATGGCCAGCCCATCTTAAACGTTGGTTCTCATTCGGTAGTGGTTAGTATTCGTGTCGTGATAGAGTTCGAGTATGCTTTTGATCCTTCTTTTCTCTTAAAAAATCTGAGTTTGCTTAGAATTGCTCTTATTAATTTGCGCTTCTCATACCCATACATCTTTTCAATACTTTTCCAGGTATTAGTTCACATTATTCAATAATTACCTATTTGTCTTAAATCCTGAAAGTATGTTTTTTTTGCCTAATATATACACGTACCTTTAAATAACCTAAAAAATAAGTCGAACGGGTTGAGGTCAGGAGAACAATCAGGCCACTCTATGTATCCTAGACAATTCCCATACAAACATTGATCTTTTGAATGCCTTTAAAAATTCAATGAAGATTCTTATTTGGCTAGTACCTTAAGTTTTACCGATAAACTGCTTTATTTTAACAAAGAGTTGCTTTATCAAAAAGCACTACATTGGCAACTAATGTTCGCCATCAACAAAAATGACAATCATTCTTTCGCAAACTTTTGTTCGTCTGACAGTCCTTGAAGCAATTGAATCTTATAAGGGTTACCCTTTTCAAATCTGCCATATTGTTTAGTGAAATTTTATCTTCTTCTTCTAGTTCCATGACCGTTATCGATCGTTGGATATCATGTTGGCTACCATATTCGCTATCGTGACTTTATTGACAGCAGCTCTAAATAACGATGTAGTTGATTTTCCATACCATTGCCTTAGATTTTTCAGCCATGATGTTCTTCTTCTACCAGGACCACGATTACCTTGGATCTTTCCCTGAATGATTAGATGTAAAAGATCATATTTTCAGGGTGTCTCATAATATGACCGAAGTATTCCAGCTTGCGTTTCTGTATTATATTGACCAGTTGTGTTGTTTGGTTCAGCCGTCTAAGGACCTCCTCATTTTTACTCTGTCGACCCAGCTTATTTTCAGTAGTCGTCTGTATGCCCACATCTCAAAGCTGTCAAGCATTTAAGCATAGCCTCAGTTAGGGTCCACGCTTCTACTCCATACAGCAGGACAGGAAAGATGTAGCAAGATATCATACGAACTCTAAGGTCAATGCTAAGATCATGACTGCAAAGTACGTTTCTCATTTTTACAAAGGCAGCTCGGGCTTGTTCTATTCGGCTTTTAATTCCTGCGGTTGGATCCCAGCTCTCATTGATATTACTGCCGAGATACACGAGTTTCTCTACTCTGTCCAGTGTGGCATCTCCGACTTTTATACCGTCACCATGTATATAATTTTGTTATTAACTATCATATATTTAGTTTTCTTAACGTTGAGTTTTAATCCATACTGATCACAAGTCTGTTTTATTTTGTTCATTAGATTTTGAAGGTCTTCTCCGCAATTGGCAAGGACTAAGGTATCGTCGGCATATCTAATATTGTTGACGGTTACTCCATTCACAATAATACCTTCGGTTGTCTCCACTAAGGCTTCCTTAAATATTTCCTCCGAATAAAAGTTAAAAAGTAAAGGCGACAATATACAGCCTTGTCTCACTCCTCTTTTTATATTTATTTCATCCAACAGTTCTTGTTCAACCTTTATTCTTGCCACTTGATGCCAGTATAGATTTGTAATTATTCGTAGATCTTTATCGTCCAATCTAGCTGTTTCCAATATTTCTAGCATTTTGTTATGTCGGACTTTGTCAAAAGCTTTTTCAAAATCGATTGCACAAATATACACATTTTGATTTATTGTCAAATTTTATCTGGTGTGCATTAAAAAGTTCAGTGGTAGCGTGGCTAAAAGTTAATTGTGATCGCCAAAGTCAGGGAAATGCAAAAAGGACGTTAGTGTATTATATTATTTGGGTAACAGCACAGAAAACCCTCATATCACAAACATTGTATACTTATATTAGTAACATTGGAACTGAGTAAATATGTGACAAATATGTCCTACTTCGTACCAGTCTCGGATAGAATAATTTTACATCAAATAAATACTTAACCATTTAAAACCAATATATTTAAATATATACTGCAGATAGGCAATATGACAATGAAGTCGAAAAGCTCTATAATCAAATCCTGCACATCTTAAAGAAGCTTAATAAAAATGAAATTTTATATATTATAAATTTTCATGCAAAAATTAGGAAAGGTCGACGAGGTCTAACTCTAGGTATTTATGGTGTTGATTAACCTATCAATCAAGGACAAAGATAGTATGAATTTTGTAAAGATAACGACATGGTTATTGCAAATACCTAATATAAACTTTCCAAGCGACGACTACATGCTTAGAAAGCTCCATTTGATGATGGCAGCAGCCCGTTTTATTAATTAAAATTAACTGAGTAGTAAATTTTTTAACACTTTTTAATACAAAAAACCATAAGTATTCTAATTTTACGATTAATTAAAATAAATTAAGAGAATATATGCCTCATAAATTGCAGGTCACTGTCTCAGTCATCTGATAATACTTCAAATGTCATTCAATCTAAATGTTATTTGTAAAAACTTACGGCCTAAAAAATTCCAGGGATAAAGTCTTTGAGAAAGAACTATCAAAAAAATCTACATATGTTGGGAGACCTAGGGTTAATTAAGTAGACAAAGCGATTTAAAAACAAAAAACAATAATAAACTTCGTGTTATTAACTAACAACTTTATATTAACCCTTAACTACATACATTCCATTATTACCACGTAACAACAGAGCCCCGGTATTTTTTACCGGTCAATATAAAATGGAGTCAAATATAAGGTCAAATAGGTATAAAGTTAATACAAATAATGCATTATGTATTTTTTTGTAGTGTCTAGATATTGGAGAACTGGTAGAATGAGTAATTTTAATAATAAAGTACAAGATTTTTAAAGAGTAATCTATTAAAGGATAATTTTGGTAACATTTTTGGTCTATTGAAATAAACATCCATAAATCCTAAGAACAAATATTTAGATTTTTTTAAACAAACAAACCTAATACAGAATCATAAAAGAAACTAAATAGTATTTACGAAAATCTATACATTCATAAGAAAATATGTGCAAGAGGTAAAATTGCCAAAAAAAAAATTAAAGTGGCACATTCCTTGCAAACTCTTGCTGTGCAATACAAACTGTGATGTCCTCTCGTAGGAGTCACTATCCGGGTAGCTTTTGGACAGTCAGAGACAGAGTTCAAAATAAAAATAAAACTTTATTGTCTTCCTTAAATTAAATTGACAAAAATCTTATGTTCATATTTACAATTTGGTTTAGTCTTCTCAGTACCTGGCCTATTTATTCTAATGAAGTTTGACCTTGTCATATGAAATTAGTCTTATCGGCAAGCGAGTGTGTATTTGAAATTTTACGAGAACGTTGTATCGATTTAATAACAGCGGACAATAGGTACAAAGAAAGGAAAGGAACTTAACACGTTCCTTAAGTGATTCGGGTTAATAGGACACTCCTCGACAGTCTCAACACGACTGCTTCAGAGTACGGGTAATGAAGAGCTCAACACGCTCTTCGGGTAACGGCGGTATGGAACGGAACAACTTGTGAACTCAACACGTCCACAAGCCGGGGTAGGGAAGAAGAGAACCTTCAGTCAACACCTGTCGATTCCGCCTCTATGAGGAAATGTTGCGGTTTATATAGCGGAGCTTGGTAATTAGTTTTGCCCTTTCTACTGTCGATACACTCCTACTTCATGGGTTGGTTCGCGCGCACGCTGGTTTAACGGTGATGGCTTGGACTCATCGTTACAAAACATATCGGAGTCTTGCACCTTATGCAAATATAACTGGTTTTTCTTTCTTAAGTAATTCACTATCATGGTCTGTTGGTAAACACCCTGCATCTGAGTCCACATTAATTGCGACAAAATCAATTTCCATTTTTGCAAAATTTCCTAAATCTTTTACCACCAAATACCACTCGTTGAAGGTCCAGGATGACTTCCAGAGTCCATTTCTTTACTCTTTTCCTACAAACACACAAAAAATATTATAAACAGGTCACATTTTACACATATAAGACTAATAAAAAATGCTTGCTTAAAAACAGACCTCCGGTAAATTTTACCGGTTAAGATTTTTGATGTGCGCTATGACAGAAAATATTTACAATACACGCCGACCGCTTTGATTAGCACCATTACACAAACTTCCCAATAGGTATTGAGACACACGAAATTGTAAGTCATGCGGATATCATGAAATCCGCGTTTTGGTACCACCCACCGATACGAAATACCGGATCTCTATAGTTAAGGGTTAAAAATATTTTTTCATCAAACTTGACAACCATAATATTTTCAAAATATACTTAATACCATTAATACACTACTGCATCCCGTTTGTAGTGATGTACTAAAGTGTGTATAGCTTACCGCTTAATGATAATAACTACAAAAATGCTTGCTGAGTTGTAGTTGATATAGTTGCTCTTTTATAGGTGATCTACCTCCACCAAAATATCGTGTTCTAGGGGAACGGCCAGTCTTCCGTCTCCACAGCCTCCAACCGGGAAAGGATTACCAAGTGGCGGTTTATGCTGAAAATGCAAAAGGAAAGAGCTACCCTCCTGTGATATTACCTAATGTTAGGGTAGAAAACCCAATGTCTTCTCAGTATTTTAACGCAGATGGTACGTATGTACAACTATTTAAATAAAATACACAAGTTAAGATTTGTAAAAGAACTAAATATTTAGTTGTTATATCATGAGAGTTAGATAACTTTAATCAGATTGCTGCTATGATTAAAGTTGTTTTTTTATTATTATTTATGTGACTTAAGATCCTCCTGTCGCAAAAGGGGAAGTGTGGGTGGTAGTCACACATACACACTTGTGTCATATCAAGGATCAAGTTGCCTTGAAATATTTCTGTTGTCCAACAAATAATTTTTTTTCTTCAAATCACAAGGAAAACGCGAAACTACTGAACTTATTTGAATAGACTAATCTGTAATTTTGGCAAGATGTATTCGGAGGTGCTTGAGGTGCTTCTACTCTTGTAGAGTATTTAAGCAAAATAAAATGAAGAAGTGCCGTAAGTAACGATACGTAGTAACAAACTATTGGAGAGGCTTAAAAAGTCCGATCTCCAAAGAACCCCTTTTTATAGGTCCAAAATTCCTTATTTACTTTAATTTATCGATACGTTAGCTTTATATCGCAACTAAAACAACAAGCGAAATAAAAATTTGTTTTTTGAAAACTGTGTAAGAGTTATAAAAAATAGTCGATTTAAAATCGAATTCAGGAACCGGCATCATATGTTGAAAAGTAACAAAATCTTCCATGAATGCAACATATGTCTCTTTGCATGCATGAGAATAACAAATAAGTAGCGAATATAAACGATAGAAAAAGATAAATAAAGAGGATTGGGTTGTAAAAACGGTGAAATAATAGAAAATCAGCTTGTTAACTTTTAGAAAATCAACAACTTAGAAATATCCTTCACGAGCTTGGTCGTGTTGGGACAAAACTAACAGGTGCCTACTATTTTCTACTTCCCAAAACCTTTGTAGAAAAGATCTATGTTTGTATACATAGAACTAACTAAAGATTAACATAACATAAAGAATGAGTCGTAGAGACTCGACCTTATAGAATATAATTGAAAGTGATTTCTAAGGCCACATGATGACTTGGTTCGACAAGAATGTTGACCAGAATTTACAAAACGAAGAATAAATTTAACTCCTATGAGTATGTCTTTAAGATCTGATTACAAAAATGATATTGATATCTCCTTAGGAGGTACCCAGTTGTTATATTTTCTTTTGTTATCTTTTGTTTTTTTACATAGTTCTAAATCAAATACTTTGATTAATTTCCTTAGGAATCTATTTAAAAATTGTAATCTTTTTGAGAGTATCTCGTCATGTTTACATAAAAGAGTGGAACTGTTGGTTACCGTGTGCACCACATATTCGCGCCTATGGTAAGGGTAATTATTCAATCTTTAAGATTTTGGTACTATATTTTGTAAAATCCTTTATTTCAAGTGGTATTTTCCAATAAGTAACTTAAAAATATTAATAAAATAAAAAAAATTATAACTACTTTTAGGATTAAAAAAATACTTTTATACCACTAACTTTATGTTAAAATCGTTATGTTGTCTATATTCTTTGTCGCAGATTAACAAAATTTTCGTTTCAAAATCCAGCGTTGTCTGTACAACAACTTATTCATTTCCATTTGCAGACGAAATTCAAGACATGCAGAACGCGTATTTGGTTATTGTTAGTGTCGCCCTTAATTAAATAAACCTTTTCCCTTGTGACCTACCGACTGCGACTCGAACTACGTTCATTTCAAGTGCTCAGAGGCATTTCAACGCGATTTCGACATTATCAGACGAGGGAACTACCTAACCATTGAAAATGGAAGCACACACAGCGGTAATTGTACAAAAGTTTGGTAAAATTAGCTAAATTATTTTGTTACAACTAAATTTGTTTTTCTACATTGCCACAGTCACATTGCATCAGCAGGTAGTGTCTTTTATGTGAAGAATCTACGAGTACATACTGAGAATAATAACAACTCAATAATTAACAAAAAATTATTTAAATAAATAAATATAGTACCAATGCCGATTTAACATCTAAATATTTTTATATACAATGAAATGCAAAATTATTAAAAAAATTTATTGTTCGATATTAGGCGACTTAGCGATACCAAATACATTTAACAGCTGTCAAAAAGAAAAAGAAACAAATATGATTTGACAAAAAATCGTTTTTCGCTTAAATTAAATGTTTAAGTTACAATCCACCTGCCTCGTGGCAAAGATTTATCCGACAACAACAACTTTCTTGAATATTATGAAGCAATTTTGCCGTTATATTATGAATTTTTAACAGAATAAGTGTTTTAAATCTTGTGTTGCGAAAGTACGCAACATACCTTGTTTTCCTTATCAAAGTGATATTGGCACGCCGCTGAATAATGTCCGTCATCCAAAAATTTAAAAAAAAATTACATTTCTTATCTTGACGTTTTGTATTCGGCGTCAATTTTTATATAGAAATTCGTACCCCTTATATAGAAGTTCAAATCGTTATCGTATATTCAAAGTAATCAAGTTATATATTAGTAGTATAGTTCAAATCAAAAAAGTATAATCGTTGGTAGAAATCTAACATTCGTTGAAGTGTATAAAGACTATAATTTTGTGCAGTGGAATCGGCATCTTGGGATGTCAAAATGGTGTTCATTGTCATTTTGGAACATAGCAATTATTGTAATACTAAATAAGTTGAGTACCAGTATATAGTGTGTCCTCTTTGTGGGAGCGTTTCTTTACATGTAACAAGTGAATTACCTGATTAACATAAGAACTAGCAAAACATCATCGTCTCCACATCTAGGCCTTTGTCAAGCAAGGCAGGATACATCGAGGTTCTATTCCAGGGCCACATAGGTAATAATCGGAACATATACATCGGAACTGTAAGTGCATTTTCTCTCTTTCTTTGACATTTTTGTTTACGAGCTCTATTTCGGACACGTTAAACTCAGCAGTTAGTGCATTTATTATTATTATTACTATTACATTACTATTTTATTTTTAGATGTTTTCACTAACACGTTCTTTAGATCGTACTCAATATTGTCTTGGTTTGAGTTCGCCATATTAGTAGGAATTGTTCAGTATTGAATTTTCAGTCAGTTTGGGAGTGGCTAATCGGCCACCCTACGGACGCACTTGGCGTTACGTAGAGATTTTGAGTTGATCTGAATATAACGTTTAAGTTGTTTATTTAATCTTAATTGTTTGTTTTAAATTACCTGTTTTAGAATAGCCAAATTTATTTCTTCTGCAAAGCTCATGTAGTGTTTGTTTATTCACTGTATTATAGTTAATTAATTTGATTTTATAATGGAATTTAATTCCCCACCTTTTTCACTTCCACCAAATATAGTTTGAACAGCACATCGTGAGATACAGCTGCTTTCTTCATCTGAAGGTTATCGGATGATTCACATTAGTTTTCCGCAATTTGATAATCATTGCGGACCCTAAAGTTTATGTTGACAGTGGACAAACGTTCCCCCCACATCTTGTAAATTTTTTTAACCGGTGTAAACGATGTAACCGATGATTTCAAGCATCATCATTAAAAAAGTCTAGTGATATAAAATCTGAAGATCTTGGAAGACACCCTATTGTTTCTCGACTACCAATCCATTCAATAGAAAAGTATGTTTATAAAGTATTGAACAAACAATGTGTAAAAAGCAATGTGGCGGCGTTTTGCTAAAATTATATTGTCATACATGAATCTCGAATTACATTCTTCTATTAAGTTAATCACGGCCTCGCGTTTTGCTTCATTTGTTAACCAACCGTCAAATTTCTCTTGTTGCTTTAGACAACCATTTTTTCAACCAACATTATTATTTTGCTACACAACCACATTTACTATCCTCGTCCGTTTCTTTCCACATAGTTGATACAGATCAAATATGTTTTCGCATCTTTCTTATAATTCGTATCCTGCAAGATACAGGCTCTACAGCCAATTTTATTTCAGTGATCTACCAAATCAAGCATTTTTGTACTCAGATCTTAAAGACATACTCATAGGAGTTGAATTGATTCTTCGTTTTGTAAATTCTGGTCAACATTCTTGGCGAACCAAGTCATCCTGTGGCCTTAAAAATCATTTTCAATTATATTCTATAAGGACGATTCTCTACGACTCATTCTTTATGTTATTCACATCTTTTGTTAGTTCAATGTATACAAACATAGATCTTTTTTACAAAGGTTTTGGGATGTAGAAAACAGTAGGCACCTGTTAGTTTTGTCCCAACACGACCAAGCTCGTGTTGTTGATTTTGACCAAGCTCGATATTTCTAAGTTGTTGATTTTCTGAAAGTTAACAAGCTGTTTTTCTGTTATTTCAACGTTTTTACAACCCAATCTTCTTTATTTATCTTTTTCTATCGTTTATATTTGGTACTTATTCGTTATTCTTATGCATGCAAAGAGACATATGTTGCATTCATGGAAGATTTTGTTACTTTTCAACATATGATGCCGGTTCCTGAATCCTATTTTAAATCGACTATTTCTTATAACTTTCACACAGTTTTCAAAAACAAATTTTTATTTCGCTTTTTATTTTATTTGCGATATAAAGCAAACGTATCGACAAATTAAAGTAAATAAGGAATTTTGGAACTATAAAACGAGGTTTTCTGGAGATCGGACTTTTTAAACCTTTCCAAGAGTTTGTTAATACGTATCGTTACTTACGGTACTTCTTCATTTTATTTCGCTTAAAAACTCTACAAGAATAACGCTTAGTTTTTAATGCTCGATGGGTTTCCCCTAGGCAGTGGCCAGCAGCCATCTCGACGGACTTACGTCAGAATCACGCTACGACTGATTCTCTTTGATACTACTCATCTTCTGCAGTGAACACTCGCTTAGCTTTTAAAGATCGATGGTTTTTCGCTAGATAAATCGACAACGTCAGCAATCATCTTTATTTATTTTCAGGCTTTGGCTTACGCATTTTGACATGTTGTTCGTTAACACAGAGGAACTTTTTATTTTTACGGTACTGGGCCTAAAATGGAATCCTACGACTGACTTCTTTTCTCATTTTTCTCGTCCCTTTGACAAACCCTGTACAAAGCGGGCTATTCGTTCATGAATCAGTCGTATTTTTGTTGCTGCCCTCTTGTTTTCATTCCTTTTTCATGTCTTTTTGCTATTCAAACGTCTTCTACAACCGTTGTGGTACGTCAATGTATCCTGGGATGATGAAACATCTGAACACATACATCTGACCTCTGTATTTGTATGTGTTACATTTCTGGTGTTATTTCTATACACGAACATCTATCGCAGGATCGGAGCTCTTGGCAACTTTACTGCTGACTGATCTAGTCACTTTTGTCATTGAGTCTAGTCCAATTTTCATGCTTGCTCTGTGTCGGCAAGATTGGAACTCTTGGCAGCCATATTACTGGCTAATCTAGTCACCTTTGTCATGGGGTTTTCCTTCCGATCTTTCGATATTTGATCTGACTCTACCATTGCGATCCCTTGAGCTAATTTTTCTACCCATTAATATTCAATTGTATTAAACATATACAAGAACTGATACCACACTCTACTCGGCATTATATGCCTTCTAATCAACACCCCTCTGATTGTTTTAGTCGTGTTTTATCACCGGCACAAATAGTACAATTTTCACCAAACTGGCATTTTTCTACCATGGATATCGTCGAAATATCAACATAACTTCCCGGCTGTCATTGCAGACTTGAAATGCGACACCACTCCGAGATTTCGACGCTGTTCTTCTTCTTGTTTTTTGCGCACTCCACGGAATTCTTATAGGAAAAGGGGCCAACAGTATTGTGTTTGACACAGTTTTTCTAGTTTAGCCGATCGAAAAAATTCTACTGATTCGACGCTATTCTTTTCTAATTGATGACATTATACGAGTTAATTTGGTTACAAACAAATATTGCATTTTTTCTTTATAATTATTTATCCAATATCATTTAACCAGCGAATTCTTAAGTTTATATCCTAAATATTTTTACAATGGAAGGGTCTTAAAAAGTTGTCTTCGATTCTGACTACACTCTCTACGCCTGTGAGTGTAAGTTCTGTTAGTTGAACAAGGTAAAGCGGCATTTGAAACTCTACTATAGCCTGTAGACGTCTGTTGACTGAATCGTATGCAGCTTTGAAATCCACGAATATGTGGTGGGTGTCGACTCCGAACTCAAGCGTTTTCTCAAGAATCTGCCTGACTGTGAAGATTTGATCCGTTGTTGATTTATTGGGTCGGAAACTGCACTGGCAGTTCCCAACCATTTGTTTAGCATAGGGGATCAATCTTACGTACAATACGTTGGACAATACTTTATATGCCACGTTAAGTAGGGTGATGGCTCTATAATTATCACACTTTATCATATCTCCCTTTTTGTAAAGATAGTGCAATACACCTAATTTCCAGTCTACGGGCGTTTCCTTCGTATCCAGATTTCGGTTACTAATTTATGCATATGTTTAAATAGGGTGTCACAACCATTTTTAAAGAGTTCGGCAGGAATATTGTCTAAACCAGGGGCTTTGTTATTTTTCAGTTTTAAAATAGCTTCTCTAATTTCTTCTTCGGTGGGGGGCGGCTTTTGAGCGTTTTCGTCAATTTCAGGCAAGGTAATTTCTATTTGATCTTCTTCACGACTGTTGCTAAGCAGTTCTTCAAAATGATTTGCCCACCTGTTTAGTATCTGTTCGTTGTCACTAATTATGGAACCATCTCTGTCTTTACATGCTGTTATTCTGGCTTTGAATTCTTTTCTGTAGCTGTTTATCTTCTGGTAGAATTTTCGCAAGTCTTTTCTGTTGTGGTGGTTAACAATCTCATTTAGAGCGTTTTCATATGACTCTTTCTTTTTCTTTCTAAACGCCCTTTTTTCTTATCGTCTAAGATTTTTATAGTGTTCTAGGTTTGATCTCGTTCTGCTCTGCTGAAGTCTCTTGTATGCTTCATTTTTCGGTTGGTTAATGGACCTACATTCTTCATCAAACCAATCTTCGTTTATTTTAGCCTGCTTCTAGTTATGTGGCCGAAGGAAATTAGATGTGCTCGGTTTACTTTTTTGTCTTTTAATAGCCTCTCCTCTAGAAAAGAATTTTTTAGAAGAAAATACTTTAAGTCAAATGTAATGTATGATAAAAGGAATATGTAATTCAGGGACCATTTAAAACTGATAAAATCATCAAATATACAAAACTAATGAGTTGCAGTTAGTGGAAGGATAATTCTGTTGCCCGTTCGTTTTTTATTATTGGTTCTGATTATTCTTTTAAGTGACATTATTGACATCTTTATTATCGTTTTCGAAAAATACTGCAAGATAGTTTATTTGAATAATATCCATTGTAATAAATCTTAATTATTCAATTCAAAAACTAGTTTTCGAATAAAACTTTCACTCATAAAACTCACAGTTAAAAAACTTTAAATTATTATTTTTGAAAGCAAACAGAGAAAGAGTAAAATCCTCCAGCTATAAAATAATTGGCCACTAAAAAATCCATTAAACATCACGAAACCATTTTTGCGAAAATGATTTAGTAATTTGGAAAGTTTTTTCAGATTACAAATTCACTCTTTTAATAAGATGGAATCAATATTTACGGTAAATATAATTATGAAACAAATTTCAGACGGACTTGTAGGGATAATTATACGGAATTGCCTGAGGCTGTAAAATTAAAATTTTCGACGAAAATTCAAAATGAAATGTTGGAAAAAAGTTTGGCTTGTAAGGGAAACTGTTCAGTAAATTACATTTTAAGACTAATATTCGCCAGTGTTAAGTGAGTCCGATGTACTTTATAAGTAGTTTTCGTAGTATGTATAGATACTTTTTCAATATTAAATAATTAAGAAACTTTAATTTTTTTAATAAAGAGTGAAAAATGCTTTTAAGTTATTATTCAAGAAATTAGGTATTCATCACGAATGCTGTGCTAATAAAACTTCTAAAAAAAAGAGTTGTGATGAATGAGTATAACACAGCTGCTCCTATATAGTAGTAACGACAAAAAGGTTTAACAAAATACAGGGTGCTCCTTAAGTAATTATACAAAAAGAAACAGCAGATTTTGCAATTTAAAAATTACAATTTGAGCAAACTGGCTTCTATAAAATGTTGATATTAAGAAAAATACAGGGTGGTAAAGTTAAAATGTTAGAGTTAATTTCTCTCTATAACTTCAATAATTGTAGACGTTTATATAGAAAAATTTATATTTAGGGGTTTGTGAGCATTTATCGCCAAGGCAGAAGACGTGCTTTAAAGATTATCACACATCTTTAATAGAACAGCCAAGACATACAATCTCTTAATCGATACGATCTCTTAATAATACAATCTGAAAGAACAAATTTCTGGGACAAGACGCAATAACAAGAATCTATAAAGCAGCAATTAGACCTATATTAACATACACGGCGGAGATAAGACCTGACATATCTAAAACGAGACGACTACTAGAAACAACACAGATGAAAATACTTTGACGAATATCAGGGAAGAGTCTATTGGATAGGCAGAGAAGCGAAAACATAAGAAGAGCCTGCAATATAGACAGACATAAATGGATGGGTGACAAAGTGTAAACAGGAATGGAACTAAAACATTAGTAAAATGAAAGAGGATAGGATAGTACGAACAGCACAAGATAAGTAATCGAATTGAAGAAGAAGTATTGGCAGACGAAGAAAAATATGTTGCGACAATTTAATCAATTTAGGAGGCTGACATTGAAGGAGAAACAGGCTTTAAAGCCTAAATACAAGAAGAAAATAAAATATAAAGAAGAGCTTTTAAGTATGATAAATTACAAATTAATGTATACTTGAACGTAGCTGATAGAGGGTGCCACATATGCCATTTACCTGGTATAAATTTGCGCCTAACTTTTTTGCTCGTTAAGTTAGCCCTATTTGTTTCAAAAAATTTTAAGGATACACTACCTTAACAACAAAAAAATGTATACCTATTAAAAACTTCAAAATTCAAGTTATTGGGATAATATCATCTTTTCTGGGACAAATCAGCTGCATAATTCTGATTAACGCAATGACCCCAGTCACCAAAAGAAAAAAAAATAGATAAAAGTATGAATACTTCTGAATTACGTTATGCATTAATACTTCTGAATTACGTTATAAAACATATTTAACCTAAGATAATAGTTTCCAAAATATTGAAGGAAAAATAGTATTGTGGTAATATAAAATAATATTTTTACATACATCAGTAAAATAACTAATAAAGTGTTGTAGGATTTGACATTAAACATTTTACGGTTTTCATTTCTGCGGATGAGGGGTCGAACCATCTCCTCAGGTCTTTCAGGCACGAGTTCTGGCGTCTTCCTACTGATCTTGTACCATGTACTTTTCCTTCCAATTCACAGCCCAAATTAAGAACTAGTTTAGGCTGAATAACTTTTGTCAAAGTAAACAATCGATATTATTATATTCACCATTTTCTTCAATTTATTTACCAACACGTTACATAAAATATCGCCTCATATTAAAGATCATCACACAAATTGCTGCATCATTTATTTCTTAGTACAGTGGGTGTCTGGTATTTATGGGATTCTTGTAGACACATTTTTTATTGCACAATATACATCAAAATCAAGCAGAGCTACTTCATGGCTAAGTACAATGACTGTCACGACAAATCCACGAAAAGTTGGTGTATTTAAATATGATTTTAATGCCATCGTATAATGTGGGGTACATCATCTTGCATGAACTATATATTTTATCGTAACGGTTTTAAAGTAGAAAAATAGTTTTTTTGTTGTATACTACAAAATTTTGAAAATATTAACAAATACTACTTAAAAGCATATTGTTTGACTTTGAAAGTGGTAAAATGACTCGTGGTCATGTTTTTTTTTGTGTCTGTATTCGCAAATAGATATAAATGGTCACAAAAATAAACTTAATTTAGTAAAAATACAATTTTTTTTATATTTTTTAACTAAAAATAGACCAATAGTGATGAATAATACAGAATAATGTAGAAAAATAAACAAAGAACAAAACTATTGAATGGTAAAATTGGCAAAATTTTAGTCCGTCAAACATTTAGTGCAAACATCCCTGAAATGATCCTTGCATGCAAATTTGCCACATCTTTGGCATGACCTTGTTGAATTATTGCGAATTTGTCGCTAAACACAACATCGTTTCACGTAATTTATTGGAATATAAGATGAGGGGTACGACTTCTTGAACTCCGAGCAGTATGCGAGCTCTGTCTAAGTTCTCTTGGCGGGGAAGGTTTAGTTGATCTATATTCAATTGTATTTTTTGCAAATTTGATCAACTTCTGGACTATCGTACTTTTTCTCAGCTGAGGGCCAACTGTAAATTGTTGTGCTGAAAGCTACATAAATCATATTTATTTAGCAGACTTCTCACTAAAAAATAATTTGTAGGGATTTTGGTCGTTTGTTAATTCACAGAGTGGAAAGCGTTGCTTGCCCGCTGGGTTAAATTATGGTGATATTGAATCCAGTCACGGACCAGATATTGTAAATCTGTTTGCAGAATATTTTTTACATTCCATTGTACTCAAATATGTGACATATTTCGTGGTTCACCTTTACTTGGTCTTACTAACTTGACTGGTTATAACATCGAGAGACCAAATGGAATAAATTCTAATATACAGAACGTTCTTGTCGAATGGATTACCAAAATTTGTGATCTGGAAATTAATATAGACTCCAACTTTTATTTGAATCGCATTTTATATCAATAATTTTCAAGTCCTTACAAATGCATGGCTTTATAAAAAGATTCGATAGAGACTTTGGAATATTGAAGCAAATAAAGTACTAAGTTGTCATTTAGTCAGAGCCATCTAGTGTACTGTTCTTGTGTGTGGTCTCCATCTTACATTAACATATCAAAAATTGAGAGAGTTCAACACAAGTTCTTGAAATATGTAGCATATAAACAGGGTATACCTTAAAAATAAATCAAGTAAATTATGATTAAATTATAACCAAACTTGGTATTCTCTTATTATATAACCAACGATTAATTAAAAATGCAAACATGCTTTATGATATAATTAATTCTACAGTCTTGAGCAGGTTGGTCTGCATGTACCTCTACGTAAAACACGATTAAACAAAACATTTTGTTTTTCTTCACAGGACAAACTATGCATATAATAATATTTTTTCTCGAGCACTAAGATGGGCAAATATTCACCCAGATCTAGATTTTTTGCATCGAAGGTTGAATTTATTTCTGATCTCAGGCATAATGACCTCATGTTTATTGACTTGCAGAAGGCCTATGATACGGTTCCTGTAAACAAACTCTGGAACGCGTTACGACAGACGAATATCAGTGTCGCCTTAATAAAAGCCCTAAGATATTTGTATGAAGGGTCAACATCACCAATAAAAACTGAAAACGGACTATCACAAAGCTTCCTGGTTAATAATGGTATACGTCAGGGGTGTTGTGCATCACCGACCTTGTTTAAAATATATGTTGCAAAAGCATTGAAAGAGTTGAAACGAAAATGCAGGGGCATGGACGTAGACCTTGGAGAGATTTGCTTGTATACTTTGCAGTTTGCTGATGATCAGGTTGTTATAGCAAAGAATAAAGATAATCTGGAGTACAAGACAAGGAAATTACAAGAAGAATATAGAAAATGGGGACTAGAAATTAATACAGAAAAAACAAAATACCTGCCAATAGGTACCGAGATATGGAACATCACATTAGAAAATTAACGAAATCATCATGCCCTGAGACCATTACATAAACCTAGGAATCGTTTTTGACACAACGGCGAAATATGATGAAGAAATAAAGAGAAGAATAACATAATCCACAAAAACAATAGGTTGTCTAAACGGCGTACTGTGAAGTTATAAAACATAAAAATGGGGAAAACACAATATCTACGAATCTCTTATTAAAAGCACTATATTGTACGGAGCAGAAACTTGGCGAATAACCGAAAACAATAGAAGAAATCCGGAGGCAGTAGAAATGGACGCTTTTAGAAGATCAGTAGGAGTGTCACGCAAAAAGATAATACGTAATGATGAGATAAGACAGCGAATGTGGGTTGACGGCTCTTCTAACAACAGACATAGAAAGAAAACAGCTGATATGGTGTACGGACACGTCCAGAGGATGGATAACTCAAGACTACCAAAAATTATTTAATGGGTACTACCAAACTGCAGAAAGAGAGAAAGACCTAAGAAATCTTGAAGAGAAGGAGTAACGAAGGCGATGAGTGCAAGAGATCTTGGATAGGGCCAATGGAAATGTATATATATATATATATATATATATATATATATATATATATATATATATATATAGTTTGAGTTTAGTTCTTCAACCTTAATATATAAATTTTAGTGGATTTTCTTGGGTTTGGGTTCATAATAAAAATAATAAAAAAATAATATTGACTAAAAAAAACATTCTATGACAGACATAATACGGTTTAAAAAATAAACTTTTGACTTACCAAGCATGTAAAAATTCGGTACTTACAAGTAGACTTCACAATTAAAATAATATTAAAACATAGGACATACCCACTAAGTCACTACATGTAAAATGTATTTTAAATCTAATGTGTTGTTTATTGATGTTAGTTTAACGTTTAAACAATCAGTTACTTTAACATCATAGGCGTTCTGAGATTGTCTTTTTATGTGTTTTTAAATAAAGTTAAAATATATTTTGTTCAAATTTTTAACATCTTTTTTATCATTTATTGCGTTATTATTATTTTTTTTATTTGTATAGACTCTAGAAGCTCTCTCTTCTTTCTGTTGGGTCCACTTTTTAGGATCTTGGTTTTCTCAAAATCAAATTTATGTTTTTTTTCGTTTTCATGTTTTGTGAGGGCGGCTGAGTTTTTTTTGTCACATTTGTGGGAACGTATTCTTAAGTTAAGTAGCTGACTGGTTTGTACAATATAAACGCCATCACAATTCGAGCAGGGAATTTCATATACAACATGCGATCGTTTATTAAATCCCTCTATTAAAAAAATGATTGTGGTTGTATCTTTTGATTAAAAAATCCGATAAAGGTAATACTTTTGGTACTAATAAAGTTATCAATATGCGAATAAAGTTACTGATATGCCCAATAAAATTTCCAATCAACTAAAATAAAATGAACAGCTTGCATTAGAGACACATCAAAAAGAAAAGTTTAACTTCCTTGCAATCTTACATAATTACAATTGAACCAATAGCGTACGGCAAGGATAAAATGAAAAAATATGATTATTATTGAACTTTAGCTAAATTTTGTTGAGATTTCTAGATGCATATAATCGATAAAAAATCATATTTAAGAAACGTGGTTTAGTGAAAGAAATAAGGTTATGAAAATTGGAAATGCGGTCAGAATTATAGAATAAATATCACAATGAAAGTACTTACTCCAAAAAAATTTGTAGACCATAAAATGAGTCTAATAATTGTTTTTGCCTTCTTTTATAAATATCAAAAAGAGGCAAAAAAATAATCCCACCACGTTAGAAAAGTTGTTTTGACAGAAAGTGAGAACCCTGGGAGACTAAAATGAAATTAGCACAGATGTCATAGGAACACGGAACACAAACAGAGATGACGAATATTTATTCTACGGGGCAGAGAGAGAGAAAGAGAAAATAAAGACAGAGGAAAGAATATAAAGTAATAGAAATGTGACGTTTATAACGTTACAATGTATACAGGCATTTTTTAGAGAATCAATTTGTTTTTTTTTTTATTTAATCTCTTGTTTACCTCATTAACTTAATTAGTAAAGATCTTCAAAACACAGGTCGGTCCTAATTTCTCAGTCTGTAGGCGCATGAGCTGCATCCATGCGCGCCGTAAGACCAATACTGCATTTTAACTGTGGCTTCACCTATAGTCTCAATTTTCTACTTACTGTATCCATCTTCTGTTTGTCTGTCGCCGATGTTTTTAATTATTTATTTTTATTTTTTTAGTGTATGTATACAGGGTGGTGAATCGTCAAACGGGCCATAGTAGACGCAATGGGAAATTCTAAATTGTTGAATTCCTGCTTCCCTAATTATTTTACACCAAAAGTCATGGGTCATTTACATATTTATATAATCTCTTTTAAATAATACTAAAGAGAAAAAATTTTTTTTAAGGTTCTTCGTAACTTTCTGTATATCCCTATATACAGAAACAAAAAAGCAAACTAACTCTTGGCAATAAATAAACTTTTTTCAAAAATATTTAAGAAAACCATTAATCCATGGCAATATTTTTAAGCTAACGTATGAATCGAAGATAAAAATACATTAATTTCATATTGTTTTAGAAATATGTAAAAATACCATTATATTAATTTATTGAGAGGTGGATCAAGACTATTTTTCATTAAAAAATCTATTATATAAAGTCAAGTAAAGTACGAGAACAATTAGCGTCAACTCGTTGGATTTAGATTAAATTAACCTGTTTACTTATGGCTGATCTGCACTATTATCTTCTAATAATTGAACTGTGCTCCTCTCAGTTTAACCACGTCGAAGTATAATATGGACAGGACCGCCCTTAGTCGACTATTGTATCACGAAGGTAGTTTCAAAACCATGTTTAAATAAGTTCGAAATTATTTTTTCAGTAAATATAATGATATTATTATGAAAAAACAATATATAAAACTAGTAATAAAACCTAATACTCTAAGGTTAATCCATATAATTATTAAAACTATCCCAACCTATGCACAGATGCACAGACAAGCGCTACTAACCTTGAATAGACCACGTGTCACATCAGGTTTTGTAATGGAGTGTCACGAGTCACTAACTCAAGCTTCGGATGGTAATACCATCATCCTGAAGTGGGTTAAAGGACACAATAGGAATAAAGGCAACCGCATTGCTGACCAATTATCTAGGAAGGCGGCAGGACTAAGACTTTTAATACCTGGGGATCTTTTTGGTTGGTCAACTACAACAATCGCGAAAATTGTCAAATGTCACTCCCATACGCAAACCGTAAAAAGATTGGAAGAAGGGAAATGATGTAAACTTGTCAGGGTAACACTATGTAACCTTAAAAAGTCAACATCAAAGAAGTACTTGGGAATGACCAGAAAAAATCTACGTTTGGCAGTTGGTTTTTTAACTGGTCATTGTGAACTAAGCAAACACCTCCACACACTGGGGATAGTAGACACACTACTATGCAGGAAGTGTGAACGAGAAGACGAAACTGTAGCGAATGTCCTATGTGAATGCCCAGAGTTATCGTTAATACGAGAGTACGCGTTCGGCGAATCCTGGCCCACACCTGGCCACATAAGTGAGATGTCTTCTGGTGACTTGTCCACCTACCTAGAAATGGCAGGATGGACAATGAGCTAAGGGTGAAAGCTCCCTGGGAGGATGCACAATGGGTCAATTGTGGCCTAAGTGCTGTGAAACTTAACTCGCCCTCCCTACTCTACAGATACAGATACAGAACTATCCCAACACATTTAAATTAAAGTTCTTAGTCTACTAATAATTGTTAGGGTAAACTACCCAATAATTGGCACTCTTAAGAGTTCGCATTAATAAAATTATCTCTAAAATAATCAAGTGCTTTCCATATGATCGATATGCATTTTTTTATGAATATTTATTACTTTCGGGCCACTTATTTGAATATTTTGAAATAATGTTTTAATTGCTATTAATAAATTTTATTTAATTTTATTAAAAATCGAAGTTTTTTAATTTGTGGTACTCGTATGCTATTCATTGGCATCATATATTTTCCAATTATTGGCACCAATTATTTTGTGGAAGATACATTGATACCTAGGAACGTAAATAGGTAATTTTAAACGATCACCTACATAATTAAAACGAAACATCAATATATATATATATATATATATATATATATATATATATATATATATATATATATATATATATCGTCGTTGTAAAGGTAAAACTCACTATGTGACATTTTGTAGTTTTGAGATATTGACGATTTAAATTTATTTGGAGTTATTTTATTTTATAACAAACAGAAACATTTTAAGAATCTGAAATTATAGTAACTTAAACTATTGCTTTAAATGGTACATTTATGCAAATACTAGATTATAAATATTACCTTATGATAAGAAAAAAAAAATTTTCGCACTTAATGAGTATTACCCCTGATGTTTCTAGAGTTTTTATCAATATAATCAGGAATGTAATAATAGGAAAAAGTACAAAAATTTAATTATTAAAACACCAAAAAAACAAAAAATTAACACAAAATATTGTAATCATAGTCAAAGAGCTCTGGAGCTCTTTCTTCCCGAAATTACAGAAGGGATATTTCGATACCACTCTTATAATTCTTTAGGAATTATACCTGTGTCACATAGTTTTAAAAGATCTAGTTTCTTTATTTTACTAATATGAAGTCTACTTGTGTAAGTTTGTTTCATAATAATAGATGTTCTATTATGTCTTCCCTTACGTTTTACATATGTTTTTTTAAAATCTGCTTGATGACTATATTTATAGAATATGACATCTGGGTTTTTCTTCTCGTACTTAAAACACTTTGTTTTAAGCCAAATAACTGTGTTACCATCTTCGTCTACATTTCTGTTCTTTATTATCTCCTTTGACAGATCATGAAGATAAAAAAAATCGTTATATTTTAATTCCATTACTTCATAAGAATCCTTTTTGGTAGTTCTTTGAGATCTTGCACTTTTAAATACTTCTTTTTAATCATTCATGAGAAATAAAGATCTGTTCTTTTTAGCACTTTCAATAGCAGAATGCCTTGAATCGCATTCTATAAATGAATGACCGGATTCAAGAAAATTTTGCTCGATAACCTCAAGAGTTGGATGATTTTCATCACAGTGTAAAAGGGCTGCTGCTACGTGCTTATTGCGGTTTTGGCCACCACAGGTATCGGAAAACATAGTCACGTGCGTTATAGAGCTGTCAATACCTTTTAAATATTTAAAAAGAATGGTTCCTATTTCATTTACGCTTCTCTGTCCGTTTATTTCATTCCAGCAGAAACAAAATCCTTTATTTGCTTTACCTCCTTCGTATATTGCGAGATTGTAGACGCATAATTTGTGGCTATAATACAGTTGCCCTATATTTGAAGTAGGTAGCTGAAGGACACTCTGTAAATCATAAGTAACTGTCTGAAAAGATTCAATTTCTGTAGCTTTCCTTTTATCAGCATCTTTCTCTATGTTACTTTCTTCTTTTCTTTTAATATAATCATCATAATTGTCTTTCAATAATTGATCACCTTTGTTGGATTTGTATTTCTCAAAAATCAAGCACTGGTCCTTTTTAGGGGTAAAAAAGGATAGGTTGTATTGAGTACAAAAAATGTTTCTGTAAATTGGACAACGAACAGGTGTGACATGTCTTTCTTTACCGAACTCCAAGTATAAGCTATACATTTTGAGGATGCTTAAAGTTTTTTAAAAATCTAAATATTGACGCTTACTAGATTTCCTAACATAGTGGGGAAGCATTCGAGGAAAACTCTCAATATGTTCTTTAACAAGTTTAATATTTTCCAGACTAAAAACCAAACTAAAAATCAAAATGATATATTCTTTAAAACACAATTTAAATTCTGATAAAAACCAACTAAAAAATCGTTTAGAATAAAAAACTAAAGGAAAAGAAATCTTGTATTGTTTTTACATTTTGGTATTTTTGGATTTTTCTTAGCAAAGCAAGTGCTACAAATAAGTTGTACTTTATATAATATTTAGTTAAGCAGCTAACATGATAGGACCTAGTGAAGCTCTGAAATTTTATTCCTATGTGTGTCCTGTAAATATTGTGCGTACAAATAAAACATAGTCCTTGTGAAACAATCGTATTGTTTTATGTTAAAGATTGTGGTGACGATTGTTCTGGACTTTCTTAAAAAATATTTTTTATATGGGAGACATTGGTTTTTAAATTTGGAGTTATAGCGTCTGATACTTGCGATCTGCGAAACTTTAGGTCTGTTAAATTTTGTAAGTCATGGTTATTGTTGCTAGTACCACAGCTTCTATAAGGACTGCAACTGGATTTTACATTCAGACCAAACGTTTCATGAGGTGTGACAGACTTATTTAAAGAATGGTTGTAAACATCTTTACTATTTGCCTTGTTTTTAAGTGTTTTAGGGGTTTCTTCTTTTGAAATGTCTCTTAATCCATCTCTATCTGTTGCTTCTTTAATCTTCTTTGTATATTATCTGCTTTCTTTTTCTCTTTTATTTCTTTAATGTTTTCCTTTTATTCCGTTTGCCTTTTATAAACCGTTGACGTAAGCACGAATGAAGTTTCCTTAGTTTGTCATTTACCCGTTCTTTCTGGGGTTTTCGGATAGATCAAAAATTTATTAATTAATGAGGACATTTGATTGTTGTTTTCATTTTTAAATTTCCCTTGATCGGCCTCTTCTTCTTGTGTCCTCATTAAATAGTTTTGTTTTACATACTGTTGGCACTTTGATCCAATAGAAGCTACGCTGTCATCAACTTCTATGGATTTCTATGACGGATTTTTATGACAAAATGGATTTTTACAACGAAAATCTAACAGCGATTTTTTTCACAATACCTTAAGTGGTCTACAGTTCGAGACGTCTGCAGGCTCCTCGTAGAGTTAGGGTAAAGGGCTATAAGAACAATACCAAACTTTATACAAAGAGTACTAAGTTGATAGCTAGGATGACTTGTATTGCTTCCACAAAGAGAATGACAGGAAATTTAACATTTTTGTTTTTTTTAAATATGGATGAAATTCCCCATGTGTCTGACACACTATTAACAACTGATTTTGACAGACGCTTGTTTGGGTAAATTATTAAAGGTGGAGTGGTATCGACTTCGGCTGAAATTTGAATTGCCGGAAGCATTTTATATGAAGACAACAAGAACCCAAATAAATAAAGGTCAATACTATTTCTTGGATCTTATATCTATTCTGTAATAGGCAACATTTTGATCCAACTAATACTAAGTTACTCACATATTTTTGCTTTGGGCATAGGAGTATCTTTTCTCTTGATAAACTGGCGTCGTTTTATGGTAATTCGATGCAAAAGTAACTACGCTGTTGTCATTCCACCTATATAAAAGAACATTATTTTTCTCGTCGTGCCAATTTTTTTAAATTCAACGTATGGATTTTTTAAACATTTCACTAAATGGACAGATTTCTGTTCTATTTGATCGTATGGGTCCCACATAACCTATTCCCTTCGATTTAAAAACAAAAATTAGTTTCACAGAGGGCTTTGCTTGGTGTCCCTTTCGAAGATTTCTGCAAAGTTGGGACGATACTGCTTTTTGGAATTAATTGGTTCTTTTCTGATTAAAGCATTGGAATCCACCGTTGTCGGTTAAGTTCTGTCTTGTTCTTTCAACGTTTCGAGGTCCTACTGACTGCGCCACTTTTATATTAGGAAACACTTTTTGGACTTAAAAAATAAAAAGTAAAGTGCTACAATTTTAATTATAATGAACGAAAATAAAGAGCGACAAATTGTTTTATAAGATTGGTTGCTGCTGACTTAGTGGGAACGTGTAAAATCTTGGGTCCCGCTGACTATACTGATACTGCATGAGCAGGGATCCTTCTCGGCTCTTTTATAAATACCATATAATGTGTAGTATGGAATATATAGACCAGCGTCGAACTTTTCTAAACACAGTGTGAATAAATACGTAAATAAACCAATGAAAATTTTTACAAACAATGAAATGTATCATAAGAAAAAATACAACAAAAAGCGAATACAAAAATGTTCTATTACATAATGGTCTAACTATATTATCATACTTTTCGAAGAATTAGATGCATTTGTGTGTGTTATATTCTTTTACCATTTATATTTACAATTTTTAGTACATATAATCTGTGAATCGGATTCCTCAAATCGGATTTGTAACAAAATAGTCTTAAAACCGGCCCTACGTACAAATAGCCGCTTAATAGCTGGCAGAAGATCCAAGTTCTAGGAGATACGGGATCTGTTAGAATATTGTTTATGTTTCAATGAGGTTTAATATATTGGTGAAATGCAAATGGAAGTGCATTTGCCAACTCTCAATAACCCTAAATTGGATTAATTGGAGAGGTAATGAAAACAAGATGGCGCGGTTGTTAATTTCAACTTTAATGGATCAGTATTACTGAGAGCTGCATAACGTCATTAACAAATTCATTATTATGATCACATAGTTTTAACTATTGGAAATTATTATATTATTATTTTTACTTACTTTTTTGCGTATGATTACATCGCAGTTAACGGCTACATTTTCTTTGTTCGTACGTAAATAGGCTGTAATTCTAGTTTTATCGTAAGTAGCACCAAGTAGATCATATCTTGGGATTTTTCCTCTCGAACTTACTTGGACTTCGTTTTGTGTATTTTATATTACAATCAGGTCAATATAGTTTTGCTTTAAAAATCTATGTAGAATTTGGCATTTTGCTCTACCTATGCTTCCTATATGAAGTTGCTAAACTTGTACACTGGGTTTAAAATCTTTTTCCAATCGGTCTTTTGAAGATTGATTTGTTGGAGTGTCATCCTTAATAACTTTGAAAACTGTGATTTCTTTCTACCAGGAGATCTTGTGAAAGATTGTCTGGTGGATTTTGTTGATTGTTGAGTTTTTGATACTGATTTACACACTTTAACGCACACTTTTATTATACGGTTATAGTGCCTATAAGAACAGGCATAATATCGCAAAATATAGAAATCATAATACGTTGTGAAATATACGAAGATAAAACTAGTAGAGGTGGAAAATTATTAATAGAAACCTTCAATTTACATTACATTACATTCCCACCTTTAAGTTTCCCACCTTGAGACGTTGGCTTATGAGTTGACTTTAGTTATAATTATTATATCTTTTATGTCGAGCTTTAACATTTTTTAAATTTTGCTTAAAGTAAAAACTAATGAAGGCAATAAAACAAATAATATAAGCGAAAACAGTCTAATTAGTAGTAATTTTTTTATCCAAAATTAAATTATTTTCAAGAATAATTTCTGCTATGATTTGAGACGTCGAATGCACTCTTGTCACTACAAGAAATTATCGACGCTAAGTGGTTTGTTTCTAAGAATACCATACTTCCACGCGGACACTTGGGGTTCGAATCAAACATAAGGTATTTTTGTAATAATTAAATATTAAAATTTTAAATTATGCCGATATCGTTGTCTTTGAATCATTAACTAATGTGGTTAAAGTAAATGATGAAAATATTATTAAAAAAACCATGTCCAACTTTCGAAAATAAAGTAAAAATCCTATAAAAATTAAACAACCTTCTAAATTATTGTAATCACAAAAAATGTTTAAATGAGTAAAAATTCTAGAAAAATAAAAGATATTCTGAATAAACGTCTAAATAAATGTTCAAATAAGCCTCGATTCGTAGTAGATGAATACCGAAATCTGTTAAAAAAGTTGCGTCCAACATTAGATAATGTTTCCGGACTAATACCTCTCATTGAATCAAAGATCTTTTTTCTCAATTCTTGGGAAGTATTAGGTCCATCGTCCTCAATTCCATATACTTCATACATGATATATCCCCGCATAAAAAATCACAAGGTGCAAGCTCAGGTGATATTTCTTCTTTTTCTTTGTATGCCGTGCTTGTATTTAAGCGTTGGCTATCGTCATATTGACAAGCTGATGAAATGATTCTCGATCGGCATCTAGATGAAACAGTTCCTCGACTGTTGACCTGTCGATTGTATAATGTTACGCAGCCAGGAGAGTTGTGTTCTTCCGACCCAACGTTTTCCTTCGATTTTGCCCTGAATGATTTACCGGAGTAAGCGATATTTAGGTCCTCTCATTATATGACCGAAGTATTGGACCTTTCTCATTTTGATGATGTTGATCAATGCTAGCTCTTTGTGTACGGTCTCTAGCACACGTTAGTGGGATATATGTGCTGTCCAGAAGATTCTGAGCATGCGACGGTAACACCATAACAAAAACGCTTCTAATTTGTTAAGATCTTTTATTTTTGTTGTTCAGGTTTCACATCCATAAAACAAAGTGGATCAGACGTAGCACTTCAATACTCTTAGACGTGTGGTCAACGACAGACTTATACTGCATAATACAGAACGCCAGTTAATAAAACTTTTCCGTACGAGTTCTATTCTGGTCGAAATTTCCTCGTCACTTTCAACCCTGCAGTTAATCCAGCTACCCAGATATCTAAAGTGTTCCATCCTTTCCAGGATTTTGTTATCTAATCTAAGTACTGAGTCTTCGATATTAATTTTTCCGACCACCATCCATTTTGTTCTTTTTTGATTGTTAAGCCCCTTTCTTACATTCGTTGTTGAAAGCATTCAACATGATTTAAAGATCTTCTAGACTCTCTGCCATTATTGCGGTGTCATCGGCGTATCTGATGTTATTAATAAGTTCACCACCCATCTTAACACCTTCGCGGCGATTATTTAACGCTATTTCAGAAACTGGTTCAGTGTAAGCATTAAACAACATCGGTGACATAACACATCCCTGTCTGACACCACGTTTAATAGAAACTTTAGGTGAAACCTCTTGGTCCACCTTAACACAAGCGGTCTGATTGTAGTAAAGATTTTTGAGCAATCTAATGGCATACGTGCCCAGACCAACTGAGTCTAAGTATTGAAATAATAATGCATGTGGTACTCTATCGCAGGCTTTTTCGAAATCTATAAAACACACGTAAATATTTTTCCTAAACTCAATGCTCTTTTGTAAGAGCATTCGCATGTAAAAAAGAGCTTCTCGAGTACCCATACCGTTTCGGAAACCAAACTGCTATCACCAGTTATCCCCTCACAAAGTTTATATATGCGACAATGCAATATTTTCATAAAAATTGGTGATGCTGCAGGCCAAAACTAAGCTCCATGGCCACTAATCATTCAATTAGGAAAAGTTGCACTAAAATATTCGCCGGCGATGCAAAAATTATGTGCAGGACAACCATCGTGTTTAAACCATATGGAATCGAAAGTTCAAATAATTTTAATCTCCAAGCAATGGAGGGATCGGTGGATCGGTGAACAAAACATCCTATAAAAAATGTTCATCTTGATGTGATATTTGCATTGCATTTTGACAGAATTGTTAACGTCGTTATTTATCCCCAGTGAATTTTTCATTGGATCTATTAAAGTTTATGCGGACCTTAAAAGTTTATACTGCTTTCCGAAACGAGATGTTGATTGGATATGATTTTGCTCGATACTTACACAAATCAAAGATTCTCTTAGTTCCAAATCTTGATTTACCTTACCTATGTAAGTCATTAACATATAGAGGATACATTATTTATGTTTTTTAAATAACAAAGGTAAACTAAATGCACGACCAAATACTTACCATGTCGGGATAGTATTATAAGGTTTTTTTCCTGGTTTTCCCCCCATAATTTACTATGGAATCACTAACAGGAGTCAAATAAAATTAAATTATTAGAAGAATTTTTCACTAAGTAACAAAAATCAAATTTGTTTTATTTACTGTTTGTATGTTGAGAACGATTTCCGAAGTGGAAATTGAAACGTCAATAAACGTATTTTAACCTTTAATTGTGGCTTATTTCCAGTTAAATAGTAATTCACTCCATAGAACTGGAAATAAAATATATCAGTACATAATTTTAATTATTTTGAGTTTCCATTTTATTACAATGGAAGAAGAATAAATAATTACTAATAAGTTTTTGAAAACTTTTTACTTAATATGTACCCTTACTTTTATTGTTTTTTTTTAACGGAATTTCTGGTGGAAATTGAAACCTAATCTGCTGGTCAATAGACCAGTTCTCTAATCATTTTACAGCTCTTTTTAATAATGATAGTCAATAAAGTTATTACATTGGAGTAAACCTATTTTATATAAAGTAAATTGATTCTTAGGAATCAACTTTTATAAGTTTTATAATTTAAGTCTTAACCACTTAACTTCACAAATATTTTTAATTTTAGACATAGCTCACCCCTATTTCTATTTTGTATAGGGACAGATTAAAGGAACATAATTATTGAAATTTTTAATAGGGAATAATACATTTAAATGCATGAGAAATATAATCTGTAACGTAAAGCTCAATGAGTCATTACAAATTAGGACATTTCGATTTTAAGTTTTTCCTTCCTCGTGTAAAGGGCTGATGTATAGACTTTTACTAATGACTCATTTAACCGTCTAAAATTCTCTGAACTACTAAAACGGTAAATGGGTATTCTTATTAGACAATTTAAACATTCAAAAAGTTAACAAACATAAACGGTCAGTAAATCATTATTTGTTTCAGATGCTCAATCTTCAGAAGTTGTACCAACTGCGGAAAATTCCACGTCTAGTATAAACTTAACTGCTATAATAGTAGGTCTAGCTTGTGCTGCTGTTATTCTAATAATAAGTATAGTATCAGTATCAGCAATTCTGGCCTGCAAGAAACCGAAGACCGGAATTGTCAAGCGGAGAAGAAGAAGTAGCAAGCCCCCTGATGAATTTGATTTGTCCGAGGATGGTTTTGGAGAGGGATTTCATAGACGAAGTGCACAGTATAGGGCAAGTATGTATGGGGAATGTGAAGAACGGATATCCAGAATGATTGAAGGTAATGATATTTCGTTATAGCAAAAAACTTTTAAAGATAATATACTTTAATATAACATGTTATTCTATCTAAAAAATTTTAAATAAGAAATACTAAAATAATTTAATCAGAAAATTATGCTTTATATCAGCTGTACTCAAACTGTGGTACGCGTACCACTGGTGGTATTCATAATACTTAAAGGTGGTACTTTATAAACTAGAAGAAACGAAGAATTTTAATAAAATTACCAAAAAAAATGTTATCTTTTACGTTGTGCGTGGCAGAAATAGAAATTCTTCGGGGTGTGAGACAGGGCTGTGTATTGTCACCACTGCTGTTTAATATATATAGCGAAGCCATTTTCCAAGAAGCTTTAGGAGAGTGTAACGATGGAATGATAATAAATGGTGAAATTATTAATAATATAAGATATGCCGATGATACTGTCATATTCACTTCAACTCTGCAAAGTCTAACAAACATACTGGAACGGCTGAATGAAAAGTGTACCATATATGGTATTAAAATGAACTTAAAGAAAACAAAATTCATGGTCATTACAAAACATCCAAAAGACAACGAGACACTCCATATTAATAATATCCAGATAGAAAGGGTAGATAAATACAAATATCTAGGAACATTGGTTAGTCAAAACGCAGAACAAACACAAGAGATTAAAAGCCGTATAGAAATAGCAAGGGCAAAATTTGTAAAAATGAAACATCTATTGTGTAGTAGAGACCTAAGAATGGATCTAAGGATAAGGTTATTGCGCTGCTACATTTTTACAACTTTGCTCTACGGATCTGAGGCATGGACATTGAAACAACTGGAGATTAAGAAATTGGAAGCTTTTGAGCGTTGGTGTTATCGAAGGATGCTACGAATAGCATGGGTAGACAAAATTACCAATATTGAAGTCCTTGATAGGGTTAATAAGAGGGAAGAAATTGTACAGACAATTGAGAGGCGGAAACTTGAATATTTCGGTCATATATTAAGAGGTCCTCGTTATGGCTACTACGTTTGATTATAGAGGGCAAAATAAAAGGTAAAAGAGATGTAGGAAGAAGACGAACCTCCTGGCTACGAAATCTAAGGGAATGGTTTAGTCTGAGCTCTAGCCAACTATTTAGAGCTGCTGTAAGTAAAATAAGAATTGCCATGTTGATATCCAACCTTCGTTAGAAGATGGAACCTTAAGAAGAAGTGGCAACGCTGTGAGTTTGAAGCCACATTCGCGTAATATCTTATTTATTGTTGGCAACACTGGAATCACGGCAAATTATCACCGCCTTTGATTCACGTCCATTCACGTGTCCATCAGTTTCCTCGTGGCCGTCAGTCGTTATGGTTGGTTTTTTCGAAACGAGAAATTTGCTGTTACTGATTCTTGCTAATTTTTGCATATAAAAAATGGATAAGTGGCTTAAAAGATGCAACATAACATGTGAGAATCCCGGTCCATAGAGCTCTAAGCACGTGGTGGTCGTGTGTATTAAGGTATAAAAAAATGCTTATTAAAAGCTTAATATTTTTATTTTAAAGAAGATCTTTTTGGAATTAAATTATTCCATCATCAGTTTACTAAAAGAGGGAGTAAAAATACCAATATTAAAAAACAAGTAAGTTAAAATTTAAATATAAAAAAGAACACATTGGTGGTTTACGACTTACATAAAAAGATGTCAAAAAACATTGTATGGCCACATGAAAACATTGGAAGGACATCCGTATTAAAAAACAATCCTCATGATATGTATGAAGGTAAATGTAATAGACTGTTAATTTGTTGATTACTAAAAAATGAAAATGGGGACATCTTACATGACCCCCTGTAGTTGGTGAGGTTTTATTGACTTACATTAGCGGGTAATTTTGTAGTTCAGTTTTATTAACACATGTCTGTTAGACGCTTATCAACTTAATATTACTTTTTGGAATTCTTTATGATTACTTATAAACAAAATGTTTTGAAGCTGATCGTTTTTCAGCAATTTTATTAGCTTTTGTATTGACATGTGCTCCCACGATGACCATTATTATCTTGGTGACACTGTTATACTTTTTAGTTTATTATGATCTTTTTTGCCTTCTCACATTATTCTAGAAACTACCTTAAGACTTCTACGTTTAAAAAAGCTTATATTTCCTTTCATAATACAAGATGGCATACATACTATCCTAGTAGAATAGAAATGTTAACGTCTTAAACAAAACGTAAACACCCAAAAAAAGAAAAACATAATGAGATTGGGAATACGATATTGTTGCTTGTATCAATACTTAAGAAAATGGTTTAAAATAGATTAACCCCTTAGTGCTGCAAGACAAAATCACCGACCATAAGAAGACCTTCCAAAAAATGGATTGGTATCTGGCAGTCCAGATAGCAAAAAATACTGTTTTAAAAATAAAGACATCTTCTTTTTTCTCTTTACAAGCAGGTTTGCTTGTTTATTGACGAATTAATAAATCTATGGAACGTTGTCACTCCATCTTTTGTGCAGTCGTCCGACACTTTTTCTACCGATTGGTGATTTGCTATTTGACCACACGATTCTCCTTCATTCTACTTATGTAGTTATTTCATTGTTTTTTTCTATTTTGTGTTTATTTATTTAAACACTGTACGTTACATTTTCTTCTAATGTCTCCACTTCTCTTCGTACTTTCTGTAATTCTTTTTAGTACTCTCACCTCCTCCGTTTCCAGTAGCCTTTGCGGCTACGTTTCACGCTTTGTGGCTATGTCAAGTCTTGTTTCTAAGGCATATATTATTATTGATCTTACACTGGTCTTATATACTCTTGACTTCATCTCAGTGTTAATGTGTATGTTTCGCCATATAATGTTTTTAAGGCATCCTACCTGTATATTTGCTTTTTGTACTTAGTCTCTCACTGCTTTGTTCAGATCTCCATGACTAGACACTGTAATTCCTAGGTATTTTATGTCCTTAACTTGTTTAGTTAATGCCATTATTTCTATTTTACATATGGTTGATTCTTTGCTGACTACTATTCTTTCAGTTTTCTAAAATGAAATTGTCATATTAAATTATTTTGCTCTTATGTTAAATATGTGGACCAGTATTTGCAGACTATCTTCATGTTGGACTATAAATATTGCGTCGTCTGCGTAACAGAGTTTTTCATGTATTTCCCATTCTATATACTCTTTTATTGTTAATGCTTTTAATGATTTCATGCATTACCAATTTGAAGAGCATGGGGCTCAATAAATCCCCTTAACTTATTTCGCTGCCTATTTCTATAGGTTCTGTTAGTTGTATATTTGTATAGTTTTTATAATATTTAGCGGAACTTCTCTATTATACAGAAGATGGATTACATCTTTGAGATTTACTCTGTCAAACACTTTCTTTAGGTCAATCAGATACAGAACTGCTGGTCTATTATACTCTAGTGATTTCTACGTTACTTGCTTTATAACAAATATTGCATGTGTACACGTCTTTCCGCTACAAAAATCCTATTGTTAACCTGCTGAACTTATCTTCTTATTTATTAGCACTTATAAAATTGTAGTTATAAGTTTTAGCGGAGCATTTAACAAGTTTTTACCTCTGTATTTTTTTGGCTGTTGTTTATCTCCTATTTTGAATAGTAGAAATAGTTCGCTCGTTCTACATTCTTCCGGTATTTTATTTCCGGTCATTGCTGTTCTACATTATTTCAGTAATTCGTTTGGTATACTGTCTTGACCTGCTGATTTTCTTTTCTTTGGGTCTGAAGTATTTTCCCAACTTCCTGTACATTTATGTTAAGTTCTTAATTTGTGATAATTTCTGTTGTTTCCAGTTCCAGCGTCGTTTTTTCGTATCCCGTCGTATATTACGTATCCTTTTCTACGTATTTTGGTTCTAATAGTTCTTTTACCTCCAGTCTTTGACCGTTTATGAAGCGCCATATTTCCTTTTCTTCTTCTTCTACGGCACTACAGCCCAAAATGAGCCTTGGCCTCCTTTATTTTTTGCCTCCACCCTTGTCTGTCTGTGGCTGCTCTTCTCCATACACGGACTCCTAAAAGTGCTTGTGCGTCGCTGCTTACTGTGTCTTCCCAGCGCTTTCTTGGCTTTCCAACTGGTCTCTTTCCCTGCATTCTGGCGTTCAGTGCTCGTTTTGGTAGCCTATCCTCTCCCATTCGTATCACATGTCCGGCCCATTGCAATCTTTGGATTCTAATGAAGTTTGACAGGGGTGTTTCCTTATACAGTTGATAGAGCTCGTTGTTATATCGAATTCTGAAGATTCCGTTTTCCCTCACAGGTCCTAGTATTCTCCTCAGTACTTTTCTTTCGAATGTGTCGAGTTTGTTTTTGGATGTTTCTTTCAGGACCCATGCTTCGCTGCCATAACATGCTATTGGCCGAATTAAAGTTTTATATATTCTCATCTTTGTATTTCGGTGGACACTTTTAGACCGAAATATATGGGAGAGGGCAAAATAAGCTTTGTTTGCCTGCGTTATCCTTTTTCGTATTTCTGCATCCTCTGCTCCATCGGCATATATTTCTACTCCCAGGTATGTAAACTTTCCAACCGTTTCAATGTCATCTTCATGTATAATGTTTTGTGGGATTATATTTCTTCTCGTCTGTACCATTATTTTTGTTTTTTCTGTGTTAATTTCCAGACCTAGCCTTTTCGTTTGTGTTTTTAACTCTGCGTATGCTTCCTGTGCTCCTGTTGATGTTCTACTCATAATATTAATATCATCGGCGTAGGCAGCCAGTTGAACCGTTTTATTGGTCAGTAGGTTTTCTCGTCCAGTTTGCATTTGCCTGACCGCATACTCCAGTGCCAGGTTAAACAATGTTGGTGCCAGCCCATCTCCCTGCTTTAGTCCCTGCGAGATTTTGAAAAAGTCTGTCCGGTTGTTTTGTATTCGTACACATGCCTGAGTTTCATCCATTGTGGCTTTAATGAGTCTAATTAGCTTATGTGGTATTGCTAATTCTGCCAATATATAGTATAGTCTGTCCCTTTTGACTGAATCGTATGCCTGTTTGAAGTCTACAAACACGTTGTGAACATCAATGTCGTGTTCCCATGATTTGCTCATGACCTGCTTGACTGTAAATATTTGATCCATTGTCGATCTTCCCCGTCTGAAGCCCGTCTGATATTCTCCAATAATATTTTCTGCTAGTGGTTGGAGTCGCTGGTTTATAATATACGTGAGGACTTTATACGCTGTACATAGTAGAGAAATTCCACGGTAGTTTTTGCATTGGAGTTTGTCTCCTTTTTTATAGATTGGGCATACTATACTTTTCTTCCATTCGTCGGGTATTTTCTCTTCTTGCCATATTTCTTTGATAAGCGCGTGGATATGACTTGATATTTCCTTTTACAGACCGTAAAAATCATGTTCAATTTCTTTCGAAAAGCATTACCAGCGATCATTTTTTATTTTTCTTACAAGTGCATTGTGTTTTGTTTCTAATTGTCTTGTAATTATGGTATGCCTCTTGTATTATGTTAACATAATAATATACTTCAGGTAAGCTTTTTTTTTTCTTTACATGTTTCTTCACTTCTATACAAAACCATGGAGTTCTTCGCCTTGGGAACAATTTATTTATATTAACTTCACCAAGAACTTCCTTGGTCGAGGCTAACATATTAGACTTAATTATCCATTAATTAATTAACCCATCATTTTCCATCATGAAGAAATTATTGAATAAAATAAAGAAGTAAAAAAACGAGAGAAAACGAAGTTATCAAAAAACATTTTAGAGGTATGTTAATAAACTTTTTTATTGTTCCATAGTTCCTCTGGTTAGATGATAGTCATGGTGAGATATTTGTCACTTTTGTTTAGGTACGCAGCAATAATAGTTATTAACAACTTGCGATGTTTCCAAATACCTTCAGAGATAATTGGATAATTGTCATGAATTGGTTAAGCTAAAATATATGATTATTAAGACTAATGCGTTATAACGTTTCTGTCTTTAAAAAAAAAAAATGATTCACAAATTTTGTGAAGTAGTGTATTAACGTTTATTTATCTACTTGTTAGTTAGGTATATTAAGGTGAAACATATTACATAAAACATGAAAAATATTACGTAAAGTTTAGTAAAATTAAACACATCTCGTTAAAATCTATTTTACAGCTAAATATTTCAAACATAAAAGAGTATGAACCCAGATTTCTGCTAATACTGGATTTTATACTAACATACAAATTTGAAACTATTTGTCTTATAAAGCAGACAGGTCCATATGAAGAAGGTCATAATTTTCACACCAGACATACAATGCATTCCTTTGGGACAGCAAAACTCTTTAGAAGTTGTTCTGGCTTGTCGTAAACTTACCGTTTCGTGTAGAGATATGCCGTCCGTTGTAAATAACTGCATCTATTTTTATGATTGTTTTTAATATTTTATATTTCTATAACTAAGTCTCCGAAAAGATTTTGTATTAGTGTAAGATTATTATACTAAATATTTATTAACATTAATAAAACATGAATAAGTATTGTTTATTTTTGTAATGTTACCCAAAGTTTATCAGGAGAAGCCACCTATTTATAACAATTTTTCAACAAATAATCTGTTACAAATTTATCCTTTCATTTATAATAAGCAGCTTTCCGTAATATATTTACCGTAACGTTGTAGCAACCTAGTCTTTTAATTAAATTAACATTCAGCTTGTAACGATGAGTCCAAGCCATCACCGTTAAACCAGCGTGCGCGCGAACCAACCCATGAAGTAAGAGTGTATCGACAGTAGAAAGGGCAAAACTTCGCTATATAAACCGCAACATTTCCTCATAGAGGCAGAATCGACAGATGTTGACTGAAGGTTCTCTTCTTCCCTACCCCGGCTTGTGGACGTGTTGAGTTCACAAGTTATTCCGTTCCATACCGCCGTACCCGAAGGGCGTGTTGAGCTCTTCATTACCCGTACTCCGAAGCAGTCGTGTTGAGACTGTCGAGGAGTGTCCTATTAACCCGAATCACTTAAGGGACGTGTTGAGTTCCTTTCCTTTCGTTGTACCTATCGTCCGCTGTTATTAAATCGATGTTTACGATTCACGTAAAATTTCAAAAACACACTCGCTTGCCGATAAGACTATTTTCATACGACAAGGTCAAACTTAATTTGAATAAATAGGCCAGGTACTGAGAAGACTAAACTAAATTGTGAATATGTACATAAGATTTTTGTCAATTTAATTTAAGGAAGACAATAAAGTTTCATTTGTATCTTGAACTCTGTCTCTGACTGTCCAAAAGCTACCCGGATAGTGACTCCTACGAGAGGACGTCACAAATGGCGCCCGAGCAGGGACACACAACAGTGTCGTCAATAGCAGCGACAGTAGTTGTGGCTGTTGAAGTTTACCACATTTTTTAAAAACAGCAATTATGTTTTCTGATTTACATGCTTTACATAGTTTTTATAGTAAACTAGGAAACTTACTCTGTTGTATAGTAGCTTTTTGTCTGAAAGGTCTTTTTTTCCAATTAGCAACAATTAATGCTACATCTAATGGCTGTGTTAGATGTGTCGAGTTTGCTGGTGGAAATATAAGATAAACATTGTTCTCTGAACACGTTTCTATGATATCATGTGACAGGTGGCTAGTTAAGTCGTCTCTGATCAAGTATTTTTTACCATCATATCGTCTCAAAAATGTAAGTATGATGGTTTTGATATAATCGGAAAAGATAACTTGTCAAACCAAGCACTTTTGGTCATATTATAACTAGATCCCTCAGGACCGCTCTCACTACAACTTTCATACAAGTTTAGGGCTTTATACTCTACATAAGGGGGCAAATTTTGACCATCAGTAATAAAAGAAAACATCACTGAGATGGAGTTTTTAGTAGAATTCATAGAATTTATTACCCTTTTAGGATATTTACATCCTCGTCTAGCTATTTTTTACTTATGCCCGGATCATTAGATAAGTTAGTTTCGTCATAACTAATTATATTCGATGGGGGGATTTTAACCAGTTTTACTCTGAGTCTGCCAAAGTATTTACTAATTGTTTCCGGAAAGATGGCTGCTTGGGCTCGTTTTATGTTTTGGCATAACAAAAATGACAAGTTGGCCTGGTACCTTTTCAAACACCCGACCAGGAAAATTGTCTTTAAACTGCTTTATGATTTTGTTTTGGCGGTCAAGCGAATCTCTAATTGAAAGTCTCAGAGTAAACGACTCAATGGGATAGCCCCATTCACTGCAAATTATAACGCGATTCACGCTGAAAGTTTTTTCAGTCAAAGCGGTTTGTTCCCTTTCCCTCTTTTTTAGCTGATTACCCTTTCTAAAATGTCTATAAGAAACACTATAGTTATTGCCATATTTACTCTCTGTTTTCCTAAGGCTGAGAGGATTGGCTATCTCTGTTACGTCTTTCTGAAGATCCTCTGGATCTTGTATTTTCTTTAGTTTCACAGGTTTGTAATTGCTTGGTATGTTCAAAGTAAACAAATATATTAGATATTTTGTCAAGTATAGTAGGTATTTTAAACTATTATAATGTTTAATTCCTATTAACCACTAATAAAACAAAACAATAAGAGGTTTTGGATATGTATAGAAATATTTGTCTATTCACCACACACATTTTAAACATGTGACATAACCTAAAATATTATTCTGAAAATAGAAAAGTGTGTCATTTATACATTCTTAAAGTATGTTTACAGAAAAAAGAAACAGCAATAATGGTAAAGCAGTAGGTCCATACCACATCCCTATAGAAATTTTAAAATGCGTAAATGATGAAACTTTAGACATTATAGTAGACTTATACCGAAACAATGGTTACTCTCCACCTTTTGTGATATCCCCAAAAATGCAAACGCTAAGTATTGCAGTGAATACAGAACAATATCACTAATAGGTCACATTCTCAAATTATTCTTGAAAAAAATACATGGTCGTATAAATAAAAAACTGGAAAAAGGAATGGATAAAAGTCAGTTTGGGTTCAGAAACGGACTAGGAACCAGAGAAGCGTTATTTGCCGTTAATGTGTTAGCTTAAAGATGCATGAATATGAATGTTGATGTGCATGTTTGTTACGTTAATTTTAAAAAAGTACTTGACAAAGTAAGACATGAAAAATTAGTCGAAATTCTAAAGACAAAAAACATAGACCGTAGGGACATACGAATAAAAAAAAACCTCTACTGGAATCAAAGATCACAAATTGTAATATATAACAAACCCAGTCTAGAAATTGAAATCAGGAAAGGAGTTAGACGGGGATGTATTATGTCCCTATTACTATTTAATGTATATAGTGAAGCCATTTTTAATGAAGCATTACTATCTCACAGTGAAGGAATACTAATTAACGGAAGATCTATTAACAACATAGGATACGCAGATGACACCGTGATTACGCCAAGTTCCGCTGAACAACTCCTATTACGGCTAAACAAAACAAACAGTTTCTGTAAAGCACATAAAACATATGGACTAAAAATGAGTATAAAAAAGACCAAATACATGATAATAACAAAGAAAACAAATATACCAACAAACACACATTTGGGAAATGTACCGATAAAAAGGGCTGATAAATACAAATAACTAGGAATCTGGATTTCAAACAATTATAATCAAACAACCGAAATAGGACCCAAGATGTAAATAGCAAAAAATGCGTTTGTAAAAATAAAAACAATTTAACAATCGTAAAATAGTTTCGAAACACAATTCAGATTTCTGCTTTATAATCTGAGCCTTCTAAAAATTGCAAGGCAAACAGACGTTGATAAAAGATGTTAAAAGAGACATGGGAAATCTAAAATTTGCATTCCACGACATGTCTTTTACAACTAAGCAGAAATCCTTAGCGAATTGTGCTTCTTGTACTCCCACAGAGTAAATCCGAATAAAATGAGAAAAGGCAGCAAATATTTGATTCCACGCAAACAAATCCTATGTATCTCTTGATACGTATTTCGACCTAATAGGTCTCGTCAGAAGAGCTATTCATAGGGTTTCTCAACGTGAAAAATCAATATTTTCTGCCTTTTAAAAAGCAACAATAACATGGCTTCGATACGGACGCACTAGCGACATATAATTTAACAATCGTAAAATAGTTTCGAAACACAATTCAGATTTCTGCTTTATAATCTAAGCCTTCTAAAAATTGCAAGGCAAACAGACGTTGATAAATTTTACGTTGCAATTTTTAGATTATGAAGCAGAAATCTGAATTGTGTTTCGAAACTATTTTACGATTGTTAAATTAGATGTCGCTAGTGCGTCCGTATCGAAGCCATGTTATTGTTGCTTCTTAAAAGGCAGAAAATATTGATTTTTCACGTTGAGAAACCCTATGAATAGCTCTTCTGACGAGACCTATTAGGTCGAAATACGTATCAAGAGATACATAGGATTTGTTTGCGTGAAATCAAATATTTGCTGCCTTTTCTCATTTTATTCGGTTTTACTCGGTGGGAGTACAAGAAGCACAATTCGATAAGGATTTCTGCTTAGTTGTAAAAGACATGTCGTGGAATGCAAATTTTAGATTCCCCATGTCTCTTTTAACATCTTTTATCAACGTCTGTTTGCCTTGCAATTTTTAGAAGGCTCAGATTATAAAGCAGAAATCTGAATTGTGTTTCGAAACTATTTTACGATTGTTAAATTAGATGGCGCTAGTGCGTCCGTATCGAAGCCATGTTATTGTTGCTTCTTAAAAGGCAGAAAATATTGATTTTTCACGTTGAGAAACCCTATGAATAGCTCTTCTGACGAGGCCTATTAGGTCGAAATACGTATCAAGAGATACATAGGATTTGTTTGCGTGAAATCAAATATTTGCTGCCTTTTCTCATAAAAACAATTCTTTGCAACAATGACCTTAGACAGATTAGAACTGAGGTTAGAACTGAGAGTAAGAGCACTGAGATGCTACGTATTGTCTATACTGCAATATGGACTTGAAAGCTGGATATTGAAGCAAGAACACATAAATAAGTTACAGTCCTTTGGAATGTGGTGTTACAGGAGGATGCTTAGAATAGCATGAACACGGAAGTATTGCGAGGAATGGGCAAATAATGCGAAATAATAAACACAATAAAAATAAGAAAGTTACAATCTCTAGGACACGTAATGATATAAACTGCTAAGGCTAATAATACAAAGAAAGATAACAGGAGAAAGGAATATAGAAAAATGCAGAGTGTCGTGGTTGAAGAATTGAAGGGACTAGTTTAAATTCAGTTCTATAGAACTTTTCAGACCAGCAGTAGATAGAGTAAAGATAGTAATGATGATATCCAAACTTTGATTGGAAGACGGCACTTAAAGAAGAAGATGAAGGTATGTTATACATTTTATAGGTATACATCACCAAATAACTAGTACAAATTAAGAACATAAGATGATAGGATATAATACTTACATGGAAAGTTTAGAAGATGACGAAATATCTGCTTAAAACACAACGTGTTATTCTTGCAATTCATCTGACTCTTAATGCTGCCGACCACATAATATACTTATTTTTCCCTTTAAATTTCTTATCAACTTGCAACTAGAAATTTACCCCTTTACTACTACTTTTATCATCTGAAATATGGCATAAAACTATTTTGGAAGGTTTGTTACGATTCACCCCACTGTTTTTATTTACCCCATTTTAAGGTATCATTGAATTTCACGTTTATTTACTGACCTAAAAAGAAATTTCACAATTTAATGGTATTTAATTTTTTAATTTGTAAGTGTAAGTGTCTGAGACAGACACTTGAGACAGGGAGGCCTATGTCCAGCAGTGGACGCAAGTGGCTTGGATGATGATGATGTCTCCAGGATTTAGGAAATTGTTTAGTCGAAAATAAAAATATTATCCAATAATATATCCAATAGTCGATACTTAGCAGCTAAAGGAAGATTAATTAAAAAATAATTTGGAATTTCATATGGTTCATGGTAATGGTATTTAATATTCTAAACATATTGTAAATAAGTCTAATTTGATATTTTACAGATTAAAGTATGATACTACAAAAAAGTTTACTTAAATTTCTAACAGACACAAAATGATTCGACAAACTTTAATTTGTATATTTTACGTATCTGCCTAACTGCTAAATTGTAATTTACTTTAATTAATTGTATAAGACTACACTGTACTACTCAATTTGTAATTAACTTTAATTTGTATATGTATATCCTCCCACTAATAACTCTCAGTAATAAATGTGGTTTAAAAATAAAAAGGAAGTTGTGTGTACTATATTGTAGCTGTCGGTTATATTATTTTAATTTTATTTTAATTCCACTGAATACTGCACTATCGTTATTTTATACTCGTATATGCATATTTTTTGCATTTGAGCAATATCTAATGCAAATTATTCTAGCGTAAGAAGCACCAGATATTAATATTTGGTTTTTAAATTGAAAGTATAAACAAAAAATAAAAAATATCCATCTCTATATCAGGAACAGTCTTTCGTTGAGCGTTAACAATGTGGCGGCGTACAAAATAATATCTGCTTGTGACACTTTCGACAAGCGGTTCGTTCGGACCAGCATCGGCTAAATGGAAGCCCAAATAAAGGGCATCCACAGACCCACGTATGCAGATAAGTGCCTCTGATAGTTTAATAGTTTTGTGAGGGTATAATGGTTTAGAGGGTTTTGTCGTTGCGGCATTGTGACATTGAAATGACTAAAGTGGTTGAATTGAAAATAGAGGAAAGAGATACTTGAAACTCTATTAGTTCAAAATGAGGTTAGGACTTTTGGTATGATAATTTCGGTCCGTTTTTTTGGAAGTATAAACCCACTTGAAAGACCGTTCCTGTTGGATATATACGTGGAGAAATCCCATGTAGATTTAATCGATTTTTATTTATTTTGAAAGTTTCCTACCCAACTCATTATTGGGTATAGGCAATACATAAACAACAGATCTATTAAAGGAAACAAAATATTTTTGTTATACAAAAACAATTGAAACTAAAATGGCGAGATATCAAAGAAAATTGTTTAAACAATTCACAGTGTGAAGAGATAGAGTTGTTGGAATACAAACATAATACATTAAATGATCATAAATAGGTTAAGCAACAAGCTGGTCTTTAGAAATTCAACACAGCTAGCTAACTGGGAGATCAACAGAGTAACATCATCACAGATAAAAATCTAGAAATATAGACCAAATAACATACAAGAACTGTTTAATGATAATTAGTCCAAACAACCCCCATCCTACTTATGTTATGATTACTTACCAATCACATAAAATAAAGTTCAAAATGTTATATCACAACTAAAAAATTGTAAACCTTTTGGAGCTGACAATATATAGGCTAAACTTGTAGCATTTCGAATCACCTTGTATATGATAAAGCACCGAAATATTTTCTTAATCCTTTTGTGTCGTTGGGATTGATAATGTAAACATTTCTGGTTTGTATATATTCATTTTAATTGCATTCCTTTGATCGTGCGGCCGCCTAATTGTGGGTGTCAAATAAATATTCACTTAGATTGCTGACAAAATATTACGGAGAGGCGAATGAATTTAATGAATGACAGCACTTGACGATAAGCCGCGGAAGCAGTTAGTTTCAGTCCTAATTTTTCTTCAAACTTGTTACTGTTTTTTTTGTATTTTCGTTATTTGTTTTTTTTCGTAGAAAATAGTGTAAAGTGATTTACTTTACGATAGATTGCCAAAGCGTTTGGTTGTATTGTTTGAGTCTGAATTCTTCAAATCCGTCATGGTTATTCATTATTAGCTTTAGTTATGGGAAAATGTGTAGATAGTAGCAGTGTGGAATTCAAGTGGAAATTAAGTTTGGATTGAGAAGAAATAGGGCGTGTGTAGTCTTTAACCATGCATCACTCGCACCACAAAAAATTACGCCATCACTCGCGTGTTAGATTTTATCTAACATATGGGTATAGGTCAAATAAATGAGTCATTAGTACTTATTGGTTAAGTTTATTGGCTACTAACTCACAAAAAAACGATAAACTTATATTTTTTTAAAACAAAACTGCAAAAAAAACTACTAGGTAAACTAAAAAATATACACATTGCCCAAGAACAAAACAAATAAGGGATATATTTAAAAAAATGTACGCAGTACGCATAAAATTAGATTTCTTCCTCTCATAGGCAGTGGTGGCAAGTAAAATTTGTTATACCAGTATTTTCTTTACATATCGACAACTTACAGTTAGTACAATAATGTTGGGTAAATCTGTTCTTCCTTACAGAGCAAAAACAACATATTGGTTTTATAGGTGGAGTTGCTCCTTAGGAAACTAATGGCTTTTCTCCAGTTATATTTCAGATCCTAAGTCTCAACTAAAAAGGAAGATTTGGGATATTGGAACGTCGTTGATGATGGGAAATTAAAAGTTGCTTGCCAAGCTCCGTAACATAGCTTCTTCGAGATGTTATAATATTAGTGTTATTGTTGTAAATTATTTGGCTGCTCATAGTAGAAATATTTAGTAGGCTGCAGAAAACCTACACTTTCAAAACCTTCAGGGTATGCTCTTTAATGTCTTCATCAATGAAACCATCGATGTGTAGTGTTGAAAGTAGTAGTACATTCTTATTTTTTTGCTACATATGATACAAGTACACACTTGTTTCCATCGTCACCATATGCAAACATGCTACTACATAAAGATCTTTCTTTTACTTTTGTCAAGGAGAATAAGTTGTTTGTGTTTACGTAAAGTACCTATCGTTATCAAGCAATGATTGTTCAATAAAGAGTTGGTTAAGGATACAGTAATTATCCGTAGTTATATTTCGACTGGTTAAACTTCTGGGTCGTATTAGTCTCGTAAAAAATGTTGTAACATCCACCAAGGCATAAATATTGATTTCGTATTTCGCTGGCTTATTGGATATATACTGTCTGAATTTGCATCGACCACGGAACGCTTTCAATATTTCATATATTGTTAGATAGTATCCAGAAGTGTGTGCAGATAAACAGTTAGTGACAAACATCTCATATATTTCTCAAATGGGTGCAAGATTATCAACTGGTGAATATTGCCTCTTAGTGCCGTCGTCAAAGCTAACAGCTTGAATTATTTGGTAAAATCTTTTCTTGAACATCGTAGCTTGAAAAATATCTAGAGCTGTGCCATCTAATTTCCAGAGTTTATTAGTATTTAAATGTTGCGCTCTCTTTACCTCAGCAAGTAACAAAAGTCCGATAAATGCTTGCATTTACTCGTAGTCAACCGCTGGATAATCCCTAGGGCGAGTATCAAATACTTTCATCATATCCATTTTTGATTTGTGTATTTTACAATATTATTGATCATATTATCCGAGAAAAACAATTTCCAGCATTTTAATATAGTTTTGTAGCCTTTCACTTTTGCTTTTACCATATTAATGTTCGTACCAATATTACAAGCTTTGGTCTTACCTTTGGGAATGTGTTTCTTATGTTTCAACCATGGTGTTTTATCTTTGCCATAAAATCTTGGATAACCATCATCTTGGCCGCTCTCTTTCATGGTATCTTCAGGATCACTGGGTAGATCTTGTGTGGACTGCTCAGAATCTGTATTGTGAATACTGTGTTCAGAACGAACATAACTTAAGTCCTTATTAGAATCTAGTGATTTTACATCGCTGTCTATCTCTTCATACCATTTTAGTAGCTGGTTTTCCATTTTCTTGTCCATATTTACCTGCAATATACCTAAACAGCGCTTATCATAACGCATGCTCAACAATCTATAGACATTTTATTACAAATCTTACCTTTTATGATAATATTATAACTTTTCTTAAGTGATCTCTCTAAAATCAACACACACGAATACTCGCATGCGAGTCTTCATAGGAATATTCCTGGTTGCAGAACCCAAAAGAAGCAATATTTCGAAAATTATGGCGAAGTATTTTAAAATATTAGATTTTTTAAGAAGGTGCGAGTGATGGAGAGTTAAAAGCCTGCAATTTTTTTTTGTGGAGAAGTGAAATTAAACTTAAATGCAAAGTGGTAGTTTTTTGTTGAGTTAGTCACCAATTTGTTCGTGCTGTGTTTCATGTGGGATATTTGTAGAGCGGCGTTACAACAAGTACATCATCTACGGTTTCTTTTTGTAAAATTACTTTTAAGGATCACCGTGTATAATCAGTTTATTTTGGTGAGTTTCTGAAGATAATCTGTAATTAACACTTTCGATATATTCTGAAAAGATAGTTATGGGCTGATTTTTAGGTGGAAATGGTATTGCTGTTGGCCGAAAACAAATAGTAATGCGACATGCGGATAAAAACTGTATCTAGATATAACGGAAAACTAAACAAAAGAATCTTTTTTATTAGAATTTACCTTTTATTGCATTTAAATTGAATCCCTTTAATTGAATTAAATTTACAAACTTTTACTCATCATAAACCAAAGCTTAGAGTCAAAGAAATGTATCCTTGTAACGCCTACTTAAAATAAGTTTGAACTCTTCTTTAACAAAATCTAAATAATTATAAGTTTAATATATTTCTACTGAAAGTTAAATAAGTCTATACTGTTTTTGGATCAATAACTTTGTGTCTACTTTGGTAAAATATAAAAAACAATCTTCTGAGAAAGTTAAAATAACATCACGTATTATAATTTTGTTTTTTAGTACTTAAACAAAATGAACTAAAAACGTGTAGGTATATAAAACTTTGGTCTGATTAATCTTCTAAACTCTAATGAAAGTTCAGAATAGAAAAAAAAAACGATCACTGACTAAAAATTTGACCTAGTCTGTTGTAGCATAGCCGGAGGTTTAGGATATTAAAAATAAAATATCACTCACAAGGCGTAATAAGTAATTAATTTTTGATACAATGTTATTATTAATCATATTATGACAATGGTTTTTTTTGTCATCGGAGTGTTTTTAAGCTGGGTACGTTATGTAATTTTTGGAAGCTTAGCTTCCTTATCGCACTGAGGTATGAAAAAGATTAAACTAACTGTAACAACTATAGCAATAGTAAAAACTGTAGCGACAGCAAAAACTGTAACAACTGTAACGACACATCGTGCAACCACACACAGCGCGCGAGCACACACCACAAGGTGTAGTTAACGCAGTGCCTTGTGTACAAAAAGGGTGTACATATGTGGGAAATTATTAGTATAATTTCAGTGTATGTGGACTGTATTATATAGTGCTGGTTTAAATAAAATAGGACATGTAATAAAGGGTATACACATAATAGCAAATTAAGTTTATAGAAACTCTTACCAATGTTTTTTCTGTTCCACACACTCGCGGTTTTTCTTTTCTTATGCGGAATATGTCCGGACACACTCGCGGTTTTTCTAAACACGTGTTTTGCGGTACTACACTTTGCGAGATAGAGCACACTCTGTCTGTGCATGATTTAAAACAGTATTTTCTGTATTTCTCGCTTAACTAAGTCGGGAAAGAGGTAATTGCGATAGAAAACAGCCAAGATAGATGCTGTTCTTCTTGATAAGCGAAGAGAGAGAGAATGGTCTGTCCTTAGCGACGGCCGACCATCAAGAGACTGTCTTTCTTCTTTGCTATCTTGAAACTGTCTGTGTTTGTAATAAAGGGGGTAAAATGTAAGTAGGAAGGGTTATTAAGGGTTGGACTAAGATAATGATTGTAAAATTGTGATATAAGGATAGTTAAAAATACAGCGAAAAAATGACATGATTTTTCGCATGTGAAACAATTTAACACCTTGCATGTTTATTAATAAACACGCATAATACTGCCTGTGCCCAATATAAATGATACGATGGAAAGCGAGCGAACTAATTCTACTATTCAAAAAAGGAGATAAAACCAGTCAGAAAACAGAGGTAAAAATTTGTTAAATACTAACCTTAAAACATATAAGGAACACCACTTAACATACAACTGGCAAAGATGCAACCTGACTTTTGAATGGTATTACATGTATTGTATGTTTAATAAACAAAGTAACAAAGTTATATAAACTTATTTATAACATGGTGTTATGTATAACATGGTGGTTTGTACAAGATGAAGGCTATCTTTGCAGCACTCAAAGCCCTAGTATTTAATCAGAATATTCACAATAATTAAACGACGTTCTTGGAAAGTATAAAATATTCTTAAAAACTACGAGCCTGGACAAGAAAGGTCACAAAAGTAAAGTAGCTATTGTGTTGAACATTGCTGGCCCAGAAGCCCAGAAGAAATTTACAAATTTTAATATAAATCAGGAAGATAAAAAAAGTTTGAGGTTGTGATAAATACATATAGCAAGTATTGTGCACGTATAAGAAATGAGACAAAGAATCGTTATAAATTTTTTATCCGAAGACAACATTAGAGTGAAAGATTTTTAGCTAAGAAAAAAGAACTGGAAATACGAATATTTATAATAAATCAACGGAAAGAAATGGCAGATTAGAAGAAAAACAATAACATACCAGCAAACGAAATAGAAAGATAATAAAGAAAAGAAAATAATAATCAACACAATAACGTACCTAAAATAAGACACGAAATAGAAATCAGTTTTCAGGAAGAAGAGTTAGCAATAAATTTACTCAAAAAGAGAAAGTCAATAGGACAAGATAGAATAATCAACGAGCTTCTAAAACACGGGGGAGAAAGTATAACCCTAGATAATATGACAAAAGTTACAAAAATACAAAAACTAGTATTGCACTGCAACGTACCAGACGCATGGAGAAACAACATAATGATATTAATGTTCAAGAACGGAGATAAAGAAGACCTCAACAATTATAGAGTTATAAATCTTTTGAACACCGCACTCATGTTTACTATAAAAGTCCTAATCAACAAAATCAATAAACTAACTACTTTATCATATGAACAACAAGAATTCAGATCCGGAAGAGTCAGCATAGACGCCGTATCTGTACTAAGACAAATCACAGAAAAGCCCATCGACTACAAAAAACCAACATATTTATGTTTTATAGACCTGACAAAGGCTACTGTATACAAGAAACAGCTATTTCCATGATTAAATACAGGCAAAAATAAATGGGAAACTAACAGAGTGTATACCAGTATAAATCGTAGTCAGACAGGGTGACTCATTAAGCCCACTTCTCTTTAAGATAATTATCATCATCATTGGCTGCACAACCCATGGTGCATCTTGGCCTGCTCAAGGATAATTCTCCATTCTCTCCTATTCTTCGTCTTGGCTTTCCAGCTTCGTACCCCCAACATTCTTAAGTCTTCCTCCACCTGATCCTTAAATTGTGCTCTGGGTCTGCCTCTTCTTCTGACTTCATCTATTCTTTGGTTATAAATATGTTTTGGCGGCTCCACCTCAATCATTCTCTCTATGTGATCTAACCACCGCAGCTGTTTTATTTTGATGGACATAATAATATTAGGTTTGTCATAAAGGCGGTAAAGTTGGAAATTATAGTGTCTACGCCATAATCCGCTTTCCTGTACTCCTCCATAGATATGCCGGGGGATTTTACGTTCAAAGCATATTAAACGTTCTTCATTGCTCTTTGTCATCGTCCATGTTTCCGACACGTAGGTGAGGGTGGGCTTGATAATAGTTCTGTATATTACTAGTTTTGTTCTTTTTGTGACTGGGCTTATTGTTAAAAATTTTATTTATTATAATAATCGATTAAATAATACAAGCAGTACATAAAGGTCATGGTTACAGAATTGTGAACAACAGCCAAGAAATATAATATAATCATATCAGCAGAAAAATCCAAATTTGTGACATGTAAATACCCACTATGATGTAAAATTAAATTTAATGGAAAAATAATAAAGCAGAAAGCAAGGTTTAGATATCTGTGAATAGATATAACAAGTTATGAAGATGTTGAAGAAGAAGTACGACAACAAAGCTTAAAAGCAAGTAAAGTAGCGCAATCTCTTACATATAATAACACAACCTAGAAGAACAAACACAAAAGATAAGACACAAAAACAAAAATCTATAAAGCAACAATTAGACCTATATTAACATACACAGCGGAGACAAAAGCCTAACACATCTTAAACAAGACGAGTATTAGAAATATCAGGGATAAAAATACTCTGACGAATAGCAGTAAAAAGTCTGTTCGATAGGTAGAGAAGCGAAAACATAAAAAGAGCATGCAGTATAGAAGACGTAAATGGATGGGTGACAAAATGGAAACAGGAGTGAAGCGAACACATTAGTTTGATCCGCTAGTGCCAAAGTTTATTACGGGTAATTTGAAGCTATTCTAGAGCGATCCGATAAGTGGCAGTTTATTTTTTATCAAAGTCTCTTTTTAAGGATACACTTGACATACCGATCCGATAACTATTTTAAGCTACCTGAAAAGTACGTTTTGTAGAGGTCTGCAATATAGACCTCCGTGGTGGCGATAAGCTCTCTATTTGAAGTCAAGCTCTGTTCGATGAGTGACTTTTTTAAGTTCGGAAACAAAAAGAAAACGCAACAGGACCAAATCAGGAGAATAAGGTAGATGGGGCAGCAGTTCGTAGACCAAGTTGACCAATTTTGCCATGTCTAGGAAGGAGGTGTGAACCACTGCGTTGTCATGGTGAAAGAGCACACCTTTATTCGCCAAATGGAGCTAGTATTTCTGCAATTATCATCGACTCCAATGTTTTGACTGTTCCTTGGTCTCTAGTGTATACTAGTGCTTAGTCATTATATTAGTTTATTTTACCAAAATAATAAAATCAACATATAATAATGTATTTATTATTAACTAATGTTTTTTTCTTTATTATTGAATATCGATGTTTTCAATCGATACTAATTTGGACAATTGCGTATTCAATATTTATTGAATCAATAGCTTATGACGCCATTTTACAATAAAATGTTTTTCATAATGTAACTAATAATGTAATAGAGTATATTAGATTCCATATCTGGAGTCCGTTGGATTATTGCTGCAGTTTTGTCAAAATTTTCAGTATTTAATATTTCAGGGTTTGTTAAGATCATTTCTGAAATATCGTTTTTATCTTGTGGCATTTATTATTTTCGTTTAAATTCTCTAGTGATCGATTCTTGTTTCCACTTGACTTAAGAATATCCAGTATTTCTGGCCTAAGGTTATCTTTTAAAGCGTTTAAACATATTTTCATATCATTAGTTGAAATTTGATTGTTTTCAGGAAGATTTTGCTCGTTATTAACTCTCTGTTTACAAATTATTTTTGAGTAATACACGTTACTGGGACTAAAAAGAAAGGCCACAAACGTATAATGTAGTTTTACTTAAATCTGGGGAAATAGATTTATTTAGAAAATTTTCCAAGAGTGTTGCAGCGTAATGCAGCTTCTGTAAACAATTTTATGACATGCGATATCCGTTTACATTTCAATGGGTGAAAAACGGAAACAACCAGAGGTTAAAATACATGCGTTGCATTTCAATAAAATGCAACTAAAATGATTTACTCCTCAAGTAAAAAAATACTGAGATGTAATGTCAAATGAGATTTTTGTCCATCTTCAAAAAAATGCAGGTCGTTCTGTTATTTTCTGTTAAACATGGATCAAATATCATTACTATCGCCATTCTCAGAATATTCTACCTATTATGGTATAGCCTCCCTTTCATATTCATCCTTTATTTCTGCCAACGACTGTCTAAAATTTGCTTTTCTGTGCCATGTTGTACCGGCTTGTTTTCTTATGTGGTAGTCATATCTTAAATTTGTGGACGTCTTCTTGCTCTCTTGAAGCCTTTTGGATACCGTAGTGTAATTCTAATGGACCAACTATTGTCCGTTCTTCTCGCTTAATGTCCCGCTCTCTGACATTTTAAAGATTTAATTCTATGGATTATAATCAGTAACCTTGATTTTCTACAGATTAATTTTATTATTTTCCGATTTCTCTATAATATACCTAGCATGCATCTTTTCATTGATCTTTAAGACACTTAGGGTTTCGATATTATCTCTTTCTTTAGTGTCCAAGTTTCATCATGATTGGTAGTATACACTGACCAAATGCTTTTTTTAGGTAGATTGGCATCTTCGATTTGAGTATAACTGCATGTCAAATAAAAGATGCCCGAGCCAGTTTTATTCTCATGTTGATTTCTGGACATAAGAAGGACTGTCTCAAGTGCAGTGTTGTTTATTATTACATCTTTGAGATCCACTAGCTCGTTGTACATGGTTTTTTGTTTTTATAAGTTTATAAGTTCTTTTAGTTATGTAAGATTATACTCTGCTCAAATATATTCGCCATGTGTTTAAAAAATACTTCTTACTCGTTCACCCATTAACCGATTTGCCAAGTCCCCAAGATTTGGGAAATTTTTAAACAATTTGTGAAGGTATTCTCTTATAAGGATATACTACCATAGGAGCAGACATTTTTCAGAAGCTGATACACTCAGTAAAACAGTAAAATTTTCTTTTTCTGATTTTTATGAGACACTATAGATATTTTTAACTTGGTGCCTAAACTTTCTTAGTTTCAGGGGATAATAAAATACTGGTTTCATCCGAATGCAAAATACGATGTGTATGTCCTAAAATTTCACAGTAGCCCATATATTTGTGTGTGTGGTTGGGATATTGACTGCGAAACCTGCCATTATCTTAAAAATCATTTAAAACTTCTTAAACCAATTGAGTATATCGATTTCTGTAAAAGTGTTATGCATTAGTTCAGTAGCTTTAAGTCAGATTTTGATGCAGACATGTATATGAAGCTGCCATAGTCTAGTTTTAAGCGGATTAAAGCTCTGTATATATTAAGTAAGATGGTTCCGTCCGCACCCGATGTGTACTTTGATAGAGCCTTGATGATATTGAGTCTCTTCATTGCATTCCCCTTTAATTAACTAATATGCTGTTTCCAAGTTAGCCTACTGTCAAACGTTAAACCAAGTGTTTTTGTGATGAGTGACCAGTTGCAGTGGAGTTCCATTAAGGGTGATAATTGGACTTTAGCTAAGGGTCTTCTACTTAACCGTATAAATTTTGATTAAGTCGTTGAAAGAGCTAATCTGGTTTTTTGGGCCATTCGCTAAGTTGATTTACGGAGGTTTGGAGCACGTTGCATGTGGCGGTTGTACTTTTTCCCTGGCAATATAAAAGAACGACATCTGCGTATATTAAATGCTTGACTGGTGGACAAATACTGGAACACATATCATTTATTGCAAGAATGAACAATGTTGTACTAAGTACTGAATCTTGTGGAAACTCCATTATTTTGCCCGAATGTCGCCGAAATTTTCCCATTTGTTTTCACTTTGAACGTTCTTCAAAGACGTCAAAGACAGTAGCGATCAGATCCTGTTTTTTTTGAAATAGCGAAAGCTACTGGTGTTTGTAATAGCACTAAATTGTCAAGGGATAAATGGTGACGTCTAAAACGGAACTGGATTGAGCTGAGTCAATTATTGCATATTTTTCGAGAAGCCATGTTATTCTTGATTTAATCATTTTCTCGAACAGTTTACATAATGAACAGGTTAAAGAGATGAGTCTGTATGATTTTGTTAGGTTTGAGGGTAGATCATATTATTTTTATTGGTAAGATAATTAATTTACGCCACAGTTTGGGTAATTATTGAGTATGCCATATCTTGTTAAAAAAATTTAGCAGTGTTGCGAGTCTAGAAGAAATAAAGTTTTGTTGAATATAACTTTGATATTGACTGGTCCAGCGGCGGAGTTCGTACAAGAGGATAGTGCAAGTGCTAATTCCTCTTGTGTGTTGGACTTTAGACCTGAATTTCCATGCAAAACTTTCAGCCATGATTTGAGCAATTGTTTGGTTATTTGTTATATAACTTTTCCATGCAGTGATATTGCTGGAATTTTTAGAGAAGTTTTAGGACCTTTCATTTGCCTTATTTTTGTCCAAACATAAGATGGTGGAGTATCACTAGTAATTATAGAGACGAAATTTTGCCAGGAATCTTTCTTGCTTTTTTTAAGGACATATTTCGCTTTGGCTCTTAGCTTTTTGAAATAGATCAGGTTTTCTTGAGTTCTTCTTTTTTGATATCTTTTGAGGGCCGTTTTGCATTGACGTACAGTTAGTTCACATCCTGAATTTCTACAAATTCTTACATGATTTTCTACAGACATAGTAATGCAGTTATTAAAGATAGTTATTGCCTCGTCTTTATCTTTAGATTGTTGAAGTAATAAAATATGATCTTCGGCGCTAGTTTGAAATTTATTCTAGTCTGCTTTAGCGATATAGTATGGTGCAAATATTTTTATTGCTATTTGTTATGATTATCGGGAAGTGGTTACTATCATATAAGCTATCTAAAGTTTACCATGAGAGTGAATCGATAGACTTGATATCACATATGCTTAGATCGATAGAAGAGTAAGTTCCTAAGGCGATGATAAAATATGTACTGGCTACACTATTCATCAGGCAAATATTATTGCAACTCAGTACGGTCTTCACGGTTTTCCCTTTACCAAATGTTTTTTTTTGAGCCCCACATAGTATCATGGGCGTCAAAGTCTCCAACTAGTATTAGAGGACTGGAAAGTGTGCGAATTAAGTATCTAACTCGGTTTCTGTTAAGTTATAATTAGGTGAAATATATGTACTGCATATGCTTATTTGTTTGGGACACCAGACAGTTATTGCTATGCCTTCAAATTGGTAGTTAGGATATATTGTATAGAAAATTAATCATTGGACATGAAGATAGATGTTCCTTGACTTTCTCTTGCAAACGTAGTTCGAAGGAAATGATAACCTTTAAGATTTTTAAGTTCACGTCTATGTGTTTCCTTGAAATTGATTTCTCGAAGGCAGATAATATCTTCTTTTGTATTATTGATTAATTGTTGTAAGCATTCTAAGCGATGGTAGAACCTAATGTAGTTCTACTGCACTAACGTAAAAGTAACATCTTTTTAACATTGAGAACTTTGAGAGGTCAGAGAAGACTCGGTTAGATATTCTTCATCATTATCTCTAGATTGCGATGTTGTACTGCCAGTTTCTGAATTGTCTATATTAAGTTGCTGTTAATTTTCTTAAAAATTCTTGGAAATATATTCTTGATTGTTCTATCTTCCAGTGAAGGGTATATTCTAAACATGTCGTCGAGTAGTGATCGAACATTTTGAGTAAACTATATACTGTGCTTCTTGTAAAGGGTTATTACTATCAAATAAGCTTTCCAGAAAGGCAAGAAAATTTTCAACCGGTAAGGAGAATAAGTTTGAATTTTCTTGATAAAAATTATTGATTGTGAGAACAGAGGAGGCGATTAATTTAGACTAATCGGGTGCGACTTTCTTGGATTTTTTAGTTTTATGCTTTTTAGGCATGTTTTAGTGCATCGGGTGAAGGCATTTTTGTCTTTGATACGTATATTAGTAGATATGTAAGTTTCTTGGGCGGTAGAATCGCTGAAGTCAGAACGAGTTCGTTTGCGGCAATAAAAGTGGTGGGTATATCGACAGTTTTTATGAGTTTACTGGGAACCGAATTTTGTGTTGTGTTTGGTGGTGCCATATTGTTTGATATTGAGGTAAATAGCAGATTCATTTGGGAGAGGATTGCTAGATGGATTTTGACAGTTATTTGCTGTATGTTCATGTTTTTTGCATAGAAAACATAAAAGGGATTCCAGCTTTAATATGTGTCAGTGATAAAGCTAGTTGAAGGTGTTTTTCTATAATTTCATGAGGTATTGATGGACAGACATTGGAGATTATTAGTCTTTTGACTGGTGTTACCAGTCTTCTTACGGGTAGTTCTACAGAGTTGATTGTAATAGTAGGATATTTTGTTAAAATATGTTCGACAAGTTTGGAATTTGTTAAGTAGATGCATATCCGATTATTGTAAATTCTTGAGGCGAAGCATATGTTTTTGGGGCTAACAATGTTACCTATGGCTTTGACGTAGTCGAGTAGTAATAAGTTTGGTTCAGCATGTATTAACATTACTTGATCTTTTTTGGGATATTTCGGTTTGGGTTTTGACATAGTACCAGTTGCATATGAATTTGGATTATTACTGATAATGTTGTTTCTAGACATGGGGTTGCTAACTGTAGGAGAACATTCATTTAAGTTGTTACTCGTGTAGTCAAAAGTTACTATTTTTGATTTTTTTGTATTAAAGTTTTGAGTGGAAGGCAGCAATTGTAACGAATATCTGTATTACTGGATACCTGTCTAATACTTCGGGGAGCCAGTCCTTGACTGACTTATGTTAAATATGGCAAAAAATGACAACACAGCTGAATGTTTTGGTTAGAAACATGGACGTATACACATAGATGGACACAGCAATAAGATACCTTTAACACACAATGTTTTGAAGCTTCGATAGAATGTGATGCTTCGGCAATGAGCATAAGCGTGCTCGCGGGTAATTATTCAGATTTTAAAAATTGGAAGTAGTAATAATGTATAAAAACACGTTCAAAAAATTTAAAAAAACGAGAGTTTAACTATTAACAAATCACGTGTTTATAGAAAAATTAAAATACAATTTTATTTGCTTTAAAATTAATACAATAAAATATAGTTGAATTCAAGTTAATTTTTAGTAGGTATCAAAATATTGCTACAATAAAAAATCTTTATGTTTTCTCCTAAATTTGCTTCCAAAATAGTTCGATCGTCAATATTATTTGGAAACCTACATAAAAAAATAAATGAGTTTTATTCATTTCACTAATTTATTTGCATCCATGAGAAATATTAAATTAAAAAGGTACTAAATAGATCTTTTTTAATCAGATGATGTCTACTTACAATTTGAAAATGTCTACTAATTTTATGAACTTATATCTTATTCAATACATTAATGAACATGAATAAACCCAATGGTACGCCTATTAAAATGTAAACAAACACGCTTCCTCATTTCCTCATCTTAAATAATGTAAATTGTGTGTACTTACAAATGAAATGAGAGATCGGTATGTAAATATTTCGTTTATTTTATTTCACTTTTCACAAATATCACTCAAATACAGCCAAAATACTAAAAAACAACTTTTACTAAAAAGTAAACAAACATGGAAGAGCATTTGAAATTTGACGTAGATCCATAAGACAGAGAAATGTAAACAACTGTTGCCATTTATAAATAGTTTTCAGTGGTTCTACATATAAAATAATTGATTGATATCTATTATATGCTATTATTAAATGGTAATGCACACTATGTGCACACTTTATATTTTGATTACAATTAAATATATTAATCTAACCATAAATTATTATTTTGGTTTGATAGCACCTGTAGAGTATAAAATACGGAGTAATATTTTCAGCGACTCGCAAATAAGAAATTTTAAAACAAAACGTGACAACAGTTAAAGGTGCTGAGAATGTGACCTATTCAAATAATTTTGACTTCACAATTTTATGTAAATAACTGAGTCCATCTGTGTTTATACGTCCATGGTTAGAAACGTATTAATAAACAATTTCTTACTGAATTATAACACAGCTCTTGACGTTAAAACCTCTACAAAACAATTACTAATCACTTTTTGATGGTAAAATACTTTTAAAAACTGGTATTTACTGTTACCTATAAACAGCAAATTTTTACTCTGATTCCCATAGCGGTATATACTCGTTCGAATCAATTTGACAACTGTCATTTATTATAATTGTTATTGTAGAAAATGTATTTCGTAAATAATATAATCATTTATTGACACATTGTTAGTGATTTGATAATTATCTGTTTACGTTAATAGCTACGTTTTTTGAAATTAGCTTTTTAAACATTTTTTCGAGTTGTTGCAATTTTAATTATTGATTCAAAATATTACCTTCACAATATTTTTGGTATATTCAATATGTAATTTTAAAATCTCTCGTTACGTTCATGTACTTCGGCAGAAAGCATCTAGCAAATTTTAATCAGACATCAAACCTCTGCCCGCAATTGAAATCCCGATCACAGATCTGCAGAATTACAAACGATACGTTCTGAGTTAATGGTAGAATCCAAGAGAGCTGTACACGTTGAACTACATACAAAAACATTTTAGCGACTTTAGGCAACCACATAGTCGACGAAACCATCGCGATTTACCGATATATCGAAAATGAAACTGTTTCATTTCAGAGAGTAGAAGTAATCGTTCTATTTATTGTTACGGGTGCCTGCTATTTGAACCTTTTTGCTAAATTGAAAATTAGAAACTACTATTTCTTTGAAAGAAACTTATAGAACAAAAAAAGTCAATGTAAACTTTGATTTGTAAAGTATATTTATCTATTTATGTCATCAATTAGTCAATCGCGTGCTGGACATAGGCCTCCCTTAGTTCTTTCCAATGTTCTCTACACTGGGCCGCTATTAGCCAGTTTCCCGTTACACGTTTTATATCATTGGTCCATCTAGTCGGTGGTCATTCTCGGCTTCTGTTATAGTTTCTAGCTAAATATTTATATATTAAGCATTATCATAATCATTTTCTTTGCTTTTATTTTCAGGCGATATCTTCTTCTTGTTTTAGTATATTGTTCGATTATTGAACGTTGACGATTATATTGTCAATAATAACTGTTTTTACGGCGCTCTAAATAAATTAGCGGTGGTCTCTTGATACCATTTTCGGAGATTTAGGAGCCAGGATGTTCTTCTTCGGCCTAGGCAGCTCCTTCCGGCAATCTTACGCTGTATAATGAGGTGTAGAAGGTTATATCTCTCTGCATGTTTTATTATATGACAAAAATATTGTAAGTTTCGAATTTTAATGGTTTTTTTTTTATTTATGTGCTCTTTTTCAGTTAATGTAAAACTATTTTATATCTTATTTGATCAACCCAACTTATCCTCAATACTCGTCGATACATTTTTCATTAATGTCTCTGTAAGGGTCCAGCTCTCCATGCCACACAGCAATGTGGAGAATATGTAACAGCGTAATAATCTGATTTTAAGGTTTAACGTAATATCTCTATCAATTAGAATTTTCTTTAATTTATAAAAGACGACTTAGGCTTTTTCAACGCGTATTCTTATTTCTTTATTTTTATTCCAGTTATCGTTAACGTTTGCGCCCAAATGGGTAATATTTTGGACTGTTTCTAACTCTAATTTCATACGCTCTGATGTTCGTTGGTTGTAACTCCATTTTGCTGACAACCATAAGTTTTGTCTTAGAAGTATTATGAAATACGGAGGTCCCTGTCATCATTTTCCACCTATTGCAAGACACCTATAAGTTTGTCATGGTTAACTCAGTCAAAGGCCTTTTCTAAGTCAATAAGACACATATATAGAGATTGTTCGATATTCCTACATCTTTGAACCATGACCTGCAAACTGAAGAGTGCTTCTTTGGTTTCAAGGTTGTTTCTGAAACCAAATTGTGTTTCACTTTGTTGTACTTCTATTTGGTTGTAAAGTCTCGAGTGCAGTATTCTTAGGATAATTTTCAGTGCATAACTCATCAGACTGATAGTACGATGATCGCTACAATACTTGGCATTTATTTTTTTTTTGTTATCATTCCAAATGTTGACCGTATGTCCGACAGATGTTTGTGGGTATATGTCTTGTTTCGTACATTTTATTAAATAGTCTTAGAAGAGAATGTTTACCCTTATCGTCGAGTAGATTGATTATTTCATTTGGAATTTCATCTGAACTGGTTGTTTTCCTATTCTTTGATAGCTTTGTAGCCCTTTATATTTCATCGAGTGGTATGTTTGGACCAGTCGATATATCTTCGATTTGAATTTCTGTTCTATCGTCGTCAACTCATCAATATATTCTTTTCACCTTTCTAATCTGCCATGTCCATTGACTATAATATTTCCCTGTTTAATAAGTAAACTACTTGCAGTTGATCATTATAACAACTGTTGTTATCAACAGGACCTCGAAGACACTTCGTCTCAGGACCATTTTACCTATGTAGGGTCATACGTCAACATGTTACCAATACCAACGGTAACTTAAACATTTTAATTTGTAACTATATATAATGTAAAACAACTGTAAATTTATAACATTTAAAGGGTTTTGACCCATATATTTTGGTGGCTCATAGCATGTATACTCTGTTTACACTGATGATGGATTTAACAATCCGAAAACGTTCTGTAATGTAATTGTAATAGCTCGTTTGGACATTTTATTACATACCTTTTATAAAGGATTTGAAATAAATTTTTTGTAACCTAAAATAGTCGTTCGTGTTTCTTCTTAACTTAAAGTAACTGAGAACAAATTGTTTTTTTTTGTGATCTTTTTTTTTTTCATTATCGTACAATTTAATTAACCTGCTAATGCTTTATGTAAAATTTGCATAAAATCCTACTCGAAAACAAAAAAATATATTCGTATAGGAAAACAATTCTTTAAAAAATCTACTTATTTTTCTTGGGTAAGTGGGAAAGTCTTTTTTATTTCCAAATACATTTAAAAATATTTGTGATCAGGTGTTTGTTATATTTATCATAAATTTGGTTACTTATATCGTAAATTAGAATGACGAAAATTATGTATGTTGGAGATTATAAAGCCTGATTTTTTTATCTACGAGAAAATAGTTCATAGGTATTTCAGGGTGAAAAGGCATTCAAGAATGCTGAATATGGTATTATCTTTAAAAACGACGAGTATCAAATGGAGGAAGACCCACCAGAATTAAATGAAACCGTTTCACAAAGAGAATTTTAAAGTAACAGTACATATGAACGTGTTCAGAAATGAATTAATAGTAATGTACCAGATAGCTTTCCAAAAATTACACGACAAAATATCAGCAAACTGGTACTTGTAAAATATTACAAAATCTTGTTTAAATACTGTCGGTTCACTAAGTTGTGACCTGGAAGATTCAGAAATGTCATGGAATCCAGAAATTCAACAAAAATATAGCTCTGATATCAAGAGCTTTTAACGTATGCCACCCAATAAAGATCTTTTAGTGATAGGGGAAATAGAAATCCCAAAGCAAAAGTCACTTCCGAAAAAGGTTTGGTGGAGAATTGAAAAATGCACAGGAAAAAATAAAGCAGTACAACCTAACCATTGTCTTAATAGAAAATGTGGTAATAAATGTGGTGAAAAGTGAAGTGAAGAAGATCGAGTTTAGATTTTTGAAAACTATTGGGATATGGCAAGTCACAAAGGCAAAGAGATTGGATCTTATCCTGTATCGTGGAAACCCCAATGAAACGAAAAAAAACTGAGTTACCGCGAAAATCAAAAACCATGGAATATTATATTCCATATAACAATGAAAAAGTAAAAGTTTGCCAACAATTTTTAATTGAAACGCTTAATATTTCTTAAACGAGGCTACGATATACGAAATAAAATGCACTAACCAATAACATGACTAAACAAGACCAAAGCGGAAAAAGAAGCCCTAAAAATAAATTTCATTCTAATCAAGCCTCTTTGGTTAAGGAATACATTAAGCACCTACTGGCTGTTCCTTCGCATTATTGTAGGATCAAAAGCAATAAATTATATCTTCCAGCTGAGCTTGAGAATGTTACAAACTTGTATCGCTTATACAAAAATATCTCGTTGACTGTGAAAACTAACTGAAATTGTATCACTCAGTAAATTTCGAAAAGTATTTCGGTCAGATTTTCATATTGGTTTTCATCTGCCAAAGAAAGACAAATGTAATCTTTGTGAGAAGATTAAAATATCTACCTAGCCTTAAACAAGAGGAAGAAAAGAAGACACAATCCTACAGGCAACACATTAAAACAAAAGAAAGTGTAAATTTATTTTATTGTAGAAAGTACGCATTCTATAATGAAACATTTTATGAGAGCGGTTCTGCAAATGTTTATTGTTACTTGTGGGGTGAATCAGATGCAAAACGAGGTTGCAACGAAATTTGTACAATAGTTTACATGTATTTAGAAAGATATTAAAGCCACACATGAAACAATTTACCTATTCTTATAATTATTAGTACTAACTTAAGACTGAATCCTTTTAACTATGTTACTGAGTCATTGGATTTTTCTAATTTTTTAAATCGGAAAGATTTCGCTGAAACATTAATATCAAATAAATTCAAAAACAACATTAGCAAACTTCGCATAGCCATAAATAAAGAGAACCCAAAAAGCTTTATTTTAAATTATAGATTTTTTGTCAATAGTAAACTGAAAACTGTAAATTTGAAAGAAATCTTAAGAACACGCCGTAATCGTAATAGTAACAATACCGATAATAGTAACAATACCGTAATAGTAACAATATCAATAATCGACTCAAAATTTCGTCAGCTAAGTACCTAGATCTTAAAAAATTCTGTAATTAGGGTATTATCTCAACAGAGTTTAAATATGACTTACTTTTATTACCCCATAGTGGTGATATTACAGACTGCTTGATGGAAACAGATAACGAGGATACAAGTGACGTTGATTTTTGATTATAACTTTTGTTTAATAAATGTATAATTTTAATCAAATAAAATGAAATAAAACACAATTAAAATAAATCTTAAGTAACGTGAATTCTTTAAATTTAAACACACGAAACAACGTAATCATCTCGACAAAAAGCGTAAGTGACACTTAAGCTCAAAAATTTGAAAAACCAAACATCGTAAGTAGCAGTACTATTACAAAAATAAAACATACAACATAATTACTCGTGTCATTTGTAAAATACACTACCAAATAATATAATATTAAATATTTAAATTTCAGTACTAATTGGAACGGATATTAATTAAAGAAACCTCCTCATGTAAAATTGCACTTTTGCTGGTTACGATGTTGTTCCTGAAAGGGCTCGATATAATTTTTAGTATTGACTATTATTTTCATTAATCTTTTACTAATAGTTTTTAAATTAGAAATATTTTTCTGTGTCCTTCCTTTAACTAATTACTTGTAAGGAAGTTAATTCTTCTATATATTTTATGTACTCACAATTTTACGCAATGAATTTATTACCAGTATGTTTTTTTTCCTTTAAGTAGTTCAAATCGACTTAATACTTCATAGCGAATATCGCTGACTAAGACGCTGTTTTAGCGACGAATATATCATGTTACTTTCTTTGACTTACTTTTTTTCCGGCTTTTTTGACTCCAAGTTTAGGGTTATAGTAATGTCAAAAACCCTCTTCTCAGCTATTTGGCCAGTCCGTCACAAGTTGAAACAAGTCCATTGCCATTGCTTGCCACACGGACGACGCAATCCGACGTATTGGGAATTAACGTGATACAAAGCTTCGGAAGCCAACTGGATTCTTTCGATAAGGTTGAAAGATTTACCCTCGATCCATTTTGGTATAAACGTGCTCCTTTCATTTGCTTCGTTGGCATCTTCCAAAGACCGCTTGATTTACCGGCCAAATACGTAAATGTGAAACACATTCTCTCTTTCCTTCTCTTTTTCTCCGTTAAAAAATTACCAGCACGGCGGTTTGGTTTCGCTGCAATAAAATTAGAAAATAAATGTCTAGGGACATGGGCGGCGCCTAATGTTATCTCAGCAGTAGTAAAAGATTAAGAAACTTCAATTAAAAATTTTTAATACGACGAAATTTTTATTATTAACACAAGTAAGTAAGTACGTATTGTAAGATTTGACGCATACCATTTTTCATAAATATATGTATATATATGCATTCATAGTAATGTAATATGTAACAGTTTTTAGCAACACAGAATGTATTAAAAGGTTTGATAGCGATGATTATGATACGTAATATATAGTCGTATACGTAATATATGATTATGATACGTAATTACAATATTAAAAGATAAAGGAGTTGATAGTCAAGACATACGATTCATAGAAAAGTTATTCTGACGTAAAACAGCGACAGCTTGCATAAACGGAAAATCAACAGAAATATGTAAAATACAAAGAGGTGTCAGACAGGGTTGTATAGTATCCCCACTGTTATTTAATTTATATTCAGAGAGAATATTTAAAGAAGCGCTGCATAATTTGGAATAGGGCGTGAAAGTTAATGACATTCTGATAAATACAATCAGATATGCAGACGATACAGTTATTTTAAGTGATGACATGAATGGACTAAAATGCCTTTTAAATGCCATTGATACAGTTTGGCCTAAAAATAAACTGTTCAAAAACAAAACACATGGTGTTTAGCTGTTTAGCACATCAAGATGCACGATTATATGTTGATGGTCATATAATTCAAAGAGTGTTCAGATTTAATTATATTGGTTGTCATATTACTGAACAACTAGATCCAGATCAAGAGATAAAATGTAGAATCAAGATAGCACGCACGACATTTTTAAAAATGAGGTCATTATTCTGTAATGATAACTTGCAACTTCAACTTCGAAAGCGCATGGTTAAATGCTACATTTGGTCAGTCCTCTTATACGGTGTCGAAGCATGGACATTAAAAATATCCACTATTAATAGTCTGGAGGCCTTTGAAATGTGGCTGCACAGACGTATACTAAAAATTCCATGGACGGCTATGCTGACAAATGTGGCAGTCTTTGAGAGAGCAAATGCTGCTCGCGAGCTGTTTGATAATATCAAATGTAGAAAGATGGCCTATTTTGGACACGTAGTAAGGGGAGACCGATATAATATTCTTTAACTTATTATGATGGGTAAAACGAAGGACGCAGAGGAATTGGTAGAAAGCAGGCCTCTTGGTTAAAGAATATCAGGTAATGGACAGGAATAAGAAAAGCTGAGCAACTTTATAGAATAGCTCGAGATAGAGACAGTTTCGCCATGTTAATCGCCAACGTCAAGGAAACTTGATAGGGCACGTTAAGAAGAATACATAGTCAGCGAAACACTGTCATTAGTATAGTTTCACATACTTGAAACATCACACAATAGTTATCGCCATTTTCTTTGCCTTTATTTTTATTCGGGGTCAGATTCCTTTCATGGTAGCATTTGCTTTTAGTTTTCTTGGAATCTTTCTGCTACACAACATAACACTAGCGTCTTTCAACTTTATGAATGTCACTGTAATTCTACTGCATGCATTTCTATCTATTTTTCAATTACTCTGTAATACCGATCCTAGCTACCTAAAGTAGTACTTTTCACAATCATTTTACCAATAAAGTTATCATTTTATTTGTAGTAGTTCAATCTTGAAGGCTTTGGGCTAAAATATAATTATTATAGTACTTATGTATTATAAAATTAGTAATAAGTGGCGTAACTTCTATTACTGTCATACTCATTACCTACTAAATTGACCTACTTTGCTCTCCCATTCATTCTTATTTATTGCTTTTATTCTTGTCCTTCTTTTTGTATTTAAGCTTTATTTTAGCATTTAAAGTTGATTTCATGTAATCGAATGAACTATCTTATAAGTAAAGTCGTCCCAGGAGCGCAACTCAACAATATTGGCATTATAATTTTAAAATCGTCTACTTTAAAATGCATAATGTATGTCTGAATTGTCAATATAAATGATTCAGATAGAATTAAATTATTAGAAGAATTTTTCACTATGTAACAAAAAACAAAATTTGTTTAATATACTGTTTGTATTTCGAGAACGATTTCCGAAGTGGAAATTAAAACGTCGTCGGTCAGATAGCTCAGCGGGCTGTGCGGCTGCCTCTCATTCGCTTCACTGTCGAATGGCTCAGTGGATGTGGGATCGAGCCCCAGCTCGGTGTACAGAAAACAAAGGTCTAACGCAGCAGTTTAAAATTCTAGATGAATCTGCGGCTTAGACTAGAATATGCTGGGATCTGATCGGCATATGGTGGAGCAGTACGGCAAGAGATAAGGGCTTGCGGCTCGGTGATACTCCTCCATGGATCCCTACTAGACGGGCGTAACGCCTAAAAAACCGGAAATATATATATATATATATATATATATATATATATATATATACATATAAATTAAAACGTCAATAAACGTATTTTTATCTTTAATTGTGGCTTATTCCAAGTTAAATAGTAATTAATTTAAAATGCCACAAGAAAATGGCTTCAGAACAATATATATATATATATATATATATATATATATATATTGAAATGATTTCAATATGTTAAAAAATATACAACTTAAATGGATTTTTATATGAGTTTGTTGTTTATGAATTTCATGAAGCCATCACAATGTGGGTTCGACTCTGAAATAAAAAAAAGAAAAAGATTAGTAAATTGTTAAATAAATTAATTTTGACTTACCTGGTATAGTGTTAATAATTTCTGAATAGTATAGTTGCCTAGTGTATAGGTGAATCGTCTAAACCTTAAAAAGAACAAAAAAGAAGAATTTTAAAAAAAATATTTAAACATAGAAATTTTAATAAACGTCAGAAAATAAACTGCTTGACAGTTTATTTGACAGTCTGTGGGAGCTAAATTAATAGGGGTTTTGTTAAATAAGAAATTACAATGATGTGGAGATGAAAAGAATAAATTAGTATTGTAATAGAATAAGTTTTATATCTAAACATTTTTTTTTATATATTCCCAAATTAGATGTGATTAAAGTGATTATGAGAAATTAATGTGGCTTGAAAAATATGTCAAACAGGACAGTTTTATGGTTTAAAATATTTAAATAGAAGACAGAAAAAAAAGACCGTTGGTTGCTGTTAGCAACGGATAATAAGAGGAATTGGTTTTTTTTTTTTTAAAGGACGCCGACGGAATTTTTGGAGAGGAGCCCCGAAAACTGTGGATAGTCCGAGAGTGTTTTCAAATCGTTTAGTCAAAATTTAGTTTTTCCACAGCAGAGATACTCAGAAATTGTTCCAGAGAGTAAGAGAAACCATTTGACTTATAAATTATTATTGAAGTACAGAAATGTCATTTAAATTGAGAAAATTAAAATTCATGAATTAACATAATTGTGATAGGCCTTAAAAATTGAAAATATTAATGATCATTAAATTAAAAATAGAATAGTACGTACCTTAACTTCCGAAGAGAGGATTGATATTCCATTTTCACCGATTATTTTTGAGTAGTTAGTGTCCTTTAAAGAAATCAGAACTGTTTTAAAGTGAGGTTGGACAATAATTTTGGGGATCATTTGAAATTTTAATTATATTTGAATGCAAGTCAGCGGAGTAAAGTGTTCATTTTCTTTTCCTTTATAGTTCATTTAAACACTTTATAAAGTTGCAATATTTATTTAGTTTTTAGGTACTTGTAGAGACTCTCCACATTTTGTAATACATTTTTATTGTCACGTCACTAAACCACGTTAAGATTTAAACGATTCCTATTTTTGTAAATTTTTAAAGGCAACCCAAGTTGCAGACGAATTTTATGGTTTATATTAAATTTGTTCAATATTAATAAATAACGTGCTTCATTTGGGTTAATTTATCAAAAGTCTAAAGTAAATTTTGGTTTAATTTCTTTTTGAACTCTACCAGGAGACTACAGAGTCGACGTCACACAGTGACAGATTGCTTAGAACATATAATTGAGCTAGCTGAGGTATATATTAAATTAAACAACGAACCACATATTTAAAAATACAACATTTATTATAAAAAAAAATTAAAAATTAATAAAATACAACTTTATCAATATATATATATATATATATATATATATATATATATATATATATATATATATATATATATATATATATATATTGATAAAGTTGTATTTTATTAATTTTATTTTTTTTTATAATAAATGTAATTTTTATAATATGGGGTTCGTTGTTTAATTTAATATATACCTCAGCTAGCTCAATTATATGTTCTAAGCAATCTGTCACTGTGTGACGTCGACTCTGTAGTCTCCTGGTAGAGTTCAAAAAGAAATTAAACCAAAATTTACTTTAGACCTTTGATAAATTAACCCAAATGAAGCACGTTATTTATTAATATTGAACAAATTTAATATAAACAATAAAATTCGTCTGCAACTTCGGTTGCCTTTAAAAAATTTACAAAAATAGGAATCGTTTAAGTCTTAACGTGGTTTAGTGACGTGACAATAAAAATGTATTACAAAATGTGGAGACTCTCTACAAGTACCTAAAAACTAAATAAATATTGCAACTTTATAAAGTGTTTAAATGAACTATAAAGAAAAAGAAAATGAACACTTTATTCCGCTGGCTATTCAAATATAATCAAAATTTCAAATGATCCCCAAAATTATTGTCCAACCTCACTTTAAAACAGTTCTGATTTCTTTAAAGGAAACTAACTACTCAAAAATAATCGGTGAAACTGGAATATCAATCCTCTCTTCGGAAGTTAAGGTACGTACTATTCTATTTTTAATTTAATGATCATTAATAATTTCAATTTTTAAGGCCTATCGCTATTATGTTAATTCAGGAATTTTAATTTTCTCAATTTAAATGACATTTCTATACTCCAATATAATTTATAGGTGAAATTTTTTCTCTTACTCTCTGGAACAAATTTCTGGATATCTCTTATGTGGAAACTGTGGAAAAACTAAATTCTAATTAGACGAGTTAAAAAAACACTCCCGACCTATTCCACAGTTTCAGGGCTCTCCTTCGTCCAAAAAAACCTCGTCGGCGTCCTCTCCAAAAACCAATTCCTATTATTATCCGTTGCTAACAGCAACCAACCTTCTTTTTTTTCTGTCTTCTATTTAAATATTTTAAACCATAAAACTGTCCTGTTTGACATATTTGTCAAGCCACATTACTTTCTCATAATCACTTTAATCACTTTAATCATTTCAATATATATATATATATATATATATATATATATATAATATATATATATATATATATATATATATATATATATATATATATATATATATATATATATATATATATAAATATATATATGTATATATATATATATATATATATATATTATTCATGACGTACAGACACAGATATAAACATATAATTGTATGTATATATGATATAAAGGTATTACGATGCAGTTTATATTAAGGTCTCGGGGGGAACGCATTACCTAATTGTAAATGATTAAACCAAATACCCCATTTTGCTCCGACAATACGCGCATAGTTAATTACCTACATGTAAATAAAACGTAGACATGTTATTTACTTAAGAAGCAAGATAGGTCGATTACTTCCAACGCGTGCCAACTCATTTAACGTTTATTACCCACTATTGCTGTTTCTAGTAAGGACGAACCACGGTGGAATACGAAATTTTCACGAGACCTAATTTGACGACTTTATGGCTGACTCCGAGTCATTCTGAGAATGTAGGATGCATGCAGAATAGGAGTTTGCTGAACTTATAACTGTCGTTAATTATTAGTGAGTTTTATATCAAGTAATATAATATTTTAATTACTTTAATCTTTAAGAAGTAAGCAGTTATTTAACAATAATTAACAGAAAATTTTCGGTAATTTATTTAACATTTTGGGTAATTTATCTTTGAATTTTTCGATTAATTTTAATATTTCCATAAGGTTACTGTAGATTTACTAGCACAACTACTATTGTAGCAGACTGTAGAGCTTTTAAGTTCTAATTTACAGCAATCACACATACTACCACAGTCTAGCTTGCATCTGTAGAAGATAATTTTCAGAAGTTCGGAGAGTGCTGAAGCTTTGAAAGCTTTGATTGGTATTCAAAATTTTCCATGCTTATTTAGCCCCAATCTTTAAGGTCGCAGTGTTTATAAGCTCTATAAGCTCTATGTAGATGTGATCTAGCAAAAGTTGCCACAGCAAAAATGACCAAAATATGGAAGGAATGTCAAATTTCAAGAGCGATAAAGATGAGGTTGATCAACTGCTTAATATTTCCAATACTGACCTACGGATGTGAATCTTGGACTCTGAGACAATTGTAGAGAAGAAAGATAGACGCCACTGAAATGTTCTGTTGGAGACGAATGTTACGAATTCCTTGGACCGACCGTAGATCAAATAATTCAATTTTAAGAGAGCTAAAAGTTAGCCAACGACTCTCTAGTAAAGTCCATCTCCAACAATTAAAATATTTTGGGCATGTTATGAGAGGAAACACAGAAAACATGGAAAGACTCATAATAAAAGGAAAGGTAAAAGGCCAAAGATCACGAGGAAGATCCTCAACAAGATGGATAGATCAAATTACAGGAATATGCCAGAGACCTATGCATGAATTAAAAGAAATAACCACAGACAGAGATCTCTGGAGACGGTCAATACACGACATCACGTCGACCACTACACTACCTACAGAGTTTATAAGCTCTTGATAAAGTGTAACACTATGAAAACGAAGTACATCTTATGTTGGCAGAATGGTTAATAAGCTAAGTATATTTTTAAATCACTCTCTTGGAGAATGGTTTTAATCTCATGCTGCCAGAGAATCATCTTTATTTTCGAAATATAAACAGACAAAAAAACGTTCAAAAACGATAGTGAGCAGGGATAACTGGGCTCTCGTGCTGAGAAAATCCGTTCCGCTAACTCAGGATGTTTCTGTTGAAGAATGTTTCAGGATGTTGTGTCGCATCCTGAATAAGCATGGAGACACAACAAATCATCTGCAGTGACGTCGTTATTATATTAGATTTAAAGGACAGTATAATTGATGCAACTTATACCCTTTTAAAGTTTTAAAAAAATTAGATACTTTGGACACACAACACTGGACTGTTTCCGTCCTTATGCCGTCAGCAAGACAAGAACGTCAATATCCCCTTCTACGACTATCATAGACTCATAATGATAATACACCAAGCGCAGAACGGATGATGACTTTATCTAGAATGCATTGGACACTAAACCCACTTCTGATTAAGCAGTTTTGATAATATCTGTTTTGTTCTTTTCATTACCAATAAACTTATTGGGAGATAATGTTGGTATAATGCTATCATTAAACTTTACCTCTGTCGGTGTCGATTTGTGCATAAAGTTTTGTGGTAAAGGAAAAGTGCGATAGTGAACTAGTAATAGCGTAAACATATTTAAAAATACTAATTTGATTTTAAATGATAAATAAAAAATATATAATGGTTCTTATTTATTATATTCTTACTGGAAATCAAGAATCCGGTAAACTTCAGAGCGCTGTTAAACCTAGAAAAATTAATAAAATTATACAAGTTTGTAGTGAAAATGATTTTTTGAAAACATCACTATAATATTGTTTTGGGTGTCATTTTATTGTAAAATTAGTAGATAAAGTTAAAGGCCCAAAAGGAAATTTCTTCAAAAATGTTTAGTTATTTTTGTTAATAAATTTTTATTTTTCATTTTATAATAAAAAGTAATAAAAAAGATTTGTAGATAATTTATTTTAATAGAAATAACGATTAAAAAATTTTCTATAGGGCTGCTAGTTTACGAAATACCGCGCAAACGTTTTGTATCCTTTTTTTATTAATGGCGACCTGGAAACAAGAGTGATGACCCCACAAACTTAAACTTAACCTTATACTTTATACTCCCAATATATCAAAAACATTTGAAGAGGTTAGAAGTAAACCGCCTAAGTCCAATTTTTTACTAAAACGACTTTAGTGATGTTTCACGTATTGAATGTCTTATATTGTTTGGTAGTAAAATCAACTATGCTCTAATCCTACTTTATATGCGCCATCTTTTGATGAATAAAAAAAATAACCAAAATGAAATTCACCAACCGTTAAGAGCAGAAATCGCCTTAGCGCACCTAGGCTGTTTTACCTTCAAACAAGCGGCTGGATATAAAAATATTTTTATTACTTATGTTATTTGGGTTCCACTTAATGGTTTGGATTTGTTTATTATGTGTAGGTTATACTTCTTTAGTAGATTAACAGCAGTGTTTTTAGTGATACTATTGTTTGCAGAAATTATATATGTTGTCATTATAATATTTGGATCATGTTTTTTGGGTTTTGATATTCTTTTTAGAGTCAGATAGTGATCCATACGCTACAGATGGAAAATCTGATTTTATTCCAAGTGAATATGAAGAAGATAATGACAGTGATAATTCCATAATATCTGATGAGGAAGCAACTATAAGCACACATGTGGAGTATAATATTTGAGTAGTAAAAGGGTGTGTTTAAGGTTATTAGTTTTAATTTAAGCGTGATATCCCTAACAAAAATTAGTTTATTATGTAAATATTAAACTTGTAAATACCGGTAAATTGAGTACCTACCTATTACAGTTATGTACTTTTAGAAATTCCTAAAATTACCCAACAAAAGAAGCGTAACATACATGCATGTGAGAAGAATAAAATCACAAATAAGGGGCTCCCTAGCCAAGAATAAGAAAGCAGAGGACAATTGTTGGACAGTTTTACCAACCTGCAAACAGCTTTTTTAGCTTCATACATCAGAAAAACTGAACCTAAAAAAACTGGCTTATAGCAAAAAAAATTACAGTACAGAAATTAAACTTCTTGACCGCCTTGTATGTAGAGTTGTTCCTAAAAACTTTTAATATCAGCGACAGTCGCTTTAAGGTTATGTGTAAAAAAGTTGACAAAAACAATTTTGTGGAGCCTGATAAAAGAAAAAAATATGTCCCAACCAACAAAGTATCAGAGAACGCAAGAAAAAGAGTGATTGAACATATCAGATCATTCCTACGTTATAGGATTCATTACTCTTATAATGAAAATCTAAATACGAAATACCTTTCGTCCGATTTAAACAATCGCAAAATGTGTTGTCTTTACAAAGATAACAATTGCACTGATAACGATGAACCCCCAGTTGAGGAATTATATAACCGCCATATTTTCAATACTGAATTTAATTTAAAATTTCATCATCCTCATTCAACACTTGTAATAAATGCGATCGATTGGTAAACTTAATCTCATCATCAACTGAAGATGAAAAAAGGAAGTACGAGACAATTTAAGTACCAAAAATGGCAAAATTTATAACAGCTGGTAGAGTTCATACCCCCATTTACCATCAATTTTATAATGATTTGCCGCATGAGTCAAAGCAGCAAAAAACACAATGAAAAAAGGAAGCACTCTGTTAAGTCCTCTACAGAAGATGCCAACGATAAACAAGACGACTACATAGGGTTTTTTAAAATTATAAGTTTTTTTAAGGAAAAATAAATAATAATTGAAAATTAAGCTTTTGTTTAGTTCTTTTTGTGTATTATAAAGCCATTTTTGCTTAAAAGTAAAACAACCTAAGTGCATTTTTTTGTCGATATAGGTAAAAAAAATAAAATAATTTCTCACCAGAAGTATCTTTAAAATTTTATACTTATTTTGAATTGTTTAATACTTTTAAATTTTTAATTTTGAACATCCAGAATTTTTAAAGGAGCAAAAACGTTGATGCTTTATTTCTCAAAATGTGTATTTCGCTACTTATGCAGTTTTGCTTCTGACCCCTTCATTTAATTGCGTCGTCTAGGAAATTCAGCAAATCCCTAAAAAATGTAATATTTCAGTGGACTATGTGACGTCTAATAATACTTATTTTAATACTGCCACTTCTGTTAATATCGATAATAAAAATAATAATAATAATATTTATAGATTATCAATACGTTTCTGAAAGTATACTTGAGAATGCTAACTACAAGCTATACTGGGGCCGCACTGTGCTCACAGACCAAATAATGGAACATAATAGACCAGATCTCATACTAGTTATTAAACTAAAGAGACAAACAACAATAATTGATGTGGCCATACCCAAAAACAATAATCTTCGTGATAAACAGAACGAAAAGATCGCCATATACAGGAATCTGGAAATTCAAATACAAAGACAGTGGAGAATGAAAAGTACTCAGACAATACCTATTATTCTCTCTTATACTGAAGTCAACCTGAAGAATCTCCTAAAAAACATAAAAAAAGCTAGCTCCGAATGAACATCTCTACAAGGCCATGCAGAAAGCTGTACTACTCTCAACGTCCAGACGTGTAAGAAAGAGTTTGGGGGATACTGCAGCATAACAAGTTACCTACGGCTCGATAACACAAAAATAGTCCCACCAGAACTGAATTCGTTTGATACCGTGGGTATCTTTGATGAGTGTAACTTCCTCTGCGAGGGAGTGAGTGTCGTAAGGCTAAATCTAATTATATGTTTTGGTAATTGTTATTATTGCGTAATTAATATTCATAAGTAAAATTATTCACGAGAACAATTGTCACGAGGATTGTTATATAATTTAATGTATACTAAAAAGTTCATAATAATGTATAAATGTATTCATTCAGATTCTTTATCATATTAAACGCCTGCAAAAAGTTTTGTACGAAACACGATCCAAAAGTGATTTTACGGAAGAATTCCTACTCAGCATGTAAAATAATATCAGTTTTAAAACTTCTTACGTGAATTACTTTTTTTTAATCTGCGATCCTACCATTATATAATACCTATAGTAAATCCGTTAAAGTTTATAAACGCCTTAAAAAAATCAGGGAGAATAGTATTATTTTCTGATGAAAACCAACAAAAAGCTTTCAGATCCCTGGTATGAAAGAGTGAATTACTTCAATATGTAATATGGTCAATCAATCTATATGATCAATGAAGTGTCCCTTCAAAGAAACTGATTTAATATAGATGAAAAGAACTTTGACCTTTTTTCTATTATATTTTGGATAATTCGGAGTCTTAGCTGTGTATTTAAAAACACAGATGTGAATTTTTATAAACATAAATTGTACATATTATACATCGTGAGGTAAATAGGATTTTTTAATTACTAATTTATTAAATTTATTTAAGCCAAATCTCTAAATTCATCTTTACTATTAATTGTTTTTTAAAGGTCGATTCAAACACATCAGTCCCGTCACAGTCCCGGCGCCGAACCGGTCCTGTATGGTCACAGAACTATTAATTATCTGACATCTGGGAAACTGTTCGTCAACTGATAAATGTGAATGCCGGCGGCATATTTCTATTAAAGAATATTTTGTATGACGGATTATTCGGTTTGGCGCCGGGACTGTGACGAGACGTGACTGATGTGTTTGAATCAACCTTAAAGTATAACTATTGGATGTCAACTGATAGCTCATTAAAATTTGGTGGCGTTTTGTTTTACTGATGAATACGTTTTAATAAGTTTTTATAAACAGTAATCGTCACCAGTTTAGTTTATTATTATATAAATTGGACAGCATATTAAGTAAACAATTGAAAAAATCACTCTTACCTTATTATGCTAAATAAAACAAACTGTGTCGCAAATTCCTGGTCAGAATATTCTAGGATCTGATCACTAATGTCAAAAGAAGAAACCAATAAACTTAAAATACTGTTATTTGTGCTATGTCAATAACATAAAGAGAATATACCACTTAATTTAAAGTCATAGACATTTTAATTAGAGTTTGATATTAATATTGGTATAAAACTAAATGTAAGACCAAATACGTATTGTCGGGAAAATATCTTTCGGCTTTTGCCTTATGATTTACAATAATACTAATAACGAGAGATATACTCGTTATTAATATGATGATCTTTCTGATCATTCTGATACACTGATCTTTCTGATGAGCATCTTTAAGTTAACGTTAATTTCGTGTAATCAAATGAACTGTCGTCCAGTAAAGTCATCTCAGAAACGCACCTTAAAAATATTGATATTATTTTAACGTCATCTAATTTAACATGTGTAACGCATCTCCGCGGAGGAGGTCAACAATGATCATAGCTATTCGTACTTTTAAGATGGCTGCTCTGAAAAGTTTATTTGATGTACATCCGTACCACTTTCTCAGGCTGAGCGGCCATGATGTTCTTAACTTTCCTATGCTTCTTTTTCCTTGGATTTTTTGAAAACCAGTCTTTTGGGAAATATGTCCAATTATACCAAGCGTTAAATAAGTAAACTAGAAAATGGCATAAATTCTGCACACAGTTGTTCAAGTACTTTTTTTTTATTTTTTCAAATAAAGGGTGGGGGAGAGTGGGAAAGTATTTGTGGATAAATACCTATAACTTTGGTTTGATCCAACCGATTTTAATGAAATTAGTGTCATTAGAAAGAGTGTGGATGAATTAATTCACATCTACTATAAAATACTTGCATTCAGGTTTCATAGTCGTAGGTAGAGGGGACTTTTAAATAAAAAAAATTAAAATATGTTTTTCTTCAAAATTTTTAATGGAAACACCTATTTATTGTAAATTATAATGAAACTGGAATAAATTCGTAACAAAATGGAGCAAACCGCATGTTAATAGCTTTTGTTGAACTCGAGATATGAATAAAAACTCATAAACATAAGTAAGTATAGTATTGACACACCCTGTATTATAAATTACATTAAAAAATAAGTCAGTAAGTATTTTCAAATTGTTTTATAGCAGAAGAATCTAAATGTTGATACCTATTTTGTAAAAAATAGTTTTTTCGAGACTAAATAGGCTACGACAATGAATTTGACGGGGAGTTCATATTGTTTATTTATTGACAGCAGTCAAAACGTTGTTAAGAAGTGCTATATTATAATTCGAATTAAAGATTGCACTTTTTTCAATAGATAATATTATTGGTTATATTAGTAATTAATTATCAGTACAAATAATTTGTGATGAGTATATCAAATTGTATGATATGATTGGAGTTTATTTCGAATGTCACCAAAATGCCGCTATTGCCTCACGTATATATTTTGTAAGATATCGTGTCAGGAGACATTATGGCAAAGAAGTATTTGAAAGAAAGGCAAAAAGATTAAGAGAAACTGGTAGTTTTTCTCGTCCTTGTTTTAAACGACGTAGTAGAGTTGTGACCGAAGATAATTCAATCAATGTTCTTGCTTTAATTCAACAGAATATACATATGAGTAGTCCGAAATCTCTACTTCTTTGCCACAATATCTCCTGCCAGGATATCTTACAGAATATATACGTGAGGCAATAGCGCCATTTTGGTGATATTCGAAATAAACTCCAATCATATACAATTTGATATACCCATCACGAATTATTAGTACTGATAATTAATTACTAATATTACCAATATTAATATCAATGGAAAAAAATGCAATTTTCAATTCGAATTAAAATACATATAACACTCCTTAACAATATTTTGACTGCTGTCAATAAATAAACAATATGAACTCCCTGTCAAATTCATTGTGGTAGCCTACTTAGTTTCGAAAAAACAATTTTTAATCATATGAAATAACAATGGTCAAAATAGGTATCAACATTAAGAGTTTTCTACTATAAAAATTTTTGAAAGTACCTTCTGACTTATTTTTTAATTTATTTTATAATACAGGGTGTGTCAATACTATACTTACTTATGTTTATGCGTTTTTGTTCATATCTCGTGTTCGATAAAAGCTATTAACATGCGGTTTGCGCCATTTTGTTACGAATTTAATCCAGTTCCATTATAATTTACAATAAATAGGTGTTTCCATTAAAAATTTTGAAAAAAAAAACAAATTTTAATTTTTTCTATTTGAAAGTACCCTCCACCTACGACAATTATAACTAAATGCAATTATTTTATAGTAGATGTAAATTAATTCATCCATACTCTTTCTAACGATAATAATTTTGTTAAAATCGGTTAATCCAAACCAAAGTTATAGGTATTTATCCACAAATACTTTTCCACTCTCCCCCACCCTTTATTTGAAAAAATAAAAAAAAAGTACTCAAAAAATTTTGTGAAGAATTTATGCCCCTTTCTAGTTTACTTATTTAACAATTGGTATAATTGGACATATTTCCCAAAAAACTGGTTTTCAAAATTTTCTTCGCAGGTTACGCCTCCTAGCGGTTAATCCAGAATCTTGAAAGGTATTTCCAGCGATTTCTCTTGGCCACTTTTACTAAGGAATTTTTTTTTCCTAAAGTTATAACATGAATAGTTTCTGATATATGGCCGAGAGATCGGCTTATTGGACCACCCGGTACATAGAACTCTTCACATTTTGTTGAAATTTGCTCTAGCCTTTCTATTCTCATTTTGATCTCCTGAATGAAATCATTTGTGGAGTTAATCATTGCTTCCAGATATGCATGTTTGTCTATTTGTTCGACGCTGGTTCTGTTTATTAGATGATTGTCGTTATTTCTTTTAGTTTTCGATATTCTCATAAATTTTATGTTCTTAAAGTTCATTGTTAGACCGTACTCTTTTTCATACTTCACTATTATGGTTACCAGTATCTGAAGATCACCAGTCACAATGTCGTCCGCAATTCTAATGTTGTTTATGGGAACTCCATTTACCTTTATTCCAGCTGTTTTACCCTGAAAAGCTTTTTGCAGGATCTCTTCGGAGTAGGCATTAACAAGAATTGGCGACAATACACATCCCTGTTTCACTCCACGTCTAATTTCAATTTTTTGTGACAGCTGTTTGTTAACACGTACTCCTGCTCGCTGTTTATAGTATAAGTTTGATGTGGTCCTGAGATCGTTGTAGTCAATTTTCTTTGATTTCAGGACTTTCATTAATTGTTCATGTAATACTTTATTAAATCCTTTATTATAGTCAATAAAACATGTGCATATATGGGTATTTTCGTATCAGTATAGTAAGCGAAGAAAGAACTCAACGCGTTCCCAGGGATTTGCAAAAACCAAATTGTGTATCACTAACGTATATATGCTGTTTGTGATATATTCGGTAATGAATGATTTTTAGTAGTAACTTTAGCACATAACATAGACATCAAGCTAATTGCGCAGTAATGGCTGCATTCTCTTGCGTTTTTCTTTTTGGGGATTAAAATAAAAACTATAAATTTGGTTCAAGAGTGTCACTAAAATATCAATGTGCTTTTCATCTGGAATTTTTAGGATTTCTAAAGAAAGCACGTCAGGTCCAGGGCTTTTCCCATTCTTCATTGTTTTTAATACGTGTAATATTTCTTGTTTTGTAATATATACACCTATTTCTTCTGACGTAAGTTTTATATGCTCTAGGTCTCGTCTCTGTTGTACTAGTCCCGTGTCGATCCAGAAATGCACTAGTGAGATTATGTTTTCTTAGTTCTGCCAGTTCTTTAGCTTTCTTGTGTAGGTTAAACAGATCATATTTAGTTTAAAGGTCTTCGATCTCTTTGCATTTCTCTTCAAAGTATTTTTCTTTTGCGTGCGTTATCATTTTCCTGATCTCGTGGTTTATCTCTCTGTGTTTATTGTTGTCTTTGTTTTTTATTTGTGTCCGTTGTTCCATCATATTGAGTATCTCGTCATTCATTTATTCTTTTTTCTCCTTGCGGAAGTCTTTAGTATTTCTTTACAGGGTTCCAGTAAACAATGTTTAGTCGTTCCCAGTACTCGTCAATATCATTCATGTTTGTGTTCAGTTTGCTGCAGTTTACATGCAGTTTATGTTGACGTTATTTTTTTTCGTTAGGTTCTTTAAGTTTTTTTGTGTTTATTGTAGGGATTTTTTAATATATTTTAATATTCTTAAGGGCGAGAGTAATCCTCATAGCATGGGAGAAGGTGAAAAAGCAAATACTAAAAAATGGTTGGACGAATTTGTTTGATGACTAAGATGCAGAAATAGATTTAGAAGGATTAAATGTTACTGATTTTGGTAAAAAAAATACATAATAATGTAGGAGAACATATAGCTGAGGAAGATGTTTTAGAGTGGCTAGAAGTAGATGAAGGTGACCCTGGGTATAACATCATGACTGAAAGTGAAAAGCAGATAAAGGTATGAAACAAAAAAATAGGGATGATAAAGGAGGAAAGTAAAGAAGGAAGTAAAGATATCGAATAAGACGAAAAAACAACTTTGTCAAAAATAAAGTTTTCAGAGGTAGAATCGTATCTCGACTATCTAATAACATTTATTGATTATTCATCAGATAAAGAAATTTAACTGTATTCTACGCATTTTCGTAATTTTAGAGAGTTGATCATAAAAAACAGCAAAGATCGAAAGTTCAAACCAATCTTGATTCCATTTTTCAAAAACAGGATTACCGACAGAATGCCAATATCAACAGCAATATCAGTTCACGATGCATTTTTGATGAAAATTAAATAGAATTTAGTTTGTATTTTGTATTTTTATATATATCTTAATACAATTTAAATCAAAAAGCTGAATAGATTACAGGTACACGACACTAATCAAAAACATCTATCAGAACGCTACATCAAGTATACGACTGCACGAAGACACAGAAAAATTCAGCTTAGGTCGAGGAGTTAGACAAGGAGACAATATTTCACCAAAATTGTTCACGGCAGCTCTAGAGTCAATATTTAAGGGTACTCAATGGCAAGATATGGGCATCAATATAGATGGAGAAAGATTAAATCACCTAAGGTTTGCAGATGATGTTGTATTAATTGCAGATAACTTACATGATACAGTTTCTATGATGCATTCGCTTAAAAGTCTGTCTGAAAGAGCAGGATTAAAGATAAACTTTGAGAAAACTAAAATTATAACAAATCTCGTAATGAGTGGAAATATAACTATTGACAATAATACCATACAACAAACAGACACTTACAAATATCTGGGACACGAAATCAAATAAGCAGAGACAATCAAACACATGAAATACAGAGGCGAATAGGTCTAACATGGGCAGCATTTGGCAAATTAAGCAGTATTCTAAAAAGTTCAATTCCCATGTGTCTCAAGCGACAGAATTATAACCAATGTGTTTTACCTGTACAAACTTATGGAGCAGAGACTTTAACACTCACGCAAAAATCTGCGAATAAACTTAGAGTTACACAACGAGTCATGGAACGTGCAATGCTGAATGTGAGCCTTCGAGACCACATAACAAACCAACATATCAGGCGAAGATCAGGAGTTCAAGACGTCATCGAAAGAACCACGACGCTTAAGTGGAACTGGGCAGGGCACTTAGCCAGAACACAAGATGCACGGTGGACAAAACGTATTATGGAATGGAGGTCTAGAAATTATAAAAGAAGGCGAGTACGACCACCGACTAGATGGACCGATGACATTAAACGTGTAGCGGGAAACTGGCTACAAGCGGCCCAGTGTAGAGAACACTGGAAAGAACTGAGGCCTATGTCCAGCAGTGGACGCGATTGGCTGATTGATGATGAATACAATTTACATACATATCAAAAAACAAATTTTTTAAGATATTTTAAATACGTTTTTATATAACGGACTTTCGGCTGTAAAGAACACCCATCCTCCCAAATATTCCGTTATATCGAGGTTTTACTGTATTCACTTACGGACCACTAACCTTTGGAGGGGCTAAACTAAAATATTTGTGGTTATTTCGCAATAAAAATAGGTATTTATTTTAAAACGACACTATAAAATAGGTTCAGAACGGTTTGTTTTTCCTTATTAAACAAATTAATCTCTTAAAAACTAGCAATAGATTCTAATGATAGAAATGTGTATTTTCTAAAAAGAAAAATAAATCCAATTTCTTTGATTAATGCTGCAGAAAACCCAAAGATGATAAAATAATGGCGAAATAATATTCGAATACTCGAAAATACTACCTCCGTTCGTTTATATACCGCCTCCAGCTTTACTAAGCCGAGAAAGATCTGCTTCAAATACGAGAAATCAGTTAATCTTATCATCATTTTCTCTCCACATCGACATATTTCGGTATTTGGTAAAATTTATGTTTTTTCCAACTTCGGTCATAAGTAAAGGACTGCGCAAATATATATTTTGTACAGAAGACGAAGTGGTTGAAAAGAGAAGCTATAATTTAAAATTTAAATATGAATAGCATCGAAACTTTTGAGTTTTACAGAAAGAGCTGTATTTATTCTTAGCTTTGAGTGAAAACCGAATATTGTTTAGCCTAGTTAATGTGCATAGTTGGTTCAAGATAAATTTTGCAAATTATTTAAATAAAACAAAATATTTTCAATTTTTATTTGATTTTATTTAACCCTTTTGGTACCGTTTGTTTTTTTCAGCAAATGAAAAAAATATGTTTTATCTAAAATTTACTTCAAACAGTTCATATAAGACTTTTTGAACATTAAAAAAAATATATAAAATTTATTTATCTTTTTCTTCTTCTTCATGCGACTAGGATTACACCTGTTTGTCTGAATATTATTCTGTTTCGGTTGTTGTTGACTACATTAAGTTTGTTTCTACAGTAGTTGGAAACGGGTTTACAACGCTCGAGTTTGCGCAGTAAAATAATTGTGTTCGTGCAGGTTTAATTTCAAACTCCAACTGTTTGGTCAGATGTTCCTGCTGATTTGTCGACCGTTTTCAAATTGTTTTCAAATAGTCATTCTGGTTTGAAGATTATTTTCCAACTAATAGTTTGACGCAGGCGTACTAAGTATAAATAAATACGGTTTCTTATTCTTAACCTGTAATATAAAATATATTGTAAATATTTTTCACTAAGTTATATTGAACTGATTATTTATTGGTTATTTTTCAATTCTAACGTTTTGTGTATTTACATTGATTATTCTTTATTGAATAAATTTTTGGACTAGATATCCAACATGGTAATTATACGTGATATACCTATGACTAAATAACTTATGAAGTAAAAAAAATATATTTCAGGAATCATCTGAAAGTTCTTCTTCTGATGAAGAGGTGTTTGATAATAAAGAGTTGTCGTCGGATGAAGATTTGTTACAAATTCTAGATGAACGTATAAGGCCTAAAAATAAGAATTATATTGAAGAAACGGTGTCAAGTTACAACGATTGTGAATTTATTGAACACTTTCGTGTTAGTCGTGCGGTTGCTGAAGATATTGCGAACCACTTCAGAAATTCACAATATTTTCATTATCAAGCGAGAGGCAATGGAAAGCTTGGAGAATATGAACAAACATTAATATATTTATGGTTCGTTGGTTACCAGACTGCATCATTCAGAGATGTAACTGATAGATTCGATATTGCTATCAGCACTCTTATTAAATTAATTAGAAAGTTAACATATTTTCTGAGCAATATGGCCCCTCAAGTAATTAAATGGCCATCAGGTGAACAGAAAATAGAAATTGAGAGAAACTTTAGGCAAAACAATTTTCCAGGTGTTATTGGAGTAATTGATGGGAGTCACATTAAAATAGACAAACCAACAAATGATCCAGACTCATACTTAAATAGAAAACATAATTATTCTATTCAGGTAATCACATACTAATACATATCTTATAAACTTAAAAACTGACTAGAATTTTTATAGATATATTTATATATATATATACCACACTTCTGACCCATACGTCAGCACCGGCTGAATCATAGCCTGATTAATTTGTTACCTATGTAAATAAATCATGTTCATTACAATTATTTTTTAATATTCTGAAATATTTTAATCTTTTCCATATAGACTGTAAAACATGTATTACCTAAAGTATGATGTATTTAAAACATATTTTTAAGTTTTAGAGTTAATATATGTATATTCTTTTTATTTGTTACACATTCAATTTGTAGAAAATAAAAATATAACTCTGATGATTTTTTAATAAAAAAAAACCTGTTACAAACTTAACCTTAAATTTACTTTTCTAAAACTTAAAGTATTTCAGTAGGTAAAGATTCTTTTGATACTAAATATTTGCTAAGTATTTCGTTCGTCTTCTCTCTCAGTTTATTTTGTTTTCTTATTTCTAAAAGTCTTTCTTCTTCAAACAGTTTCTTTGTTTGGTTTTTTTCTTTGATCACTTCTAATCTTTCTTTGTGAATTTTTAGCAGTTCTGTATAAAATTCATTTTTGTCTTCACACATCTTTTGGAGAATATTGTTTTTGCTAACTGGTTTCTCTCTCCTTCTTTTAAGTGATTTTGGTGTAGAACTAAGAACATTGGCTTTAGCTGTTGCTACATCTTCAGGCTTTTCATCTATGTGATGTGCTACTGTTTCATTAGATAACAGCAATTCAGGATTGACCTTTCTTTTTTGCCCAAATATCTCTTCTAGTTCATTACTATATTCAAATGTTTTGCGGCCTCTTCCTGTTTTTTTACTCTCATCTATATATTTCTTATAATTTCTTTCAATTACTCGCCATCTATTTTCGCAGTGACATGCATTCAAATTAAGATTATGTAAGTTATTTACTTGTTCTGCTACCTTTCCCACATAATTTTTATGGATTATATTTGTAAACTCCCTACCCTATCTCTGTATTTTTTATAAAACTTTATTAATGACAGTGTCTGGTTGTAGGTCCAAGATATACTGACTGAAACACTTGTCGATGGGCTTTGGTTTACAATAATTATAAACTCTTGTAAATCTGAAACAAATGTAACCTTTAAATGCCGTTTAGAAGAATGTGTTTCATTATTTTGTTAAACTTTCACTTTAGACGAAGTTATTGTTTTGAAAAAAAGTAAGTAGTACTTACCTTCCATATTAGAAATCTATTTGTTTGATTACAGAAATTATAAATCTCGATATTAACCAAAAATATTAGGTTAGGTTAGATTAATATAATTTCGATAATCAGCAAATCGTTCGTGCAGCATAAATTTTGACAACGGTCAGAAAACAGTCTAATTTCACGTCTGAGCAGAGTGCATAGTTTGCAAACGGTAAGCAAACCACTGCAGAAACAAACCTATTATCTTTCAACCTTTTTGGCGGCCTTCAGCCGGGTCTTCTGGTATACGGCTTGTTGTTTTTAGAGATGATTGCTAATCTATCTGGTAGCATTCGATTTCGCTCGCTATTGATCTTAATACTTTCATTTCGATATTGTTGATTTGTTGTTTCGTCTTTCTTATATCGATCCTTTTCTCCGCAGCATTCGTTAGGATTGGTCTTACTGTTGTCTTGTATACTTTCATTTTGCTTTCCGTTGTTAGATATTTGTTTCTCCATATCGTTTATAGTTTTTCCACTACTTACTCTTGCCGCTTTTGATGCTTGACCTACTCCTAGGTAATTAAATTTCATTACTTGTTCTACAATTTTGCCATCTATTTCTAGTTTGCATCTACGCGGCTCTTTACTGATCACTATACATTTAGTTTTTTCTACTAATATTCTCATATTAAGTTTCTTTGCTGTGATATTGAAGGTGTGGAGCTGCCTTTGTAGATTATCTTCAATATTAGCAATTAGTACTGCATCATCGGCATAGCATAGTATCGTGATTTTATGCGCTTCCATGTAGTATCCGTGTCGTTTTCTTACTTTGTGAATTATTTGATTCATCACCATATTGAATACCAATAGACTGAGCGAGTCTCCTTGGCGGATTCCTCCTTTTAGGTCTATGCATTGTGTTTCTTCTGTGGCATTATAACTCTGGTCTTGTTGTTCTTGTTCATTTTATTAATTCTTCTTATTATTTGATGGTGTATTTGTTGAGCTTGTAATAAAGTTAAGATATCGTTTAGCTTCACACTATCAAAAGCCCTTTTTAAATCTACAAAGCACATGTAATATGAACCATCCTAAAAACAAAAATAAATCTTAAATATTGGAAGGGTAGGCAGTGAACGATGATTTATTGTGCCCCAACATAGTTTGGTTCATTGTGTACGTACTGCACCTTGTAATAATCAAAAACCAGTTACTCGTTATCTACAACAGTGTACTTTAAAGTTACCTACCCAAATCCTAACTAATATACGTTCATTGTAAAAGTTGTGTAATTGCATTTTATTGAATTTGTAGATATTTGATGCTTGCAAATTGTAGAGGAGAAAAAAAGTCGTTATTAAGTTATTTGCGTTATTTTTTGTTCATTATAAGACTAAGTTTCTAATCATAAGTATAAAACAAAAAAATAAATTGGATTCTGTGATAAAAATCAGACAATATTTTTTTTTGAGAGTTACTTTACTATTATTTGGAGCTAATCATACATAATTTTATCATCAGATGAACGTTCACTAGCATCACAGCTATTTGACAATGTTGGTATATCGGTAGGGAGATTTTTAAAATTCCTACTAGTGATAAATCGGTAGAACATAGTGTAAGAGATCTTACATATTTTTCTTTTTGCGCTTGTTCTGGGACGTTTTTAGCTATACAGTGGTCTTTGTTTATTATTTTTAAGTGAACTTTAGGTCCTTGTTTATTTTTAGTTAAATTAACAACGAAAAATTGCATAACAGTACTAATGTTTTCTTTAAATTTAAACTTTAATCGATGGTTTTTTTTTAAATCTTATCCATTTAAAATTGAGCCATCTGACCTTGTAACCACATGTAGTTGTTTTTATATTTGTAATCAAATTTTCCAAGGCACCTTTACTAAAAAATCACAGGTTTTTTTCAGGTACAATTCGCTGTTCTATTTCTCGTTCATCTTTTCCACTACGGTCGAAGATGACGCCCAGGTATTTATATTTGTTGCATGGATTTATTTTTTGATTGTCATCGATATCGAGTTTTTCTGTTTCAGCTCCAATTGAGAGGTATTTTGTCTTTTCTAAATTGATATTTAATCCCCATTACTGGTATTCTTCAATTAGTTTTCTAAGCATGTATTCCATGTCATCTTTGTTATTTGAGATCACTACCTGATCATCTGCAAACTGTAAAGCCTATCCATTGACCTGCACTGTAAATGTGTTGCTGATGACGACTAGAGGTTTTAATGACTCTAAATTGTCCATAATTCTGTAGAAACAAATGTCCTGACACTAAATATTTATAGTCTATTAGGTTTATACTGAGATTACGTTCTTGTACAAGCTTTAGAAGAGAAAGGGTCATTTTAAGGTTTCTATTCTGGCCGGTACAAGAATCAGAGTACATTATAAAATTGGTGGAAGCGGGCCTCTTGGTTGAAGAATATCAGGGAGTGGACAGGAATAAAGAAAGCTGAGCAACTATTTAGAATAGCTCGAGACAGAGACAGTTTGCCATGTTAATCGCCAACGTCAAGGGGACTTGATAGGGCACGTTAAGAAGAAGAAGATGTATGCATTTTTAAAAGCTTTATAAGACACAATGCAACGTCTTGAGAGCCCCTTTCGTCTTTAATTTTATCCCAGACAAACATGTTGCCTACATCGTCATTGAAATAATGTACACCGAAGTTAAAAACATAAAGATTTAATTTGTAGTATGCTATAGAAATAATAATTTTTGGAAACGGTAAGGCTTTTTGCAGGTCAAAAGTTGGTATGTATGCTTTATTAGTTCTTTTTCGATCATTTTTTAGACTCTCTCCTGCTGCATATGCCTTTAGTTGGTGGAGTTATCTTTGTGTTTCAAATCCATTCCTAGCATTTTCATCGCCAGCTCCCTGTATCTTTAAATTAAGGACATCACATGTTTTGCACGTGTTTTGAATTGTAAATTAAATGTTGTTTTAAAAATTTTATTATAATATTTTAATTTGTTAGGTTCTGTCATATCAGTCTCACATAGTTTTTGTAAAAATCATATATGTTTCGTATTGTTAGTCCTGGGTTTAAATACTTGATGTTGGAATTTTTTTGTTTTGTGTAATGGCATTGGTAGAAAAAGAAACTTTTTATGTGAGCTACAATGTCAGAATCAGTCAGTTTTTTGGAACTTGTTGTACCTCGTTTATCAGTAATTTGGAAAACATCATTTTTTGAAAGGCAACGGTACAGTATGTCATCACTAATTTAAATGTTTTAAAAATATATTTCCTACACACAGCTTGGGTTTAATCATTAAAATACCTCAAACCGGCATATCTATGTTTCGTGTACCTTAAAAAGGCATTTGGCTGATTAAAATTAAAAGACGTTATTCACTTACTGTATGCAAGAGAGATACCTCTAGGAATAATCAAAACGATCGAAAATATCTACCAAAAAAAAACACAATAAAAGTAAAAGTAGAATAAGAACTACCCGACCCTATTAAAGCTGGCAATGGAATGAGACAGGAAGATTCAATGAGTCCTCTATTGTTCAACCTGATTATAGACAAAATATTAAATAAAGTAAGAACTTAAAAAGGATACCAAATGGGGGAAAAACAACTTAGAATAATCTGCTATGCAGATGACGCAATACTACTCTCTAAAAGTGAAGATGATTTACAGCGTATGCTGCACCAATCTAAAATAATCGCCAGAAAATTTAACATGTTAGTTTCCCCAAAAAAGACAAAATGCATGATTACAACAGCAAATTTACTAAAATGTAAATTGGAGCTGGAAAGTCAGATAATAGAACAAGTGATAGAGTTTCAATATCACATTATCTAGTTACGGAAAGCTCGAAACCGAAGTGGACGGTCAAGTAAATAGAACGAACAGAGCCGCAAGCTGCCCAAATGAAACAATATGGAGAAATAAAAATATCGGAAAAGAAACGAAAAGCAGAATTTACAAAACAGTCATCAGACCAATAAAGACATCTTCTTCTTCTTACGGTGCCTTATACTTAAGGACGTTGGCCATTACATTTGGCCATTTAATCTTATTTGTAGCAGCCCTAAATAGTTCTATGGAGGTCATGTTCGTCCATTGCCGTAGGTTTTTAAGCCAAGAGTTGCGTCTTCTTCCTGGTCCACTTTTGCTATTGACTTTGCCTTCGATTATAAGTTGGAGCAGTTCATACTTTTGATTTCTTATGATGTTACCAAAATATTGTGTTTTCCGTTCTTTTATTATAAGCATAAGCTCTCTTTCCTTATTCATCCTCCGCAAGATGTCCGCATTTGTCGTATGACTCATGTAGGATATTATGAGTATTTAACGGTAACACCAGAGTTCGAATGCTTTTATTCTTTTTTGTGTTGCTTCTGTCATTTTCCAGGCTTCACCACCATAGAGCAAGATGGAGAAAACATAGCACTTAAGTATAGAACTTTTTGCATTTTGTAAAACATTGTACGTGTCTATTCCAGGCGTATTCTTATCTCTAGTGAGTTGTCCCAAGTTTCATCAAGATTACTTCCAAGGTATGTTGTTCTTGTTACTCTTTCCAGATCTGTTCCGTCGACATTGAACTTCACCCTTCTGTTTTGGTGCTTGCTGATGACCATCGTTTTTGTCTTCTTTGTATTCAATTTCATTCCAAATTCTCTACAGGCTGTAGTTACTCGGTCCATTAAGCGTTGCAGGGCTTCAGCATTATCTGCCAGTATGACACTGTCATCAGCATATCGCAGGTTATTTATACATTTCCCGTTTATAATTATAGGTGCCTTGCAAAGCTTTCTGAAATATCTTCTCAGAGTAAACATTGAACAGCAAAGGTGAAAGGACACATCCCTGTTTTACTCCCTTCTCGATATTGATTTTTCCAGATGTTTTGCTTTTTATTCTGATTTTAGCCTTTTGTTCTTGGTAGAGGTTTTAAATGATCCTTAAGTCTTTATCGTCGATATTACATGACCTTAAAATATCTATTAGTATATCATGTTTCACCAGGTCAAACGCCTTCTGAAAGTCTACAAAACACAAGTATACATCAGAATCGACATCTCTACATCTTTCAACTAGCACACGTATTGAAAAAAGTGCTTCTCTTGTTCCGAACCCATTCTTAAAACCAAACTGAGTTTGACCAGTATGTTCGTGTAGTTTATTGTATACTCTATTGTGTATTACTCGTAGGAAAAGCTTCAACATATGATTCATCAGGCTAATAATCCTATGGTCTTCACATTTCTTGGAGTTTCTCTTCTTTGGTAGTGGTATAAACACCGATGTCAGCCAATCATTTGGTATTATGCCTGTTTCGTATATTTTGTTAAATATATTAAATATATCTTCCAATAAACACATACGCGTCAGAAACACGACCTGACACAGAGAGGACAAAAAGATGTTAGAAATAGCAGAGATGAAAACACTCAGAAAAATTGATGGTAAGACACTATGGGACAGAGCTAGAAGTACAGATAAACGACATAGATGCAAAGTGGAGAACATCAAAAACTCGGTAAGAAATAGAAGAGCAGAATGAGACGATTATATAAGCCGAATGACAACAAATAGAGTAGTAAAAACGGCAAGAGACGGTTTCCCAATAGGAAGACGACCAGTAGGAAGACCACGAAAACGATGAGATGACAACTTACTGGAGGCACATTGAAAAACAGAGAGAGTCAAGTCTATATAAAAAGAAGAAAATGAAGAAAAATAAAAAGATCTAGTTTAGTAGACTCGATCAATAAATTAAATAAATTTTTTTCCAGCTTATGAAGTTCAAAATATTCTATTTCTTTTTTTTTTTTTTTCATCTTCTGTAAATATCGTTTAATATTTTTTTGGACATCCGCAATCAATATTTTTAAATTATTTCTCATTGTTTATTACACACCTCTTAGTTAAATACTCTTTACCACTATTTCTTAATATTTTTCTTTTGTTGACTGCCCAATTTTCTTTATGAAGTGATCTTTTTCGAGCCTTAGCTAGTTCGGAGTCCGCTTGAAGATTTTGTTGGTCACTATGATCATTTATATTTTCGTCATAACTTGAATATTTACCTAAAACAAGGAAATAACACATTTAAAATGTTAAGCAATACTTTTAGGTTCTAAAAACAACTTACTTAACAAGAATGAAAAATTTCCGGAATTAATATTATTATCTTTAGTTTAACTTAGAATTATATTATTAATCAGATTCACTAAAATCATCTATATTTATCAAAATAAGCTATTATAACTCGATTTGAAACAGGTAAACAATAAACATAAATTAATCAATGACATGATACAATATGTCACAATAAAAGTGAAGTAACTTGGAACTTACTTCATTATTAATATGACTTGTGACTTACTTTACTTTTATTAACTCCATATTAACTTAACTCCATTTTTGTGTTAAAGCAGTAAATTTTATGGAAGGAAATTCGCTTTTATATTAAAAGAATAAAAAATCCGTAAACCAAATTCAATTTAGAAAATTAGTTAACGGATTCTTTATCAGATGTCGCTATTGCGTACAGATCAAAGCCATTTTAGTGTTGCTTCTACTACGAAAGAAAAGAGCGTTTTCACGTTCAGATTGTTTGTGAATAACCGCTCCGAAGATCCCTTTTAGGGTGAAATACAAATGCACTATACGTGAAATCAAATCGAACTGTCTTTCCTTTTAAAACAATAAAATATATGTGGTTTAATGATGAACAATAAAAGAGTAAATAACAAATTGGGGAGTTACACCACTTTTACAATAAATGACAGATCAGTGTACTGTACCACATAAAACAAATTAAAATATTGTTCGCAAGAAATAAAAACGAAAAAGCTTACCATAAAAATTTTACTCGATGCGTCCAAATTCTTGTAATTCGTTATAACGCGTGTACGTTTAAAGATGGCAAAACAACAACTGTATTTTATACTCTGCAATGAGAACTAAAACAATCTTAAACTCATCATGGCGATTTTAACGCAAAAGTTGGTGAAGGTGGAAGTGCGCTGGAAAATTAGGTTTGGGATTGAGAAACGAACGAGATGACATGTCGGTAGAGTTTTATTACTTATTATTTTATAAGTAAAACACTTATTACCACAAACGCCCTTTTTAAACGACCAAAACGTAGGTAGTGGAGTTAAAAGCCTAAAGCAGATATTGAAGATAACGTGTTTCCAAACCAAATAGATTTTGTTTTAATTAGTGACAGATACGAGAACTCCTTTAAGTCTCTTAAAGCATACACAGGATCTGATGTCGTCTTTGACCATAACTCGGTTGGGTCCAGTATCAAAGTATCTCCAAAAACCTAGAAAACTAAACAGGAAATACATGTTAGATAAACTAAAGTTTAAAGTACGTTAATAGACGTTTCAATTTTCACCTCGGAAGTCGTTCTAAAAATACAAACATTAGACATTAAACAAATTTTGTGTTTTTGTTACTTCTTGAAAATTATGTTCTTAAAATGCATGAGGATTTTCTGTCGCATAGGTATGGCTATTGCCCTAGCTAAACACACCTCTTCTAGTAAATGTGGCGTCATCGGTAAATAAAATTTTATTATAAAACATTGGATTTTCTAAATGCCGCCCTATTATAAATGACTAAAACAAAGCCTTACTGAAAAATTCTGTCGTAAAAAATTATGTACTGAAGTAAAACAGAGGGATACAGATTTTCTGTCTGTATTATTGGTGACACCGCAGATTTTCTCATACCAGTGGCCGCAGAAATAAACCTTGTACTGATTTCTGGATCTTCTGCAACACTCACAACAATTTCATCCTTCATATCTGCATCATTACTCTCGGTCTTCCATCATTCCTGTTTTTGGGATAAAGTGACCCTGTTTCACCTAATCTGTCGAACAATCGTCTAATAGTTTTATGGTTTGGTTGCCTTCTAGTGGGATAAAGTTTACGAAAACAAAAATTTTTCTGGACATACAAACAGATCATATCGCGCATTTCTACATTAGAAAATTCACTATGACGTGGCCTTTTACGTTTATCTTAAGTGGTTTATAAAAAACCACTCTGACAAAACTCTGACAAAAGTAATGACTCACATTGCACTTTAACAACTAATAATAAATAAATCAGTTGTTACGTCTTGACGTTGCCATTAATTTATATAAATAAAAGAAAAAATAGATTTAATTTATAAGTTATTCCAAAACATGAGGTGCTACAAAGAAATATTTTAACAATAGTAAAACAGAAGTTTAAAATCTTTGAAAAACTGTGATTTAGCTGTAGTAAATATTATGTAAATCTCAATAACCCCAAATAACTCACTTTAAAAACTGGTGTTTAAAGACTAAAATCTTAAAACGGCTCGTTGGATAATTGCACTGAACGGCCCTTACTGAATATTACGTTATATTTCGCCGTATACCATTTTCCAATTACAAATATTAAAAACAAACACAACCCCAATTCAGATTTCGTGATTCCACTCAAGTAATACTGTCGACTTTTAAGAACATTTTCTCGAAAATAAACAACTTTATTATAACGAAGTTAATTTAAACTCATACAGAGCGGTAGATTGCCAAAACTCATGCAAAGGTATAAGAAAAATATAAATTTACATCAAGCCCTAACTGCTTTCTGAACCAAAAAAGAAAATTTGATAAAACATCTCATGGCTCCGTGATCCAATTTAAACAAGGTACAAGGAAAATAGGTAATGCCGTTATTTTCGCTTTTCTATGCATATAAGGGGAGAACGAAAACATCGCATTAGCTGAGAAACTGGATCCCGACTTGATATTTAATCAAAAGCTACAATGAAAGGATAAAATGCAACAGGAGACGCATTTTAAAAATTCCTATTTTGTCTCTAGATTGGGAAACACGATCAATTTTCGCATACTACTTACGTTATATAAAAATTGTATGAAACCATAAGCTACTATTAAAAACTTTAAAACTCGGTACCTAATAGTGACTACACTTATCGCTTTACCCAGAAATTTTGTACAATAAATTTCGGATGCATTGAATTAAAAGAGTATTATGATATAAATGTTAAAATGATACAATGTTTATGTAATGGAACCATTTTCACTTAAAAATACTTCTTTTTTGTAGAAGCTTAACTTATTTTAAGGCTTTTATATTCACCTCTAATTTTTTGTTACATGTCTTTTCTTCATTGTGGTCGTAGGATTTGTGGTTGCATGCTTATTTTTATATACTTAGTTTGTCGCTGTTTATTATTAAACCCGCTTTCGTAGCTGATTATTATAATGCCACATTCGCCTCTCGTACATCTTTTTCCAACAATATTGATATCATCAGCATAGGCAAGGATTTGCACTAATTTATTATATAACGAACCAATGGTTGTGATTTGTAATATACGTATTACTTTTTTATAGCCGGATTGAACAGTATAAAGAATTTGCCTGGTAGAGCCCGTTATTTATTTTAAAAGATTCAGACAGTTTCCCGTCAATTAGGACTCTTCATTCAACTTTTTCATAAGTTAGTTTTGTTAAAGCTACAAACTGATTTGGTATTCCTAGATCTTTCATTGGTTTGAACATTTCTCTTCTATTCTCAGAGCCGTAAACTGCTTTGTAGTCTATAAATATGTGATGAGTATGTATTCCATGTTCCAGTGATTTTTCTAAAATTTGTCTCAGGGTTGCAATCTAATGAATTTCCGATTTACTACCTCTAAAACCAGCCTGGTATTAATCTGCTATTCGTTCTGTATATGGTGCCATACGGTGACATAGTACTGTGCAAAATAGTTTATATGCTGCATTTAGAAGCGTAAGTCCTCTGTGGTCAGAACATTTAAAGACATCTTTATTTTTTTGTATGGTGCAAAGTAATCCCATAATATAATTATTGGGAAGAGATTCTTTGTCCATATTTCTTTTATAAGCTGTTGTAATGTCATTATGGTATCGTGGCCACCTTTTTTATATAGTTCAGCTGGAGAATTATCTATTCCGGGTGATTTGTTTCTGGCTAGTTTTTTAACTGCATCTTTAACTTCAAAAATCGTCGGTGTTTCCTCTTCTTTGTCGTCTGTTTCTCTTAACTTATCCATTATTTGTAATATTATACCATAATATAATTTTTGGCTTATTAGTGTTTTAGCCCATAACTCTAGCGTTGGGCATAGATGAAAACAGAAAAATAGATATATTTTTCTCTGAAGTGTAGGAAATCAATATCAGATGTTTTGAAAAACCGTATAAGCTTTCACCAATGCCAATGTTAACTGATTATCTAGTAAGTTATTGGCCAGTCCTATCAAACTTTACAAATTATCAGCTGTTACATTGCTAATAGAATTTTATAGTGGCTTAGAAAGTCTAATGACTGCTTGACTTGGAATAGCTTTCTTTGGTTCCTGATCAGAAAGATAGGTTTGGTTTGATTTCCGACATATATAAAAGCATTGAAGAAGTATTAAGTACGAACATAAACACGGAATACTTAAACCGTACTTAGCCGGTTTGTTTGGCTTATAAATTTTATTAGGAAAATTAACAAACATGATCTTCAATTACGAGAGGTTAAAAATTCGACAAGTCTAGACTGTTTGAGTTGCAGATCTAAACTTTTAATAGCTTTTCTGATTTCTTTCTTTTTATTTTTAGAGCTAAAATTATTTCACAGGTTTATTTGTATTATTTACTATAACCACGCCATTATTAGATTATTACAGTTTTTATAGTTTTTCCATTAAATTATAGTAAATTTTAAAAATATTTTTTTGTTTCAGGTCCGGATTTAATATTCTCCCCAATAACCAACTCGCAAAACAGCTTGGAGTTCTAAAACTGCTGACATATTTTAAAAATATGTGTAGCTTAGCACTAAAGATATAATTTAAGATCAACTTTTGTGCCATCTAGTTTGATAAATTATTAGTTTAAGCAACAAATTAATTATGGTAATGATATGTATATATAGAGAATGGTATATGTTACGACACTAAAATATAGGTAACAATCATTATTTTTGTATTAAAGATAACATATTTTAAAGAGTGTCAAACTTAAATTGCTGATCATGTTATTCTTAAAATATACGAGAGATGAAATATGTAGATATTAGCGACTAGGGAAATATATAAAACGCATTGTTGGAATGGTAAAGTACGATAGAATACAATAGGCTAGAGACTAGCAAAGGAGGCGAAAGTAGTGCTTATGTTAAAAAAAATGTCCAATTATAAATATAACAAAGTAATTTTTTGTTTTAGCGCAATTTAATATTACTGACATTGCGTCATTTTATTCTAAGAATACTTAAAGAAAGGAGAAACAATATCACATATTATCCAATATGAATTTTTATGTCTTAACCATGATTGGTATCATATAAAATATAGTTTTATTGTCAGATTTGGACCATATTAGGTCGTGTGAGATTTTTCCTTTTACTTTAATAGCCGATGGCATCTTGATAGTTGAAGGGATGTTTGGTTGTATTATATTATCTTAATGAATTTGGTGGTTTAATGTTCAATGTGTTAGAACTTCTATACAGAGTGCGGCAGATAAACGGCCAAAAAAAATATCTCGAGAACTAAAGGTAAAATATTCATGAAAATTGAATCGGTGAGATGAAAAAGGTACACATTCCAAAAAATGCGAATTTAAACTGAGATAGCCATTTTGTTGCTAGATCAAGTTCCATCTATGGAGTTGAAAAAGGTACACATTACATTACAAAATATTACTTATGCAGAGGTCAAAATATTCCGTTGAGTTGAAGAAGGAACACATTCCTGGAATGTGTCCCTTCTTCAACTCGACGCGTGTCACACAGCGCAAGTGTAGTGGGAGTTCGCACAGTTATCGTTTGCGCATATCCGGCTTCTACACATAAACGGCCAGTCATTTATCTGTTGTTGTTTAGTTAGTGTGGAGCTGTGTTATAACGTAAACAGTTAACAGTGAATAGTTATAGTGTGTTATTTGCGATGTCGAGTTCAGACAGTGAAAATGTAGAGCCACGCCGGAAGAAGGGAAAGTTAAATAAAGAATTACATGTCAGAGAGATGGAAAAAAAATTGCTAGACGCAAGGGTGAAGAGTTTGTTACGTCATCAGGGTAAACTAGTTGAAGCTAAACAAAACTGGCCCTGACTGTCAGTGTAAGAAAACAGTGTATGTCTAAGCTATCAGATGAAGACAAAAAACGTATTTTAGAAAAACTTTATGCTGGCCAATCAAAAAATGAACAAGACACCTTTTAATGGGGTGTATTGAAAGATTCGATGTCAAACGGCACAGACCAACAGTTGATCATTCAAAACAAATCAATGCCTCATTTAAGTATTATGTGATCGTGTCTGGAAATCGTTCAGAAGTATGTCGCAATGCATTTATAAGTTTGTATGCAATTTCAAACAAAATAGTTATCAGACTCACAAATCTCTTGGCGAAGGGAATGTCTCTCTTGACATGAGAGGCAAGCATTTAAATCGTGTTAATACTATTCCAACCACTATAACTACCAAAATACATGAACATATCGATTCATATCCTAAATATTTAACCCATTACACTAAGCAACCTATAACCTATTTGGATGCTAAGCTAGATGTACTGAAAATGTATGATATGTTTCTTCAAAAACACCCTGACCTTGTAACAAAAGTAAAGTACGAGTTTTTTCTAAAATACTTCAAAGAAAATTTTGGATATAGATTTGGGAAGCCACAAGTCGACGTATGTTCAACTTGCGAAGACCTTCAAACTAAACTAAAATCCACTACATTGAATGATAAACGCTAAACGTACCGCTCCTGCAGAGCTAATAGTGCATAAGAGACGTGCAAAAAAATTTTACACTAAGCTAAATGAAGTGAAAGAGTCGAGTAAAACTAGACCTAATGTAATGGGGATAGTTTTTGACTACATGCAAAACTTACCGCTACCCAGTTTGCCCGTACAAGAAATGTTTTTTCTGAGAAAGTTATGGTACTATGTATTTAATGTTTATGATTTTAAAAACGATAGGGCAGTATTCTACACATACCCCGAAGGTGTTGCAAACAAAGGACCAGATGAAGTCACCTCTTTTGTATTAGATTTTCTTCAAAATGAAATCCCTGCAGAGATTACGGAACTCCACATTTTCAGTGACGCATGTGGCGGCCAAAACCGCAACCACACTATGGTGAGGGTACTTTCAGCCCTCACTATGACCGGTAGATTTACATAAATCCATCAATATTACCCGGTAAAGAGGGCATAGCTTTTTGCCATGCGATAGAACCTTTGCAGTTATTAAGAGAGCAGTACGAAAAATATGATCGCATTTATTCTCCAGACCAATACAAGGCCATCATAGAAAACTCCAAAAAGATTCAACCAACTTACAAAGTAAAAGAAGTAAAAAATGAAGATGTACTAGCCTGTAAGAAGTGGTGGCCTCTTTACTTTGTTAAATTACCAAAAAGCCTTGAAGATAAAAGAATATCTTTTGCCATAAGCAAATATAGTTATCTGATTCACAGAAGTGACCGGAAAGGATACGTGGTAGCGTCATCGTTCATTGGTGGTTTTCTCTCACACACCTTTAAACTTACAAAATCCAATGATGTAGTGCTTCCTTCAAGCAAGGCTTACGATTATGGAAAGGTACCTATTAAGGTAAGCAAGATCAATGACGTCATGAAACTCATCAAATACATTCCAGAGGAATACTTGCCCTTTTATGATGAACGTCGTACTTGGCCAACGACAGAAGCTGAGACCTCTGATGAAAATGATGAAAATTAACTTTCCATTATTGTGCTGTAAACTTTTTTTATAAATCATGTATGTATTTTAATATTATATTGCTATATTTCAAATTATTTTGTTTCATGATGCCTTAAAATCTCATTTGCAAGATATTGACTGTAAAAAGGGACACATTCCATTATCTAAAATGGTAATAACTCAGACATAGTATTAAAAAAACCAAAATAACCATAACAGTTGAATGTCTTCCATTTACTTGTGAAACTTCATAATGGAACCATTTTCTGTAACATATTTAGTTTTGCAGATAAACAGTTTTTTTAGTTCCTGAAAAATAGCCATTTTGGAATGTGTACCTTTTTCAACTCACCGATTCAGTTGGAATGAAGGGGTTTTGAAGAGTTACCTATTTATTGAAAATATTTTCATGTCAAAATTATCATAAAACAGGCATCCTAAATTTTCGCCTAGCTTTTTTTCCAATGGGACAGACACCCTGTATTTTACTCCCTCTTTTTGATAAATATGTTTTTCACTATCGATCTGTATTATTGTTCCGTATACCTATCTCTTAAAGTTTATAAATAAATTAACTTTATACATTTTGGTCACAATTTTGTTTTCTTTTTCGTACATTACGTAGTGTTACTGTACAAATTTCATAATGTAAGTTAGACATTAGGCCTTATCTTATTAATGTAATTATTGTTCGAAATTTTATCCAATCAACAACATCCAATCATTTATAAACTCTTTTAACCCTTCGTTGGGCACGTGGTAAACTGAGACACGGTTGGTCACGCGGTCTATGATCGGAGACCATTTAATTTATATTATTAAACATAAAAGTTTCATAGTTTTAATAATAATACTGCATTAGGTATATTTGTTGGACTATTGTTTATGATACTGACCAGTTTTTTATAACAAAAGGTTTCCTTATATAATAAAAAGACTAATACATACATTGAAAAATTTTCATTAAAAAAAACTTTTTGTTAAAAAAACTTTAGTATAAATTTGACAAAAGAAGAATTGTTGTAGCTAAGAATACATGGAACAAAATCACCCAAAATCACATAAATAAAAGTACTGTTAAAAAAGTATATGAATTATATGACAGAAAACATAACATTTTTAGTCAGTTAAACAATAATTAAACAATTAAACTGACTGTATACAAAACACTAATAAGACCAGTGCTAACATATGGTTTTGAAACTTGGACACTAACACAAAATGACCAAGAATTGCCCAAACGTTTTGAGCGAAAAATACTAAGACGAATATATGGAGGCATAAAATAACAAGGTTTGTGGCGCAGGTGTTACAATTTTGAGATGTATAGAAGATTTGGAGAACCTGAAGTTGTAAAATGCATTAAGGTAGCACGCCTCAGATGGATCATGTAATCAGACGAGAGGAAGATGCCATAGTCAGAAAAGTTTTTGACCGAAGAGGGCCGATCGGACAACGAAGAAGAGGAAGACCGAAACTTAGGTACCAAGAAAACCTAGAAATTCATTTGCAGTCTATCGGAATTGGAGCATGAAGAAGGGTTGTCAGAGACAGGGGCGAATGGAGGATTGTTCTGAAGAAGACTTTGGCTCATAAAGAGCTGTAACGCCACTGATGATAATGAAAACAATCATTGCAGATTTCTTTTATGTGGTTTTTGCATGCAAACGCTCCGCACTTCACACAAGACTTTCTAGAAGATTTGTTTAAATTTAGAGGACTTACTTTTCTTTGGGACATATGCTACTATAGTACAATCAGCTTAAAAACCAAAAAAATACGATTTAACTTCTCGATTTTTCAGGGGGCAGAAACTCCTGAGAAAACTCTAGTTTATTTTTTTTACAGTACTCAAATATGTAAGTTTTTTCTTTAGTAAACTGTTGACCGTTTTCAAAGTGAATTTGTAAAACGTTATTGCGCCTGCTAGAGTAAATGTATTAATGTCATATATGGCTGGCTTCGCTGGAATGTACTGCTTAAACTTACAACGTTCCCTAAATGTTAATAGTTGTGCATCTACTGTAAGATTCTCACTAACAATAAAGTTATTTTGGAAATTTGCCAAAAATATTTCCACAAGTTCTCTGATGGGTGTATGTTTATTAATTTCTCTTCGCTGTTTTCTTGCCTCCACATCATCGAACTGTAGATATCTTATAAAAAATCAAGTTTTTTTCTCGCTTATTGCCAGGTAGCATGACTCAACTCCGGATCCTTGAGAATTATCTCATATTTTAAGTAAATTTTTGTTTGAGACTTCTAACAATACCAATAAAGAACCTTATCCTAATACATGCACGAATTTTAGTTTCATTCGTTTGTCTCATCATCATCATCATATTTGGCTCTACAACCCTGGGTGGGTCTTGGCCTGTTCAAGAATTAGTCTCCATTCCCCTCTATCTTTCGCTCTGGCTTTCCAATTTCTGACCGCTAGATTCTTCAAGTCATCTTCGACTTGAGTTTTGAATCTAGATCTTGGCCTGCCTCTCTTCCTGGTTCCTACTGGTTCTTGATATAATATCTGTCTTTGGGGGTCTCCAGTGTAAATTCTTTCAAGGTGTCCTAGTCACTTTAGTCTGTTAATTTTAATAGACCGGACGATGTTATATTTTTTATAGCATTGATACAACTCAAAATTGTAGCGCCTACGCCATAACCCGCTTTCTTGTACTACTCCTTATATGTGTCTAAGTATTCGTCTTTTAAAGCGGCCTAATAGTTCTTCGTCTTTTTACCATAGTCCATGTCTTTGACACGTATGTCAGGACAGGTTTAATAAGAGTTTCATATAGTAGTATCTTCGTTTTTCTGCTAATTATGTGTAAAGAACTGCTTTAGTCCAAAGTAAGCTGTGTTCGCCAGGCATTCGTTTGTCTACAATAATAATTTCATTGATAATTGCTCCGTATTTTATTAATAAAAATAATTGTCTAGACGGTTATTACTCTTACAATTCCAAAATTAACTTCAGAAAATCAATTTGAGTTTCAATAGTGCGTGCGTCTCCGTTCGTATCAAGCATAAGTTTGATGGGATTCTGAGAATGGATACGAACTTGTAAATTGGACCTATTCTTTTTTCATTTATTCGCCCTGTCTTTTTCCATGCACAAATTTGAAGGACGTGCTTTATCAGAGTTGTCTGACGTTTCTTCATCTTGGGCCAATTTCTCTTGCTTCGATGTTTCTAATTCAGAGTCTGTTTCGTGATCACACCTTTCAGCAAAATTCACATTCACATCGAGATCATATTCGGACTCATCATCACAGTTTTCTTCTACTCCACTTGATATCTCCTTAAACCATCGACTTCTCAAAAACTCTTTAAACTTGCGGATCGTTATTTCGTTTCACTCTTCTTCTTTTATTGTCAGACATTGTATTATCTAAAATATATCACAGTAACTACAACTATATCAAATGGTAATAAATAAAAGTTACCTTAAATTTTGAAACAATAGAATCAAATATCTGCATTGTAGTCAGATGTTGGAACGTCACTGGACACGTGGTCTCCAACCGTAGACCACTACTGTTCTATTCTTGACAAAATACTCAACTGAAGTGCAAAACACAAATAAAACCATAAATTAAAATAAGACGCACGTTAGCAACAAATACTGAGATAACAAATGTAAGAGAAAATGACAGAGATATACAAGTGTTTGAAAAGATGCCACGTGCCTAAGATTCAGGTGCCCAAGGGTTCATCAGATGTTCTTTAGTAGCTCTTGGTATTGATTCTATATCTATATTTTGTTAAGAATTTGAAGGACTTTATTTATCATAGCTTCCTCAGTACTGACAGGTTTAAAGAACACCTGATTTCTAACATATCTCCAAATAGTAATCTAACGTGACAATGGGAACATGGTGACCAGAGAAACGAATCTTAATTAATTATTCGACTGTCGCTTAATATTTCATCAAGCAAATGGCCGACTTCTCGAACATTCTGAGCCGGTGCTTTATTATATTGAAACCAAGAATCGTTAGCCTTAATTTTATGTAAAGCGTGCAGTGCTGGTACAATTACTTGCCGCAAAATGTTGCAGTAAGGCTCTCAATTTAAACTTGCTTTATAAATCATGAGAGCGACATTTTTTTTTAAAGCACAAAGAACATTGAACAAAAAGTTTGCTTTAAATTTATTATTCCACATGAGTTGACTATTTTTATCCCTTGAAAAGTGACTCATGGCGATTAAACTTACCATTTTTTATAAACTTCGATTTATCAGATATTTTTTTTGTAAAATCTTGATCTTGCCATTTCACAAAAACCCTTTTACAAAATTCTTCAAGTCTTACATATTTTCCAGAATGTAAATGTTAAACTAGTGTATACGTATAAAGGATCCAATTATGTTTGTTAAAATTCTGCGAGTAGTCGTTAGCTATAATTGCTCACATTTTGCTGAATTTAAATTAGCTGCAAAATATTCCAGGATATTTATTTGTAAGTCTTTAATATCGAAGTAATTCGTTTTACTTATAAACTAACCAAACTGGAAACATTTGTTCAACAAACGTTTTACACTTTTATCATTTGGTCAAGGCTTCTCAGGATATCTCTCAGCAAAAACATCGCATGTTCTGGATATTATTTTGTTAAAACTCACCCTAAATTAAAATTGAATTTAAAAAATTATCATTTGTATATTCTAAATAAGCCAATATTATTTTGTCAAAAGAATTAAGCAACTTATTATTATAAATATCACCCAATAGCATACAACAAGATGACTATTAAACATTGACAATAACTCATATGTTTGTCAAAATATTCTACAGCCTACTAGATAAATAAATTTTTTGTGACAAAAAAGTATAAAGTTAATTCATTTGAAAACTGAAATAGATATGTATAGGGAATACTAATACAGATCGATAGTGAAACATTTTTCTAAACTAATGAATCACATGCTCAAATAATTGCATGAGAGGATATTGAACTTTATATACATGGTAAAAAAGTGTAATGTTCATATAAAAACCATTAAAACTCAAAAACGGTTTACGGTAGGTATAGGGAAGTATTAACAAAAAATGTTCAGAATAACGTGAATATTTCTAAAATTAAAAAATATACAGTGTGTCTCATTGAAAAAAAAAATGAAGTTATAAGCAACTTATAACCGATATCACTAGAAGTAGCAAATATATAAATATATTTTTAATAAATAGCTCACTCTTCAAAATCCCTTCATTCATTCAGTTTCATCTTTAGTTCTCGAGATATTTCTAAATAGACGTATTCTATTTCTAAATAGACGATTATCTACCGTACCTTGTATAGCTTAATAAGCATTCTCTGAAATTATATTTTAAAAATTTTCAAGTCTTACTAACCAGTTAGTTTTTTCAATGTAAATAAGCTATTTAGAAATTCTGTAATTGAGTCTATAATTGTTAATTGACACTGACATTGACATTAACTATCACTTTATCGCCCTTTTCCGATAAAATCTAAAAAATAACTTTATGTAAAATATTCTAGAAATATCTATTATGTGCGCAATTGTCACGTTACATTTAGCTTTATTTAAAAGAGAACTATTAAACCTGCGATAGGCGTGAATATTTTATACAAAGGAAATATCTAATAGACTTTTTACGTCTGTAATGATTTCCTGTTTTCACCAATCTTTAAAAATGGCCCTTTTTAGATTTAAATAATAATTATATAATAATGGTATTTTCAACGATTGCTTAAAATATTAAAAATAAAGACGTGTAGTACGTTGGAGATGAGGACTGGCAACGTAGCGCTAAACGTGTAAATAGTAAATTGTATTTGGTCCTGTATTATACCCGATTTTTCTCGTAGTGCAGAGTAAATCAATTATATTTAAAGTATGAAGTGAAAAGTTAACTAAGTAATCTTAGCACATAGTGAAAAAAAAAATCAAAACATTAACAGTGTGTTCTAAATTGGCAAAAACAGCACGTAAGAGTAACACATGAACAACAAAATTGTCTCCAATCTTGGTTTGAACTTTGTGAACCTTGATTGATTGGGAAGCGGTGTTGCCAAGTCTACAGCAAAGTCAAGTAACTAGGGAGGCTAGAAATAGTATATATTGCTCAATACAATTATTAAAATAAATAAAGAAAATAAAGTATGACGTTACACTGAGAAGGGTTTAAGCATCAGAGGATATGATCCGGGCGAGACCTTTATCGCGGTGAAACAAAATATTTTTAATGAGCAGAGAAGATAAGGACAAATATCGTTTTCCAATTTCGAATTTCGATCTCGAAAGTGACGGTACTACAAGAGATAAAAACGACAAAAAAAGAAAAGGCGATCAAGAGGAAGAGTTAGGTACAACGTGCTTTTACCAAAGGTTGCAAAGTAGGGAGATATCTCATCAACAAAAAGGAGAAAATGGAAGAAAATATACAAAAAATTATGAAAATGATGACAGGAGTGAGTATAAAGATAGAAAATCAATCAAGAAAACTCAACGAAATTCGTAGAGAACAAAAAGAAGGTAGAGAAGAAATAAGACAGTTAAGACAAGAGAATGAAACATTAAGAGAAGAAAACACAAAACTAAAAAAGGTAGTTTTTCAAATAGAAGAACGGCTTTGAAGTTTGGAAAATGGAAAAAGGCGTAAAGTATTGCTTTACAAGGCCTGAACATAGGTATAAATGTCCCAGAGACTCTAAAACATGAAATAAAAAATTTTATGCAGGTAGAATTAACAGTCGATTTTCAAATAGAGAAGGTAGTGAAGCTGGGAAAACAAGTCTGTCTGGTTGAGCTTAAAAAGAAAGAGGACAAAAGAAAAGTAATGGGAAACAAAAGCAAATTAAGAAACCGAAGAAAAAGTCTAGTTTATATCAATGACGATCTGTCAAAGAAGGATAAAATTGAACAGAAATATGTCAGACAGAAAACGCAAGAACTAAGAAAAGAAGGGAGAAAAGTGAAAGTAGGATATAAGAAAATATATTACGATCAGGAAACAAACATTGGTGGTAAAGACCAAAGCAGAAAACTAAGCACCAGCATAAAAAGGAATGTAATCAAGACGAACAATGCGAAGAGATTACGAAGTATGAAAACGAAACAAAACAAGACAGTAATACAAAGGTAAAGCCGAAGAATGACAAGATACATTTAGCTACATGAAATGTCAGAGGAACCTTTTATGAAGGTGCGCTAAACGAACTAATGAATGAGGCAAGGAAGTATAAAACCGATTAAATGGCTCCTCAAGAGACAAAACAATTAGGATTGGAAATAACTGATGTAGAAAGATGGTGCTTTTCAAAAGTGGAGGTAATGTTACAATGCTTGGAACTGGTTTGTTAGTAGCTGAATGTATCAAGGACAAAGCGATAGCTTTTAATTCTATCTCTTATAGTATGTGTTCAATACAAATTAAAAGTAAGAAAAGAAATTGGGGTATAATCAATATTCATGCACCGTCAGAAGACAAGGATGACGAAATAAAAGATCTTTACTATGAACAGCTAAATGATGAATACGAGCGCCTACCTAAACGTGTTGTAAAAATAATAATGGGTGATTGTAATGCTAAAGTGGAAAGAGAACCTCTGTACACTGCAGTTACTGGTAACTACAGTAAACAAAAAGACTATGGTCAAAGACTTATTGGATTGGCTATGGAGAAAAATATGGTGGTGAGAAGCACACAACTAAAACGAAAAGACATATACAAAGGTACGTGGGTCTCCCCAGATGGAATGACGGTGAATCAAATAGATCATGTTATGATTGAAAGTAAATATATGAATATCGTTCAGAAGGTAAGAAGTATAAGAGGAGCTGAAATCGACTAGGATCATTATATCGTTAAAGTCACATGTGAGAGGAGGCTGGAAGAAAAAGAGAAATCTAGTTACTTTGGTGGACGCACTTATCGGAAGGTTAAAAATAGTAAAGTGGATATTCCGATTATTTTGTCAAGTACAAGTACACATTTTGTGGGAGTTGTTAGAATCTTAGTCCCTTAAATTTTTGTGTATATTAAAATTAAATTATTATTGCGGCAACAGTGGTTAAGCACGAGTTTTTTAACATGTTAAAAACAACAATATGCCCCGCCGGACGTATACGCCTGTTTGGCACTAAACAAAACTTTAGGAATATTATTTGCCAGCGGTCGTATTTAGAATGGTTTTAGATACAGTATACGATAGCTCTATTAGAGAATATTAGAGAAAACTGCAATTTTTTTTCAGTGAAAAATTAAAATATTTCTATTACACATAACAATAAAAAAGCTCCAGTATATTATAAACAAACAAATACAAAAAGAAAAAGATGGTCAAGATTTGATTTTAAATGCAAAAATATCTCTCCGCGAAGTTTTTTTTTTCATAACAGCCTCTACAATATGTTGTGGCTCTGTTAAAGGCCCTTCTTTTTTACGAAATATACTTTTTTAAATAAATGATCTTCTTCTGGCCAACTTTCATTATCTGAGAAGTCTCACATTCTAGAAAGCAGCTGAAGTTTATTTTGGAACAAGGTTTTTGATAAAATAATATTTTTATATACATCGTCGTTGCTCAAATACTTTTCCAAAGACGGCATTTTTACCAAATCCTTGTAAGCTACTTTACCAATAAATTTAATCGTTTCTTTTTATCGGTTGGAACTTATCTGTGTAGTCTTGAATTATTGGTTATATGTTGGGAGCACACACTATTTGACTTGCATATCAACAAAAGTACAAAAACAATTATAAGCTGATACATTAGTCACCATTTTACATCACGCAAAAGTGATGTAAAACAGCTTGGTTGATCCAAAAGAATCTTCGTACATAATTTCTTTAAAATGATTTTAGTTGGTTGCAGTTTGCGCTTGATATTGGTTTTTTTTTTTGGACAATGCTATTTTATTTATTTATTATTTATTATATATATATATATATATATATATATATATATATATATATATATATATATATATATATATACGGATATATTGGGTTTAGTAGTCAATATATTGGCCTTTAAGTAAAACTCTTTTAGGTTTGCTAAGCTTTCGAGTTTATTTTACTCTTTTTCAAACATACTAAAAATCAACATAAAAAATTTTACATTAGAAAAATGAAGTTCTTATGTCTTAAATAGGCTTACCCTTGTGAGAAATGTCTTTTAAAATTAGCAAAATTTTACATTTTGTCATTATGTCATTAACATAATGACATTAAATTTGATTTACTTTTTATTTATGTCAAAACTTATTTGCATTATATAACAGAGTTTATGTTACTAAGTATTTAAGAAAGAAAAAATACAAATAAAAATAAATTTTATCTCATTTGAACTTGGAATAATCCCTTTCATATGCGTAATTTTAAGAACTTTTATATTGTTATTCTTTTATTTAAAAGAAGATTACTGTATATAGCACTAAGATTTTCAATGTCTTCTCTTTTGTTTAAGGTGTTTTTGTGTAGTTTTAATTAAACACATTTCTAGAAACAGTCTTTTGTTGTAATTTCTTTCCCTTCTCAATATTTCTGTTTGATCATAGTTAGGCGTATGGCCCATTGTAATACAATGTTCACTTAATGCACAAATTACAACAAAAGACTGTTTCTAGAAATGTGTTTAATTAAAACTACACAAAACACCTTAAACAAAAGAGAAGACATTGAAAATCTTAGTGCTATATACAGTAATCTTCTTTAAATAAAAGAATAACAATATAAAAGTTCTTAAAATTACGCATATGAAAGGGATTATTCCAAGTTCAAATGAGATAAAATTTATTTTTATTTGTATTTTTTCTTTCTTAAATACTTAGTAACATAAACTCTGTTGCTTGTTTAATAACTAATATTATATCAAAATTTGCAATGAAGGTTTGCATAAACATAGACACTTCTTCTGTCAAACTCACCTAAAATAAATATAAAAAATAGAAGAGATATGGAAACCTTAGTAATAAGTTTTGACATAAATAAAAAGTAAATCAAATTTAATGTCATTATGTTAATGACATAATGACAAAATGTAAAATTTTGCTAATTTTAAAAGACAATTCTCACAAGGGTAAGCCTATTTAAGACATAAGAACTTCATTTTTCTAATGTAAAATTTTTTATGTTAATTTTTAGTATGTTTTGAAAAAGAGTAAAATAAACTCGAAAGCTTAGCAAACCTAAAAGAGTTTTACTTAAAGGCCAATATATTGACTACTAAACCCAATATATCCGTATATATTACTCACATAGTCACTAAAGCCCTTTCTAAGAGAATATTATATATATATATATATATATATATATATATATATATATATATATATATATATATATATATATATATATATATATATATAATATATATATATATATATATATATATATATATATATACTTCTAGCGGTTAATATGGGCTCCGTACTAAAACGGTATTATACTAACTCCAGGAGAATATACGCCGTGTATATTATTATCTGAATAGCGCTTTATGTAGACTCCGACTAATACGTCGGATCAAGTGGACTCCGTAATAGGATCAAACATTTTTGGGATCCGTATATAACTTTTCCCGTACACTTCTTAACTCCTGCGATGTTGCCAATAATTGTATTAGTAGTAGATTTTTAAATTTTATAGGTGGTACATTTTGGAACCTATTAATATGAACATCGAGTAGCGTAATCGTCTAACAGTTTAAGAAACTCTTCTGTAAGATCTTTATAATTTTTCAATTACTGCAGTTTATGGCGTGTAATATTTATTTCATGAAGTAGTTAAAATTAGACTATAATAATTTATAAATTAATCTTTAATATTATAATTTTTTGCTGTCTAATTTCAATATGTTGATTTTTAATTAACAAAATATTTGATGCATTAAAGTCGCGTAGCTATTTTCACCAAACATTCAATTTTAAAGCTATTAGTATAAAAGTCTAAAAAAAAGTATAAAAATCTAAAGAATTTAATATGGATACACACGTCAGTGTGCTTTTCTCAATTCTCAAGTTTCTCGAATCCATCAATCATTCATTGTATGTCTTATACTTTCATTTTAATCCTCTCCAATCAAGATTTTAAAGCAGGTTTGCTCCATTAGTCCATTTTTATTACTTTTTGTCACTATTTCTCCTTTTTCATTATCATCATCATTACGTGGCGCTACAACACTGGGTGGGTCTTCGCTAACTACAAATTTTCTCCAAGTTGATCGATTTTCCACGAATCTGTAATCAAATGAAATGTTAATATTTTGAGATATAATTGGATATTTTCTCTCCATTGGTTACTGAGACGCCTAAGCGGCATTCTTTCTTCTGTGCTAACTTCCTTCCATACCAGTTTTACAAGTTTGATATATTGGCGTCTATGCATGTGTCCGATCTACCTTAAGCGATTTATTTTTCTAAACAATATCGTTATAAAAGCTTTCTTTATGCAGTATGGGTTCTTATTCTATACGGATTTGTAGAGATATGATAATGAGGTTAAAACATTTTTCTAATTATTTTTATTTCAAATATTCGTACTTCTTCCTTATTTTTTTTAGTCAATGTCAATGATTCGCATCCATGTATTAAAATAGGTCTAAAATTTGAATTATGCTAAAAGTATTTAGTTATTGACATTATTATTAACAGTGATTATTTATCTAAGATATTTAAAGTGTTCCATATTTTTGAAATTGTAGTTGTTAACTTTAATATTTTATCTATATTTATTAAATTGGTCTTTTCTGTTGATTCGCTTGTATTTGGTTTTCATTTCGTTGATTTTTCGTGCTCTCTTTACTTTGTGGAAGATGTTTGCGGACGGGAGAGTTTCTTATGAGATCTATGTCATTAGCATATGCTAGGAGTGCTTTGTACCTTGGCCTTTAATGAATTACATCTTAAATAGGCGATATTTTCCATTTTAGTAAGCTGTTCATTAATTTTTTGACTATTGAATCGACAATCTGTATTTTATTCGACTGTTATATCACAGAGTTTCTTGGCGCATATTTTCATTCTTGGTTTTTTGTTTCCCGTATCATTATTACAAAGATTTTTCTGGAGATCGACATAGGGAACCCGGTGGTATGTACATGATGTTTTCATAACCAACATCGAAAATTTGTCTTACTGTAAAGTCATAATGATTTTACTAGGAAATATGGTGTTGTTTAATAATAATAAAGTTCAAGCAACAATTCCTATATGCAATACCTTGGTATGATATTTCTGCTCCCCAATACCAAGTAGCAGTCCCGAAAACATTAAAACTGCTACACTCATATTTCCTATTATCCAAAAATTAGCCAGTCCAGGACTATACTGCCCTCATAAGTGAATAGAATATGTACGGAGGTTTTTGGCAATTTAATAGGATTTTGTGTGTTAGAATATTATTTCTCCGAGAAAGTAATAGTACATTGGTTACCGGGTAGGAAAAGCTTAACATTCCTGGACGACTGTGAAGATTAGCAACACAGAGTCCAGGAATGTGACTTTTCCTACGAGGTAAACATACTATTTTTCCGCAAATCGTTTAAAATTCGACTGATATTGATTGATTTAAAAAAACCGCAATAATTTTATTCCCAAATAAATGGTGCTTTGAAATTCCTAATAAAATTACTTGGGTTACTATGGAAACTTATTGAGGTTGAATTGTCAAACTTTTTTATCATTTATGTAGAACACTAACAACTGTACGGAAATATCATTTCCTTACAGTAAGGAAATGACATTTCCTTACAGTAAGGAAGTCCGGACTTTTTCTTCAAGAAATTTTGACAGGAATGTCAAAATTTCCTGGCGATTTGTGGAAAAGAATATTTATTTGCTATCCAAATATAATCCATAAATTAAATATTAGAATGCTATAAAATAATGCTACTAGCAGCAAAAACGGTATAATAGTCACTAATGAGAAAATCAAATAAATGTTTTTTAACATACAAAAGAAAGGATGTAGAGTAAGGCACAACGTAACAATAAAGCTATATAATTTTGAAAGATTGCAGCGTTTTAGATATCGTAGATAACGTTGTCACATAAGAAATAAAAGGGAAAATTCAGGTAGCTAACTGATGTATATAGAACCCTTTTAACACTTTTAAATCCAGAAGCCTAATATAAATCTCTAAAATTAGGATATATAAAACAGTGAACCAGTGCTAATGTGTGGATATGTAACGAGAACGTATTAATTAGATCAGGATTGCTAGAAAAGCCATCAGAGGTATTTCCCGACTTACAAAGGTCCGAGTACTAACCAATATCGAACGAAACTAATGCCAAGGTCAAACACATATATAAAGATAGCAACGAGGTACAAGAACCTAAATCTCAACTCCAAAGTTGCGCTGGCTTTATCCAAAGGCTCTCTCATTAACTGCATTCCCAAGTTAAATTGGTAGGATGCCCCGAGAGAAAAAATGCCCTTAGGATGTCCACGGATGAAGGGCGCAGATTTAGGAATAATGAGACTACTTACCGACTCATCATATTTATCAACACCTGCTATCCTACCTACAATCAATACATATCTGTTGAGGACCATCAAATCAATTACATGTAATCAAACGAACTAGGCTTACAAAAAGTATCCTAGGAAAGGCACTTCGGCAATATTGACATATATTTTTAAAACGCCATTTATGTCGCTGAGTTTGCAATAGGAATGAGGAGACAAAAAGGAAGAAGTGGTAATAAAATCTTGTTGCGTTCCGACTATACGATGACGATGATCTCTATATAACATATAGGAAGAAATGGAGAATAATGTCTATGTTCAATTTAGAACTCGTTGGTTTTCTCCCTTTCGAATTGGGTATGTATATGTATTACCATAGAAAAAATAAAAAAAAAACTATAACTATGAAACTCTATCTAAAATAGTAAAATCGATAAACAAATTATATAAACAAAAAGATTATATAAATCCCTAATATTTAAACAGACTGCTTTACAAAAGGTGAACGAATAAGCATAAATAAATTGTCAACAAAATAAATAAGAAGAATATGACACAGTATATTGCTTAAAAAGAATTCTTATGTGACTATGCTAAAATATGATACGATCGGAAAAACGGCAATGACATTTACAGCTGATTGCCACATAAATAATAATGTAACGCAAATATGATGATATTGCCTCGTACTGTTATATAGCAATTTGTTGTCACATTGCTGAAAGTTACTTGATGGAAATTCATTGTATCTAACAATAAAACAAGTATGCGTTTACACGTTATAGATTGTAGCTGAATAAGTTGAGGAGGGGAAAACTGTTTGTCCCAAGTTCGTATTCAGAATTATGTCTGTATTTTGTAATTTGCCAATTTCCATAGGTTTAAATTTTCATGGATATCACTAGACTCGAGAGCAGTGTATGATTCTTTAGTTATGTTTTTAAAGGATAGTAAAATAACCATCTAAATAATTATGCATTAGTTAATAACGTAACCTTTGTTTCTAACCCAATTGTCAAATTCCTTTCTTACCGTGGCCTAGTGTTGTACGTCTTTTTAAAAATGCCTTGATGGGCCCCTAGGCGAGAAGAGAGTGACCCTGTTTACCTGTCTTTTGTTTTGTATATTTATTAATATAAACTCAAACAACTATTTGTACCATGTTGAGTCTGGCTAAATGACTAAAAGTCTATGCCAAAAAAATTTCATAGAATCTAAAGACAGCTTAAGGCCTTTATTATAAATATACTTTTAAGTAATGAAAATAAGTAAATTGAACCTAGAATATCCATGTAAAAGAATGTAATCTTTGATCTCTGGGATAAACTCATCTCCTGAACAATGGCGCCGATATATATGCAGTTAAAATTGTGTACACCTATTTTAACCTGTTTGTTTCCTTATTATCCATATATGAGTTGTGACCGATGTTACAAACTCATTTACTTTTTACAAAGAGTCTATATAAAGTAAATACTTTGTCATTTTTTATGGAGTTCAACGTAGAAGCCTTCACGAAAATTTAAGTACTAATAAGACCACCGCAATCGGGCGTACCTTGGGTAATGAATAATTAATTAATTGGTTAATTCTTCAATCACTCGTCCAATATGAGTTTTGTAAAATCGGTCCTTTTTAGGACCAACTATTCTATAGAGATAAAGTAAACTATATCTAGAGATAAAGACAATTCATAAGCCTGATGGAAGGTGTAATAAATAAAGCAAATACTATATTGAGTAATTATATAAGCAAAAAGTATATAACCTTTACATTAACATGAATAATATGATTGTCACTTAACTGGGTATTATACATACGCTATACTTTACTTAAGCTTATCAGACATAAACGCTTAACACAAATGTGACGTATTTCTAGTGCAGTAAGCACATAGAGGGCCAAACCAGGGTATTTGGTATAAAACTGATCGCAGAAGATTACATAATAAGTGCCGGCAAAGAAGCAAAGAAAAACTTAAAATGAGAGAGGACTCAAACTAGTCACTGCGGGAACCATTTAACTATGTTGAGCTTGGATCCACTATCCACGTATAAAATAAACAATATTACGGCTCCCGATTGAGGATCTGAGCACAAAACTAATTATAAAATTTTGACCAAAAATACTATAATGGCTAATATCTAAACTCTGTAGACAAGCAAAGCAAAGACAAAGTTATCACTATGCTTTAACCTGGCAAAAACTCCAACGACCACAAAAGCTATCGGCCAATATATCTATTTATTTTGTCAGCTATACAAAATAAATCTGTACATGATCCTTAATATAAACGATAATAGAAGAAGAACTCAAATTAAAAGACAAAAGTGGCTATATATGACAGGGAAGATCGTGTACATCACAAATACTAAATCTTGCCCAACACAGCGAAGACGGGTATGAAAAATATCAGGTATGAGGAGTCGTATTTGTCAATCTCAATGCCGCTTACGACACCTTAAATTAGAGGGCATTTTTTCAAAATCTATGTGATATCCCCTTAGGTAATAAACTCACTTGTATTATCCGTGTATGCCTACACAACATAAGATTTTTCGTATCACTCAACGGTAAGAATAGCAGATGGTGAACGTAGAAGAACGGTCTTCTTTGGGTACCGTAATCGCACCTACGCTGTATAACATTTACACAACCCATATCGGTAAATAGTAGGACTTTTATTATGTAGACGATACATCTATTGTTGCATAACCAAAAACTTTTTGTTGCTAAAGTAGAGAAAAATCTAAATAATACCTTAAACAAACTAAATATAGAATCTGAATCAATTTTAAGCCACACCCCGGAAAAAGTTAGGTATGCTCCTTCAATGTTCCTAACAAAGACGCTTTCACAAATCTGAACATATACCTGAACCAATAGTGTCAAGAAATCCTTAAACTCTGCACTTGCATAAATACCTTGAAGATAGTTTCTATCACACTTTATTATTCACAGAACTTTGTTTAAAACTAAATGAAAACCTAATACTACTATAAAAATGAAATGAGAACCAAAAAAATAATATTCTCCGCAAACTTGTCAGCTAAAAATAGGGAGCACATTCTTCCACCCTTAAAACGTAGACTTGGACTCTATGCTTCTGCCGAATATACCTAGTTATTAAGACTTACATCCATACATAAGCTCTACAAATATCGTAGCTATCAATCCACCTAATATCCGAAGATAAGTAGCTAGAGAACGAAAGAAACAAAGTCTAGATTCGTAACATCAACTCCACGCATACCAGCCCATTTTATGACTAGAATCGAAGAAAAAACTGGCCAGATCAACACATATGCAGGATATACAAAAAAAAGTAAGCTGCTCCTCGACATCTAAACCCTCGAAAGAAACTTCCTGATGGTAGTTATCTTCCTTAAATCTGCCAGGAGGACTCCGGTTAACCTATGTGAATGTGGGGTGGTACAAGATTCATCACTCTTTCTTAGTTGACTTTATCATCCAAATCGGTCTTTTCTAAAGGAAAAGGTAAATTTATTTGAACTAAACATGTAAAGTACAGTCAGTAAGCTATTACTTATAAAGTAAAGATCATTGCAAATTTGACACTACCTCCACTTATATTGATTACATATTACCCCTAAATACTAGATAAAATATTCAGAAATATGTAATGATCGTGAAGTAATATAATTCTTGTTAGATAAATATAAGCATTCTTCCCTTTTTAGTGCACTACTACCCATTTTTACACAAAAATATCTATTTTAGCACTATATTTCGAGATAACCATCTATCCAGAATTATATGTAATACACAGATACAACTAGAAATAAAATAATAAAAAAGCTGTATACAAGATATCATACAACAAGAGATGAAATAAAAGAAGTTTTTATTAAGAGGGTTCTTAAATAAAACGTATAAAGACATACTCACGTTAACAAAATACATTAGGAAATTTCCGCATATGAAACAAAATCCAATTTGGTAATGAAATCCTTTTGTATCTATAAAGCTATTTTTAGAGAAGCACGTACCTACCAAAAACAGGTAGTCATTAGTATACATATCTGTTACACACTGTAATGCGTATGAATGATAACAAAAATAAGAAGTCCATATAAACATACTTTATTGAAAGAGGTAAAAGTACACTGCTAAGAAAGTACATTGTATTTTCTTATACTTTCATTTTAATCCTCTCCAATCAAGATTTTAAAGCAGCTTCACTCCATTAGTCCATGTTTGTTGCTTTTTGTCACTGTTTCTCCTTTGCCTTTATCATTATCATAACGTAGCGCTACAACACTGGGTGGGTCTTCGCTAACTACAAATTTTCTCCAAGTTGATCGATTTTCCACGAATCTGTAATCAACTGAAATGTTATTTTTTTTAGATATGGCATTTTCTTTGCTAACTTCATTCCATACCAGTTTTATAAGTTTTGACATCTTGGCGTCTATGCATGTATCCGATCTACCTTAAGGGATTTATTTTCCTGAAAAATATCGTTATAAGAGCTTTCTTTATTTAGTATGTGTTCTTATTCTATGCAGATTTGTAGCGATATGATAATGAGGTTAAAAAATGTTTATTATTTTTCTTTCAAATATTTGTAATTCTTCCTTACTTGTTTTACTCATTGTCAATGATTCGCATCCATGTATTAAAATAGGTCTAAAGTTTGAATTATTCTCTGTATTTTTTAGTGGCATTATTATTAACCGTGATAATTTATCTTATAAGATATTTAAAGTGTTCCATATTTTGGAAATTGTGATTGTTAACTTTAATATTTTATCTAGATTTATTGAATTGGTCTCTTTTGTTGATTCGCTTGTATCTGGTTTTCATTTCGTTGATTTTAAGTGAAAAATTTTTCGTGCTCTCTTCACTTTATTGAAGATGTTTGCGACGAGAGAGTTTCTTATGAGATCTATATCATTACAGGAGTGCTTTGTACCTTGGCCGGTAATGGATTACGTCTTAAATAGGCAATATTTCTATTTTAGTACGCTGTTTATTAATTTTTTGACTATTTGAAACGGTCCTGCAAGTGACAACAGTAGGTTCATTTAATTTCGCTTCGTAATAAACTTAAAATTATTCGGGAATTATAAGTTAGAAAATTCAACCGAGTTCAAAATAAGTATCAAAAGTTAAGTGCATACAGGTGATAGTAGTTAAAAAAGAAAATACCATCAGACACGTAAGATAGAACTATTTTAATAATTTTAACAAGTCTTAAGTAAATGAATAATTGAGTGAAAGATTAAAAAAGTGGTTTTGGCGAATGTTCGAAGGGTCGACCTGCTTAGGCATTCCTACGCGTTTTTTGTTTTTGTTTTTTTTTTGCAAATAAGAAAGTAATTAGTGCTGACAAGAAATTAATGATCAAAATAAAAGCCACATAATTTTAATACAAAAATCCAGATCTGGCTTTAAAATAGATTTGATTAAAGTTGGGATTAGAATTAAATTAAATTAAAATAATAAATTAAAAGTAAATGTAATACAATAACTAAATCGAATGAACAGCAAAAGAAATAAGCCAGAACACGATAACTCATTCGACGAGGAGGAAGCCTAAAAAAGAAGCAAAGCCACGTTAAGAACATTTCCAAAGGATAACATAAAAAATCGCGAAATGGAAGAACTAAAGAAACTACTAGAAGAAATAAATAAGGAGATTAAAATGGAAATAAAAGAGCTGAAAACAGAAATGAAGGAAGAAAATAAGGAGATGAGAAGATACATGAATGAAGTTAAAGAAGAGATAAAACAAAATAACGAAGAAATAAAAAGCATAAAACTGGAAATAGAAAGGGTGAAGGAAGAATGGACAAAAGAGAAAGAAGAACTGAAAAGAGAAAACGAACTAACCAAAACCGACAACAAAAAGATAACGGAAGAATTTAAATGATCTAAAACGCTCATTAGAAAGGTTAGACAAAGAAAAAATAATATAATCATCGGTTGATCAAAAATAGACTCTAAAGGCCCAAAAACATTGAAAGAGGGAATTACTACTATATTAGAAAATCATCTTGGAGTCAAAACCTAATATTAAAAGAGCACAAAAAATAGGAACAAAAACATGCTTGATTGAACTTGAAAGCGAAGAAGAAAAAACAACAATCTAAAGAAACAAATACAAACTTAAGAATGTGAAGATCGAAAATATATGGATTACAGAGGATCTCACAAAAGGAGAGAGAGAGAGAGAAAATGGAAGCTTTAAGAGATAAAGCAAGAGAATGAGGGAAAATGGAAAAATGGTCAAAATAGGATACAATAAAATCACAGTGGACGGCAAGGAATGGAGATGGTGCTATAAAGAAGAAAATGTGTTGGAAATAGCGTGTTCAAAAAACTACCAGAGCAACATAAAAAGAACCAAGGAGAGGCCAAGCAACAAGTAGAGAAAGAAGAATTACTAAATAAACCAGACAATGATGACAAATGTTTAGTTTTAAGTAGTAATAGGAATAGGATAAGAAATAATAAAAATAGATTATAAATCAATTTTAAGTCAAACCCGGAAATGTCCCTAATAGAGACGCTTTCACAAATCTGAAGATATACCTGAACCAATAGTGTCATGAAATCCTTAAACTCTGGACTTGCTATAAATACCTTGAAGATAGTTTCTATCACAGAACTTTGTTTAAAACCAAATGGCAACCTAGAACCAGAAAAATAATATTCTCCGCAAACTTGTCAGCTCAAAATAGGAAGCACATCTTCCACCCTTAAAACGTAGACTTAAACTCTATGCTTATGCTGCCGAATATACCTTGCTAGTATGGGTGACAAAAACACATACTTAACACGTAAGTATATTTTAGCTATAAATTAGTCAGTCATCAGATCATCACATCTGCAAGGTATACAAAAAAATATAAGCTGCTCCTCGCCATCTGAACCCTCGAAAGGAACTTCCTTATGGTTGTTCTTCTTCTTCAAGTGCCCTGTCCGTTGCGAACGTTGGCTATTAACATGGCAATTTTGATCTTGTTTGCGGCGATTCTGAATAGTTCGACCGATGTGAGCCGGAACCACTTCCGCAGATTTTGGAGCCATGAGTGTCTTCTCCTGCCTGGCCCTCGCTTACTGTCTATTTTTCCCTGGACAATCAATTGTAGCAGACGGTACTTATCGTGTTTCAATATGTGGCCTAGATATTCAAGCTTTCTTTGTTTAATTGTATTCACGATTTCTTTCTCCTTTCCGATTCTTTGGAGTACCTCTATGTTGGCGACATGTTCGGTCCAGGATATACGAAGAATGCGTCGGTACACCCACATTTCGAATGATTCTAGTTTTCTCGTTAGCGTATCCGTCAGCGTCCAGCCTCCACGCCATACAGCAAGATCGGAAAAATGTAGCATTTAACTATACGTAGTTTTAGGGGAAGAGACAAATCCTTGCTTATGAGGAGCTTTTTCATATTGCTAAATGCTGCTCTAGCTCGTTCTATTCTCGCCTTGATTCTATGGTCTGTTCCCATTTTGCATTTACGTTGGTGCCAAGGTACACATAAGACTCTACATGGTCAATTAATATGTTACTTATCCGTAATTGTCGAGCAGGTTGTTGCTTTTTGCTAATCAGCATCCACTTTGTCTTCTTGAAGTTGAGGCTCAGGCCGTATTCCTCACTAACTGAATAAGGTCTTTCCATTACTTGTTGTAATTCGTCTATGGTACTGGCAAGGATCATCGTGTCGTCGGCGTATCTTATATTGTTCGTTAACTCGCCGTTTATTTTAATGCCCTCATTTGCATTTTCCATACATTTGTTAAATATTTCCTCGTAATACATATTGAATAGGAGTGGGGATAATATACATCCCTGACGGACACCTCTTTGATCTGCACGCTTTCAGTGAGTTCGTTGCCAATTTTTGCTCTTGCTGTTTGACCCCAGTATAGGTTTGCCACAATTCGAATGTCCTTGTCGTCAATACCTGTCTTTCGCAGAATACCTATCAATTGTTCATGATTGACATTGTCAAATGCTTTTCTAAAATCTACAAAGCACAGATACACGTCTTTATCAACGTCTCTACACCGTTGTATAAGCACCTGGAGAGCGAAAATTGCTTCTCTAGTTCCAAGTGCTTTCCGAAAACCAAACTGCGATCTATCAATATTGACTCACATTTTATCATATATTCTTCTGTGAATGATCTTAGTGAACGCTTTAGTGACATGATTGATCAAGCTTATAAGCCGGTAGTCATCACAAATCTGGGCATTTGGTTTCTTCGGGATTGTAATAAATCTTTA